>OX401406.1:46212227-46674727 GCA_947846245.1 Cerastoderma edule
TGAAGTCTGTTCCAGCATTATAAGGGTTAAGTATTGAATCTTTATAATGTCAATAAAGTGAACCAACACAATATGCAGAACATTTCTTATTCAAAGTCTGAAAGAAAAATTATACCACATAGGACTGTTTAACACGAACGCCAGCTTTCATAGGGGAACACATAATGCCGATGCCAAGCTGTTACTTTTTGTTTAGCAATTTATTTTCGTTCCTTGTAATATCATTTATCGCTTAAAGTCTCTGTTAATTTGTTTCAATGTTATCAAGTGCGTAGACGATCATAGGATTGGATTCCATTGTCAAGTTGTTGAAGTAATGGACTTGAAAATTCAAGGCCACCCTCCGCATTGGTTCGAATCACGAACTGCCTTACTTCTTTTCATTGAAGAAGGCGAAATACCAATGGTTCTACCGAACCCTTAAAACGACTCTCTCTCAGATTTGGATTTCAACTTTTTAAAAAATATCTGAAATTGTCTTTTATCGATTAAAAGACAAAATCTGATTTCTTATGTTCTTAAGTTTCACGTGCGAAATAATGACGTCATATATACGTCATGGCATATGACGTCATGTGTGCATCATTCTCTACTTGTTTTCTCTACTTGTTTTCTGTCTTTTGTTTCCTTTATTTTGTATTTGTTTTTCAGTTTGTTTGTCAATAATAATCCATGGAGGTAACAGGATAAAAAGAATAGAAGGTTGGTGTCTTTGAATAGGAAAAGTTATCGGGCTCGGCCTCGGATTATTATCCGTTTCGCCTTCGGCTCACCGGATAATATTCCTAAGCCTTGCCCGATAACATTTACGATTCACGACACCAACCATCTATTCTCTATCTATTCAAACCAAATTAGCTATCAATAGTGATTCTTCATTCCTTGGAATAAGATAAAACAAGAATCATTATGTTCTTAGGCATTTTTATTCAGCTTTTTTCCTCCATTTCTCATCTGTAAACCATCATCATAGTGCTGGAACCGACTTCATGCAATAAGCAGGTTAGACCTAGGCAAGTCACCAAGTGGGTTGTCGGCTGGCATGCGATCTAACCCGTTTGCTACTCTGAGTATATTTTCTCATCAAAATTAAGCAGATATTAAAGGTTTTGGGAAGCAGACGACACATATGTCTATTTCAAGTAATACTGTATACCCAACGTTCTAAGGGTTAAGGCCACTCAGACCAAACGTCTTTATCATTATTAATGATTTTAGGATCGCAAGATGATTGAAAACGCGTTGACGAGATGTTAGACAATAAATTGAAAAGTACAATTAACAATTTATGGCGAAATCAGTTTTATTTCTGCAAACTATTGTTTGTCTTTATGTACCGTCATGGCTAGAAAAATCAGTGTAAAGTTTATTTTTAACACTTATTACCTTTTGTTACATGAACACTCATCTCGAAAAGTTGGATTGAAAAAAGAAATGGCATTTCATCCTGTCGCTAGTGTCATTTTGGGACCGATAACTAGGTGCCGTATAACATTTGTGATATCCGGCACTAACCATATAACACATCCACGCGACAAATCATGACGTCATAAGAACGACATGACGTCATGTTTACATCATTTTCTACTTATTTTTTCCTTTTCACCGTGTTTTATATACATCCTGTTTGTTTGAAAGAAAACTTAAAGGCAACAGGATAAATAGAATAGAAAGTTGGTGTCTTTGAATTGGAAAAGTTATTGGGCTCGGCTTCGGATTATTATCCGTTTCGCCTTCGGCTCACCGGATGATATTCCTAAGCCTTGCCCGATAACATTTCCGATTCACGACACCAACCATCTATTCTCTATATATTTTAAGTATATATTTAAACGCACTTCGTTTCGTAAAAGACCGACTATTTACTCGACGTTAATCTAAAGACTGTGAAGAACTGTGGTTCAGAGGTAGAGTGTCGGCCTTTTAGCACGATAGTCGTTAGTTCGAATACCATGAGCAGCCGGGTCCACTAAGCGACATATCATTAATCCATATTCGGCGCGAGTTCTGGTCATGTCTCTAGGAAGCAGAATCGAGAATCTTGGTCGTAAAATCGTGTTACGATGTCAAGTAAATAAGTTCAACTAATTCCAATACTTTTACAGATTATCACAATTTCCGAGATTCTATAAATAACCATTTCTAGTATTAAGTACATCATCTTGATGTTCTTAACCCTTATAGTGCTGGAACCGACTTCATGCTTTGGCAAACAGGTTAGATCCAGGCCATCCGCCAAGTAAATTGGCGGCTGACCTGTGATCCAACTTGTTTGTTACTCTGAGTATCTTTCATTATCAATATTAAGCAGAAATCTAAGATTTTCGAAAGCAGATGACACAAAATTATAGTTTAAGAAATTTACACATCATTCTAAGGGTTAATTAACGGAATTACTTCGATTCCTTTCGGTAAGAGAGACTTTATCGGCCCTAATGAAGACTGGTGTCTATCCCGGGAACGTATAGACTGTCTTGCCTGCCGGAAACGTCAATTTGCAATTAGTCTCATTCCATGTGTAGAGGTTTTCTCTGTAGACAGTAATAAAGGAAGTTGTCTGTGTGTCAATAATATGAAAACCCTGCCAAAACGACAAATTACGGTAGAATACCCATAATTTGCCATTTCGAAAGACATTATTTCGTCGGATTATTCCATCGTTCTCGGTATACATCGGTCTGAGCCGGAACTATTCGTATTAAACCGAATAGTTCCGGCGCAGACCGGTCTTTGCCGAGAACGACTGAAGTAATCATAAGAAAGAAAATGTTTCAAAGTGGTTGATTATGCGTATTATAACTTTATTTCGATTAGCGTCATGTTTGATTACAATCATCACTTCCTATCATTGTGTGTAAATTATTAGATAATAGTATGATACATGGACGAGTGTTGGTTATGTGTGTGAATGCAAGCATTGAAATGGCAATTTGATGATTGCTGCTGAGGCAGTATCAAGATATTGCTTGAGAAGCAAATAACTGATCATGGAGCAATTTAATGCTATTCGATTAGCAATATCTGTTGCTACCAAACGTTTCAACCCCTTTTTGGAGCGCCATAGATGTGAGCTGAGGTTTAGTTGCCGTTGATTCACCCTTCAGTCTATCTAAAAATGAGAAAGTGCAGCATTTCATTTCATTGCATACATAAAGGTTCACTAGAAAAAATATTCATGTTTATCTGTCACTAGGGCGTTTTAAAGACGGACAACATGGTACCTTATAACATTTTTGATATCCGTCATTAGATCACGTGATCGCTGTGCCCACCTGTCAGAGTGGATTTTCTGTTTCATTTCACTTATTTTCATTTTTGTTTGATTATTTCCATCCATATAGGTAACAGAATAACTCAAATAGTTGGGTGACGTCTTTGAATAGAAATGTAATCGGGTTAGGATTCGGATTACTATCCAATTAGGCATCGGCTTAATATTCCTACATTCGAAAAGAAATGACCATTAATATTGTGAAAGCACCAGCCATCTATTCTCCATATAAATGAAAAATTGACATTAAATGTAGATACATATAACCTTGTAAAACGAGCATACCTAATTCATCCAGAAAGTATGTTAATAGAAACGTATCTTATAAATTACAAAACCTTTTAGAGAAAGCTTGCACACATCAGATTTCCTAAGGGTATTTCATAGACAGTAATGGCTTTGATTGTGAAGATTATTTATACCACATATTTTCCTTATTTTTCCGAACAACCTTGGGAAAATGTGGACCAAATTCTTGACAAAGACGTCATACTGTACCTGTCTTGTCTAGTTAGAGTCACGGTATATTCTAAAAGCATCAGGAGAAATAGTTATCAATCCGATGTTGTAGATGAGAAATAACGGTATAAAGACAGAAATAATTCATTAGGAATCGCATGTCAGCAGAACAATTCATTCGAACTAAGCGTTTAATCTTATTTCCACATTTGGGATGTTTTGGATACTTCGACAGGCAAATCAGACAACAAACAATGTTTTGAAATGATAAGCAATCCTTTTCTTCGCAACAATAGGTACAAGCATTGTGACAAAAGAAGAAATTGATGGCAATGATAGACATGACATTGTTATCACCATTGTTTATGTTGTCCTCTAATGAGAGTACCTTCAATGCGTAAACGTGATGGCAAACATACAAGTATTGTTTATATTATCATATTATATCAGTGTCAATCTGTAACCTTGGTGTGCTTTTAGTCTCTTCTCCTGAAAGGATACTTGAATAATTATTTAAAGTGGACAACTTTGACGCAAATATCGAGTAACAATATTACTCAAAAATATTTTAGATCACCGATAATAGTATGAAACGATTATTTGACTTTTAGAAAAGTTTGCCGAAAATAAAATTCATCAAGATCTCAATAATAACAGCATGGTTTGATTATTTGACATTAAAGAAAGGTCGGTAACAGAAACTTCATCAACACAAGTTTAGTCTAAGATCAATTAACATTTGTTTATACTGTCAGTTGTTGCACAGAAGTTTGATATTATGTGTCTTAAGAGATTGGCTATGTAAGTGATATTATCCGTAATTATTAGACTGCAACAACACATTAGAATTTGTAGCCAGCGGCGAAAAGAAAACCACACGCTAAAACAAAGACAACGTCTCTGTCAACATGATATTAAGTTTCAATTTCCTTGTGGGGGATTCTATCAGATGGTTTAATACCCCAATAACAGTGCATATCAGTCATATAACGGCTTTAATTGAATTTACATGTACTAGGCTAGGGACTGTATGACCCTCCTTTTAAGAAAGCAAGCCCTTAGCCCCTTGTCGTAAGACCTTCTCGTTAAGGAAGCCAGCCCTTAGCGTCTTGCCGTAGGACCCTCCCGTTAAGGAAGCAAGCCCCAATCGTCTTGTCGTAGGACCCTCCCATTAAGGAAGCAAGCCCTTATCGTCTTGTCGTAGGACCCTCCCATTAAGGAAGCAAGCCCTTAGCGTCTTGTCGTATGCCCTTCCCGTTAAGCCAGCAATGCCTGGCGATATCGAACCCTGGATCACCGACTTCCTATTCCACCACCGTAACCATCGAACTGGCGAAGACTTCTTTTCAACAGGGGAAACCGTCTATCTGATCTGCGGAAAATCGATCGGTCCTTACCTGGCAGTGATGTTAACAGGTCCCTGCACCGTCATTTTAAAACGAAAATTGTTGAGGCTATGTTTACCCCATCGAATCAAATCCCCTCTTGCTAGATCAATATTAGAAGTGAGGGAGCATTGAAGTAACAACTGTTAGTTGTCCATATTCTATCCTCATTATTTTTTCGACAGGATCATCCGATTTTTGCCGAGTTGAACACACTACGGTGCCGTTATCTATTATATGGCTTTTTCAGTTGTGATTCCGAGATTCATGTATCGGGTTTTTTGGGTCAATAATCTAGACTTACAAGTTTTCGTTACCGACATAACATGTATAAGGTGTCAGCGAAACGATTTCATACAAAACAACTCAAGCTAAACTTTTCTAAACGATTTTATTTTCATATCTTGACTTTTTCAAAATTGTATAGCAGCTGTTCTGTTGTTTGAGACGAACTGGAGAATATCCATTGGAAATAGACAAGGTTCGTACTTAAGTTTTAAAGCCTGTATACAACGAACCGTTGTAACGGTTTTGAATCTGTCGAAAAACGTCAATACATACTTAGACAGATTGAAACATTCTGATACCATGTCTAGTTCATGAACGAGGAGCTTTTCTAAGGTTATCAGTTCAAGTTACTATATTCATACGAGTTACTTTGTGAATTCAAATACGTAACAGGAAGACATTTCATGAGTTCACTAGAACCTGGAACTTTCATTAATTCTAGTAGATATCAAATTGAACTTAAAAGGTTTCTTTCGGGACATGTTTACATGTGATAAAACATTAATGAATTTAACCCATGTCTTTAACATGTCCTGGAATGTTTTTAAAGAATACCGTTTAGAATCAAACCTTTGCAAAATAAACTGAAGTACACAAATATTGAAATCCAGGATAGAAATACTCCCCTGTCAGTATGGGCTATCATTTCGTGTTTGTATCAATTAACCATCGAAAACATCCCAAACCTATAGGCGACGTCTGGTTCGTGTTTCCGCTTCACCATTCATAAACAAGACTAAAGATGACAGATATAAGACGATACGAGAGACAGTTCAATATGCAAAGTACAGGCTGGTGCTTATTCGCTAACGCCCGAGTTCACAGTGTCACTAAGCTGGGAGAATGTGGAGATCGTATGATCGCCTGTCTGTGTGTCTGTTGTCTTTGCTATACTTTCTCAATAAACATCACAATACTATACTGCAGTACCCGACGATCGTTTCGAATGATCGCCTATCCGTACGTTTGTTGTATGTTTTTTTGATATCCATGGTCCAATCTTGAACAACACAGTACATATTCCCTGTATTACCAACCAGTAGTTGGATGCTTGAAAGTGTGTCTTGCCAAAGGACACTCAACAATAGGACACTCACAAATGAAAAGAAAATGGCTCGCTATCGAGAATCAAACCTGGGTAAGCCGGTCCCTAGTCCCAGACACTAACCATTAGTCCATTGTATATCTACTACAATATATACTACATTGTCTCGTGTGACCGGACACTCACCAGGAAGATATTTTTTCTAACTCGAGGCTCTTGTTTGTCTGACGATCATTTATAGAATTTATGAATCCCCATAGAGACTAAATTGATATTTAAATTTGAAAATTCACAGACAATATGACAATGAGGACAATGGTAAAACAGAAAAATTAGGATGTCTCGTTGTTAAAGTTATTTTCGACTTCCAGAACATTGCACCAAGACTTCATATTGAGGCGCTCAACTTACGTCTTATAGTTCCAATGTGATGTCATGATAAAGACATTTTTTTTTTTTCAAATAACATTAAGAAATGTAACGTATTCGTGTTATGTAAGGAAATTGTGTGCATAATATTAGAAAGCTATATCTCTGGGAGCTGTAATTTGACTTGGTGTTCTTTCGACCCCAAACTTACATGTGAAAGCGAGCAAATTGACAGCACCATAAGTTAGCCAATATTGCAGTGAAGTATTTTTTCTTAATTCTGTATCTTATATCTATACTTATTCAATCTACAGTAACTTTGTCCGTCCTGATACCTTACTCAACTGTTTTTTAACCCTTTCCCAAACAACATATCTTCGACTGTCCCAAATTGAAAGAGTTTTCAGACGACATTTCAAAAAGTGCTGAAGTTGGAATGTATTGTTCTGATAGGGCAGAAAACATTGTGGGAAAACGAAAAATTGCTCATCACCATCAATTTCTCTTTTTCCCACACTGTTTTCTAAAGTCGCCTGTAACAAAGTGGTCAAATGTCGTTATTGTTTGGGAAAGGGATAAACGAACTTTCTCACTGAGAGTTTCATCTTTATAAGATTAAATGACATCTTGAATATTCAAGTTGTTAATATTGGATAAATGAAAGGTTTTTTATGTGTTTCAAGTGATTTTTCTAACCAGGCGATCCCCAATTCACTTCTTAATCCGAGCGCTCCTTGTAATTTTAGTTGTAACTCGAATGTTAACAATGAAGTTAAACTTGGTGGGCACCCAATTTGTGAAATAAGCACTTTGCAAAATACATAATCAATAGTGCAGGCGTTATAGCGTCATGATACTGTGTTAAGTCGCTATGTTTCAACATATTCTATCATAATTTCCAACTCATATTACCCAGTTGAGCAGTTTTTCTGAGCACTAGTATGCTTTTAAAGTGACTATCTCACAGATTGCGAGTTTCGTCTTTTTACGATACAATGTCTTCTGAAGATAAAATTTCAACACAGTTCCATAAACTAAAATATATTTAAATTTTCTATATCTTTTCCAACCTTATTCATAACCATTTGGTTACAGTAGTGAACATGTGTATTGAAGATATAGTTATCTGTTTGACGGGTTCATTTGTAAACAAATACCCGTTATTTCTGGCATGCGAAAACATCAAAATAGGTTAGAGCGTCTATGGCACAGACAACTAGCTTTGAATCCTTGTTTCACAACGTTAAATGGAAAAGAAGGTGTAAAAGATCTTTAGAATGGGGCAATTAACAAAGACACGTATTCAGTTTTGAATATCTTTAAATCACGTATTTTCACTCATAGAACTCGATTTGTGTGAGAGTCATCTAAAAATCAGAACAGCACTGAAAGGGTGATAAAAGCTACATTCAACTTAGTTTTACATGGCAATTTCTGCTAGCAAAGGTCAGAGAACAAACAGAAAGACATTCAGATCACAAAAGACACGACTGAAAAACTAGAAGCTTCATGTTGAGGGATATGTGACAAGTTCCAGTATTAATGATAAAAAATGCACAAGACAAACGTTTTTTCTAATGTCACACCATTTTTCTTAACCCTGATAGTGCTGAAACCGACTTAACTCTTATACAAACAGGTTAGATCACAATCAAGCCGCCAAATAAATTGGCGTATGGGCTATGAGCCAACCTGTTTGCTACTCAGAGTATCTTTCCTCAACAATATTAAGCCGATAGTTAAGGTTCTGGAAAGCAGACGACACAAAAAATATTTTCTGTTTTTTTTTTAGAAAACTTTCCACCATTCTAACGGTTAATTCGATTACCGCACGCTATGTTTAACATGTGTTCATTGTATCAGACGAAGTACAAGGGATGATCGATTTTGAAATGAAATGCAAAATGTTATCGTGATGAAGAGCCGGAATAGCATTTCCCCGACGGCGAACGCGTATGGTAATTGCGGAAACAATGCATCCCAGAAGTCATTGAAGATGACAGGAGTGGTAATCACCTTTGAAACATGCAATACTTTCTAGAGACAAATGGCCTTGTGCAGACGCATCTTATAGCCATTTGGAACACCTAGACCATTTCTTAAAATAACCACCTCGAAGGCAGTGTGGAGCCGTTTTGGAAGTAGTCCGTCAACATGGCGGCGACGAAGGGCATGTTCGTTTGCAGTCGTATATTCTCGGAAATCACCATCGCATAACCCGGGGATTGCCGTGTAGATACGAATGAGAAAATATGAAACATTGTATATGTGTTGAAATGATAATCTTTAATGAAATAAGTAAAGACATATTCAAATGTGATATTTAACCAATTTGAGTGTACATGTACAGGGTGATTCAGAATATCTGACACGGTTTCAGCGTCTTGTAATTCTTACATGCGTAACATTATCTTATATATCAAAACAAATTCTAAAACTAGATATTTTGAAGTTTTATTTGATAACAGGGTCATTCTTGTTTGAAAGAAACTGTCTTTTATAACCACGCATCCATAACTACATCAAATGTTCGATGTGACGTCCTTTTTGTGAAATAACGACGTCAAGTCCCTTTTTGAAATTTTTAATGATGCTAACACACAGCTCAGGGGTGATTTTCTACATTTCTCGGCGAATTGCTGATTTTAACTGCTGAATATTGTCTGATTTTGGAAAATAAAGATTGTCTTTTATGTGTCCCCATAGAAAGTAAAGCAACGGATTTAGGTCTGACGAATGTGGAGGCCAGGCCCAAGCAGTTTTAAGCGAGATGAAATTGTTGTCAAACGTTTCGCGCAACCATTCTTACACACTTCTAGCTGTTTGAGATGCTGCATCATCATGCTGAAACCAAATATCTTTGATGTCATCCTTTTTCTTCGTAGGGAAGGTAGAAATCTATTTTGTAAGAGGGCCAGGTATCGTTCGTTATTAACTGTTGATTCCATAATTTCTGGAACGTTTTCAGAGCTGCGGCTTGATTTTGGTCTTCCACTGTTAGCGAGTCTGGCATCTTCAATTGATCCTGTTTGTTGAAATTGTTTAACATGTCGATGAACTTGGAGACTTGTTAGTTTATCATCTTCAGGATATTTTTTCTGCATCATGCGTATAACAGTTACCCGAGATTTAGTCTCATGATAGAGTTTTTCTACTCCTATAGCCTTCTGTTTTGACGTCGTCATCTTTAAAAACAAGTATCATTTTATGACGTCATGAATTAGGTCATGATGCTGACATTTTCTCTTAATTTTCTTGAGATACAAAAAATATGACATATATCTTTCAAATGGTGTGTAATAATTAGTTATGACATCAACAAACGTTTATATATTAAACCTTGAAACTGTATCAGATATTCTGGATCACCCTGTATTTACATAAATCTTTAGTCCCTGTGTGTATGTTGTAATCAAGCGTCTTATCCGGCGGAAAACAGTCGAATTTCCCCATGATTCTTGTGTATTCATGAACTACCTATGTGGTATATCTACCGGCTAGTGCCGTGGATTGCCGAGTAGATACGATTGATCCTATATCGTACTGAATCATTCAGTCAGTCGCAATGCGCTGTCTCATCTGTTGAGATTTCTGTCTTTCTAAATGGCACATTTGATTTAATCAGGATTTGATAGCGAGCCTAATTGTTGGCAACTTAACTTCGATTGCTTGTCTTTCGGGAAAATAACATTTTACCGTTTACCGTTTGGTACAGGATAAAGGCCTAAGTCTGTGACTCCTAGGGCTTTCCTGGGTCTACCAGAACTAAGCTAGGGTTCTAAAGTGTTATAAAATGTCACAGTTTCCTTCCAAGTGCACGGACATGCACGTATCCATATCTATTGTCTGGGTTCTTAAAGTAGATAATAGTTTATTTATATCCAGGGTCAAATAAACCAAAGTCACGTTTTCTGCAAAGATCGTATTTGCATGTGACTAAGATCTAAGAAACGAATCTAAAACGTGGATCTGACGAGCTCGACAATTAGGCGAAAGGAAATCAATTAACTCACTGACATTGGAAACAAGCACAGGTTTCCGCAGCTTCCTTTTGTTTGTTGTGAATTATTGCCAAGAAACTAAACTCCAAAATATATACACCAAGACACAGGTATTACAGTTTATGGATGTATTCAACTTAAACATATTTGTCTATAATTGCACCCATATTGAGAGATAGTAACTGCTGTGACATTAATGGGGTTTGTGTATAAATATTACTTCTACAGTCTCTCTGTAGAAGCCGGCTTTTATGGGTGATTCGGTAGAGTGGTTGGCTTTCTCTCGAAGTTAAGGAACGCACTAAGTGGTTATAAGTACCTGGATGGGTTGACCCGCGATGGTTTTACTCCGAGAGGGACCCGATATCTGTTACAAAGTTGGTGACAGAGGTGGGATCTGGTTTTATATCACCATCATTTACGTACCCTTAATTGTTCGTAACATGTTCTCGATCTTTGTAACTGCTTTAAGGCAGTGTTTATAGTGGCAGTAGTACCTTCTTGAATTGTAAAAAGTCGGTAACTGCCCATGTATGTCTTTGTGACATAAGTCATTTCGGGACGAAGTCAAAGGAAATTAGGGAGAAATGTGACGGTAATAAGGTTTATGTATAAAAACTACTTCTTCAGTGTCGCTGTTGAAGCCGGCTTTTATGGGTGATTCGGTAGAGTGGTTGGCTTTCTATCGTAGTTAATTAACATACTAAGTGGTTAGTACCTGGATGGGTGACCCGCGATGGCTTTATTCCGAGAAGGACCCGATACACGTTTCACTGCCTTTTTGTACCACATACATGTCTTTATTTCGATGCTTTTTAGATGAAAACGCCGTAATTTTTTAAATCAAGTAGCATAAGACAAGAGTTCCAACTCTCCAAATCTGTTGGTAACTTTGAGAAAAAAAATAAGATCATTTGTGGATGTTTATTCCGTAAATAACTAGTTAAACTTAGACTAAAACGAGCTTTATTGTAACCAGGGAACATACAGCATTAAGAAGTGTGCATTTTACTCTACATCTAAAGCACACTTGCTTGGAATCGAATGTAAATACCAGAACGTGATTGAAGATGTTAAAATGTGCAATCAGGTCGCATTTTCTATCACAATATATGAGCCTATTCGTACCAAACTAATCATTTTTACTGGAACTATTTAAAACTCCTAAAACTCCGGAAGTGTCTGAATATGCTAGTATCGTTTAATATCGGCATGACTGCTTGATTTGACAGCTGTGACATCTTCATACAGATTGAAGACTCCTCGTTTATCTTGCAACGGATTATTTTTTATATATGGGTTTTACATCACATCAACATTATTTCAGTTATGTAGCGATGTCCAACTCTTAATGATGGAGGAAGACCCCATACTCAACTGCCCATAAGGGCTGGTCAAGGCGGGTCAAGGCGGGTAGAACCATCGGCATTCCGTAAGTCAGTCGGGAGACTGCCTCTCATGAAAATCCATATCCTTCTCAGGATTTGAACCCACGTGTGATTTCAAGTTCTGTACTCTAAACACTAGGCCACGAAGGCCCCTTGCAACGGATTAGCATCAGAAATATTTTATGTTGACAATTCCCTGAACCCTTATAGTGCTTGGACCGACTTCATGCTTATGCAAACAGATAAGATCCACGCCAGCCGACAAGTAATTTGGGGGATGGCCTGTGATCTTACCTGTTTGCTACTCTAAGTATGTATTCCTCGGCAAAATTAAGCAGATATTTAAAGTTTTGAAAACAGAAGACACAAAAATATATATGTTTAGTAAACATCAAGCATTCTAACGGTTAATGTTGGTCTTTATAATGACCAATTCCAAGGGAAAGTAAGTGCGCAAGACATGTATGCTTATTTTCCCTCATTGCACCGAAGTCCAGTAGTGGAGCGACAGTCTAAGGAGACTAGGGTCATGAGTTCAATTTCTGTTTTTGCGCCTTCAGGTGTTTTGATAGAAAACTCGATTGATAAATAGTAGTACATAGCTCTCTGTCCTACCTTGCCAGTTTCACATGATACAAGTGTCATCTAATTCTAAAGTCGTGATCCAAAAGGATCATTCTGAATTTGATAATTTCACATGGGTCGGATATTATCTCATTGTTTAATAGATAAACCACTTAAACTGTTTTACAATAAAGTTCCACAATAAATATGACATAAGTTTACCAAAGCTGTTACGAACGAACTTGAAAAATGTATTAATACTCTAGGCTCATATGACTGTATAGATATGAGTTGTCGATTGTACTGTGATAGAGATTCTTCAAAACGATTCAATTTGAAATTGTAAGATAGTCCCTTTAAGACAAAATGGGCAATATGAACAGACCTAATTAAACTTATCAATTTTATATCGTCGTCATATTCACTCTCGTTGATTGCTTCCTGTATGGGAGACCAAGGTACCGTTTTAATAAACAGTTTACGCTTAAGATTTGCGTAAGTCTAAAACAACAATTACTCTTATTCAATATTGGGCGAGGCAATATTGCAAAGTAACACATCATTGGAATTGTCTCTCCGAGACGCTTCCAATGACGTGTCACATTGCAATATTGTACTTTCATTGAAGATACTATTAATGTTTATTAGTTTTGACTTACGCAAATATTTTCCGTAAGTTGTTTAGTAAAACGGACCCCAGGACTTGCGCCAAATTTCTTGTTGTGATTAGTCATGGCATTTTCATCTGGTGGAATCGAACTCGGAACCTTTAGTACCAGATGCCGACTCTTTACTACTGCACCACTGTCTCCCTCAAAGCCATGTCAAAGCCATGTATATCTTTCACAGGAGAAACAATAACAATACATCTAGATACAGTCAAACTTGTGTTAAGAGGCCAGTCTATGAGACAGAGTAAATTGGCTTTTTAAGACATGTTGGCTGCTTATCACAAATTGACGAACACTTTAAATCTAACAATGGGACTCTCTGTAGTGGTTGTTTAAACTCCCCTAGTTAGAATTAAAGTTGTTTTAATCTGCATTCAGTAAGCATTAATATAACAAAATATAACTCCATTTAAGCCATCATGATAAGTATGTTTACCAGAATTACCAAGGGACCGGATGCCATTCAAATGGCTACGTCTGGTGCAACACAACAGAGAAGAACGGAACATACATGTATGTCTTATTATCTTGTGGAGAGTATATCATCATAAATACAAAACACTCAAACTATTAAAACAAACTAACTAACCATCCAACAATTCGACATACAAACTATTCTCAGATCATCGTGTGAATTATTTAAACAGATATTTGTCAACAAATTGCTGATCTTAGTGTTATGAGACAATGCACGTACAAAAATGCCGATTTCAAATCATCGTTAGCAAGGATTACGAGAAAATCGTGATCATTTAGCTGTAGCAAACCTTTGGAATATGACATGTTTGGCCTGACATAGTAAACCTTATCAATATTTCTTTTTTAATTATTATAAAATATAGGGAATTTAATTAAAAGAAAGTGAAAACCATCCTCGATATCATTACCGCTGTTTAATTACTTCCAGGGAGCGCCGTACGTTAAAGTTGCTTGTTCACAAAAGAGATAATTTGAAAATCAAAATAAAGTGTCGTTTTAACAATACATTCTATGTATTGTTGTTTGATTTACAACTACGAGTAGCAATTGAAAGTATAGTTAATTCAGGAGACTTCACCTTACCTACGTATGTACAGCGCATACGTGATAGATCACAACGTCACGCTTTTGGATGAAAATACATGTTAACTCACTATATAGACTCTTGAAAGAATTAAAATCAATCTGCTTCCAATGATATTATTCATTGCGTTTCAAATAACAAACAGATAACTTGTTGTGCAGCTTTAAAGAAATCAACTTTGTTGTACACCCAACTCACGTCTGTGAACAAGAACCTTTAAGAAATACGACCATTCAAGGAAATACGAACATTCAAGGACAAAGAATCAACCATTAGAATGCTGGGAATTTCCTGAGAAATATGATTGTGACGAATGCTTTCCAAAACCTTAATTATCTGCTTAATGTTGATGAGAAAAGATACCCAGAGTAGCAAACAAGTAAGATCAGAGGCAAACCTCCAATTTACTTGGCGGCTTGCCTGGATCTAACCTGTTTGCATAAGCATGAAGTCGGTTCCAGCACTAAAAGGGTTAAGACAACGACCCCAAAGTGCGTTATGCGAACGTGCATGTGAGAGTGTCAATTTAGCATCACGTTGTTCTCAAGAGTGTTTCTGTGTTCCGAGTGACGCAAACACTTAAAAAGTTTCCTTTATTAGTAAAGCATTTTAAGAGAGAAATTGAATACATCCCTTTCTAATAAAAGAATAGAGTTTAAGGGCGTTTTGAAACGAATGCATCACTACCATGCTATGAATGCAGCCTTCACGCTTTCCTTCGCGTTAAAACGTTCCTAAATCGGGAGATTTAAGATTTATCCATTGGGTGTTTATTATCCCTTAAAATACTGGATAATTTCATAGTAAACATTCAAATCACGCCTGTGAACAATAATCTTTAAGAAGTACGGACAAAGAACAAACCCTAAGAAAGCTGGGCAATTTCCCGAAAAATAGTTTTTTGTGTCGTCGGTTTTCCAAAACCTTTGATATCAGCTTAATTTGGTTTATGTCTAGTGCAAACGAATAAGAGATGCCCAGATTAGGAAACACGTTTAATCACAGGTCAGCCGCTAATTTACTTGACGACTGATCTGAATCGAACCTGTTTAAATAAGCATGAAGTAGGTTCCATCACTATAGGGGTTAAAGCTTTTAAACTGCATCAATATTTCATCAATTATGTTATTCAGCTGTGAGAATACTTATCATGACAAGTCAGACTTAGCTTTGCCGTGGTTTGAACCCACGCGGACAGGGGCCAGTGTTCTAACAACAATGCCACAAATGCCTGTTGAAGATTTGTGAAATTGTGCGTCAAAATGACAACATTTGTTATAATGGTAGCTTATCAACATCTCAACGTGCTCTTAATAGTCTGTAAGTGTCGTACGCTGATGTTATTAAAACGAAAAGGTAATAAAATCCACTTAGCTGAGACGGTTTGAGAAATATATGACATGTCGGTATAAGCCCTTAAAGTGCTGAAAATGACTTCATGATTATGCAAACAGATTAGATCCAGGCCAGCCGCCAAGTTAAATGTCCTTATCATAATTAAGCAGATACTAAGGGTTTTGGAAAGCAGAGGACACAAAAGTCTTTTTTTTTTTAAATTACCCAGCATTCTAAGGGTTAATGCGCATTCGGTTGGTTCGTTCATCTAGATCGATTCAACCATATTCAGTCTTCTTGCAAAATGAATTTTCTTTTTCAGAAGCGAACGGCTACCTCAGTTATGTCACAAACAAACAAAAGCAATCAAACCACATGGAAGCAGTGTTCTTATATTTCAAAATATTCTAATTATTCGAAGCAAAATAACGCCATTAAACTAGATAAGAAAAAATAGAAATCGATTTGACTTGCACGCTGCAAAACGTTTGCATGTCAGGGACAAATAACCATTTGGAAAGACCACCGTTTGCCAAAACCTGTTCTTCAATATTACTCCAAGTTTGTGTGCGTTTGTAAACATCTTTCGAAACCACAGTGACAAAAGGACGAATTGTTCTTTATAAGCAATGGATCCTTTGGCCAGAATGGTTTAAACGTAATACCAAAAAAGTTGATATGCAAGCATGGTTGTTATTGCTTTCTTTGTCATTCATTGGGACAGTTACACTGATTTTGGACCAATCACAGATATTCCATATGATTAAATGGATAAAGATGTTTCGACCAGCGCAATGTTGTCTAATAACTAGAACAACATTTAATTGATGCATCACAACGAGATTGGTTTGAACGGGATTCAACGAGATTGAACACTGGCGGATTCCCATTCATGAATGTCAATCGCCATAGCTGGTCAGCATCTGCCATGTTTTGGCCCTTCGTTATTCTATACAAAAACAGTCATTTTGGCATGTTCACAGTACCTTCCATGAAAAGATTCAGAGTCAATCCTTGTTGTTTCACTATTCCACACTCCGTCCTTAATCAGAACTCCACGAACAAACATACCGTAGATCAGCTACTTTGTTCACTACTGGCCATTACTTTTTACCTACCTCTTAAATAGGATACAAAAATATCGGGGTCAGCAAAGGACGTCTTCCTCAGCTCTTCGCCTTCCGCGAGAAGTAGCTCAGGGGAAAAAAGGGTTTAAAACAAAGCAAACACCGACAAAATCAAAAACAGTCAACACCAGCCCCTCTTATGTCCTAAAAGCATAGAATTAACACTCAAAGTAACATTCTAAATTTTCAGGAACTACTTTTCACTGTACAACGACCTCCGGAAGTAATTCCTCAGTGTACTCTGACCAGCCACGCGCAGTAATATACAAGGAAACCAGTTTTCGGTTTATCGAATAACAGGTTCGATACCACTCAGGAATTATTTCTGGAGGTTGTTGTACAGTTAAATATGGTTGATGAAACTCTAGAATGGTACTTTGTGTGTAAATTATAATCTTTTTAGGATACAAGAGGGGACCTTTTTCACTATTGTGGGGTGCTAGCCATGTTTTAAACCGTTGCTTTTTTTTTCTTTTTCTGAACAACTTTTCGTTGAAGGCGAAGCGAAGAGGAGGACGCCCTTCGCCGACTCCAGCATTTTTGGATGCGTTTTTTATGGCGGTGAAAAGAGATGGCCTCTAGCGAAAATAAAAGCAGCTAATCTTCGCCATGTTAGTACGTGAAGTAAGGTGCGGAGTGTGTAATAGTCAAACAACGAGGATTAACTCTGAATCTTGTAATGGAAGGTACTGTGAAGGGGCAAAAATGGCTGTTTTTGATATAGAAAGAGCTTAAAGATACGGTATACCACCAAAACTGGTGGTGGAGAGTAGACGAAGTAAAGAACAAGAAACCGGTTCATGTGGAATAGAACCCTCGCAGAGATTGTGTAATGTGGGGATGAAACGAACACAAATCTCGGTTCATGCTGTGGTTTGTTGATGTAAGAAACATAACTCTTGAAAGAAAATATTGGGTATCTGTTGATGGCAGAAACAGAGAGACCCTGTGTAGAGATTGTATATTTGTGGATTAAAAAAGCGGAACAAAAGGTAGAGATTGTGTAATTGTGGATGACAAGAACAGAATAATAGGTTGAGATAGAAAGGATTTGTGGACGAAAGGAAAAGAACCTTGGGTAGAGATTGGAGGAAAGAAACAGAATGACCCTGTGTAAAGGATGTTTATTTGTTGACGAAGGAAAAAAACATTGGTAGAGATTGTGTATTTGTGGATAAAAGAAACAGAATGACCCTGTGTAAAGGATGTTTATTTGTGGATGAAGGACAGAAAACATTGGTAGAGATTGTGTATTTGCGGATGAAAGGAAAAGAACTATAGGTAGAGAGTGTGTATTTGTTGATGAAATGAACTGAACCATGGGTAGAGATTGTATATTTCTGGATGAAATGAACAACACCCTAGGAGGAAAGGAACAGAATGCTTGGTATAAACTTGTTTTCTGTTCGAACATATCGGATTGTAGGGTTTCGGAAAGTCTTAAAGGGTAACAGGATTTTGGTATTTCTTATGTATAATAGTACTTTTACATGGTAGTTAATACGGTAACAGGGTTTTCCTTGATCCTTTGTTTGGCGTTAGTTTTGGGGACTTACAATCCCTTATTTCTGGAATTGTGATTGGATCCCTTAATTGGAATTAGTTTGGGGGCCTTACAATCCCTTATTTCTGGAATTGTGATTGGATCCCTTGATTGGAATTTGTTTGGGGGACTTACAATCCCTTTTTTCTGGAATTGTAATTGGATCCTTTGATTGGAATTAATTTGGGGGACTTACAATCCCTTATTTCTAGAATTGTGATTGGATCCTTTGATTGGAATTGGGTTGGGGGACTTACAATCCCTTATTTCTGGAATTGTGATTTCATCCTTTGATTGGAATTAGTTTGGGGGAGTTACAATCCCTTATTTCTGGAATTGTGATTGGATCCTTTGATTGGAATTTGTTTGGGGGACTAACAATTCCTTATTTCTGGAATTGTGTTTGGATCCTTTGATTGGAAGTATTTTGGGGGACTTACAATCCCTTATTTCTGGAATTGTGATTGGATCCTTTGATTGGAATTTGTTTGGGGGACTAACAATCCCTTATTTCTGGAATTGTGATTGGATCCTTTGATTGGAATTAGTTTTGGGGACTTACAATCCCTTATTTCTGGAATTGTAATTGGATCCTTTGATTGGAATTATGTTGGGGGACTTACAATCCCTTATTTCTGGAATTGTGATTGGATCCTTTGATTGGAATTTATTTGAGGGACTTACAATCCCTTATTTCTGGAATTGTGATTGGATCCTTTGATTGGAATTAGTTTGGGGGACTTACAATCCCTTATTTCTGGAATTGTGATTTGATCCTTTGATTGGAAATAGTTTTGGGGACTTACAATCCCTTATTTCTGGAATTGTGATTGGATCCTTTGATTGGAATTTGTTTTGGGGACTTACAATTCCTTATTTCTGGTATTGTGCTTGGAAAATAACGATCTTTAGGGGTCGTATCCAGGAATTAGAGGAAATTTATTATATATGCTGGGTGTCAAAGAAACCCCTGTGGTGATTATATAGCATGAATGTAAAATTCAGTTGCACAATGACGACTTATCAGTCGCTCGGGACTGTCCTCGGATAGTACGTTGATGGTTATTTCTGTCATAATTTGTCATACTCAGTAATGGACTCTTTCAAGTCTTCTTGCATAGTTGCAATAAAATGTTTACACAATTCTAATGTGGGAAATTCGCAGATCTGCAATAAGGTGTGCATCGTAATACAGTTTCTCCCACTTAGCTAAAGTTGAACTAATATCCCCAAGAGTGTAACTTGTCTGGCTTCATTTTCATTTACGACACTCACACACCTTGATGTAATTGTGTTTGAACGCGTTGGGAAACAATGTGCCTCTTTGTTCACTTTACATTTGACTTCCTTGTGGATTTTATATAGTTTTCAACAATAATCAAGTTAAATCATCGTGGTTATTGCAATGTAGTATTCATTTCAAGCGACTGATTTGGGCGCCAGTGGTGCAGTCGTAGAGCGTATACCACTTTATCTCTTTAGTGGAGAGGTAAACCTTACCAGGCCTAACCCACAAATCGGCATGAGAACTGATTTAGTATCATGAAACAGTCATCGAGAGTAAATTTGATAAACTTCGAGCTCCCGTGGTAATAGATGCAAAATAAATATGTTTTATTTTGAAGTCGCAGACTGCTTTCCCATGTGAAAATATAAGTATTTGATCGGTGGTGGCTGACAAAGAGATGAACTACCGTCGCATTGACTTCACAAGTTCTTGTAGTGAAATGACTTCAACGACAAGCCGTATATCGTATAGTGTGTTATTTGTTCTTCAGTGTTTACAAGAGACTTTCTAGCATAACATCCTTACCTTGCTGCGCCCGGTCCGCCCGAACCTCTTGGTTAAGTCTAGTCGGTGTGCTCACCAATGTCTCTTCACTCCGACTCTCGGCATTCGCCGAATGGCCTTGTTATATCTTAAAATATCGGACAACTACTTTGTAATATGTGTTTCAGGTCTAGATTAGTTACGCCAGACCTGTAGCAATACTTTCCTTCACTACAACAGGAGGCTGCATGGAATACTGGCCGGACAGGGATGCTGAAATATTAATATCCCACATGGTACAGACTAGCTGAATAAATGAGACTCGCCAATACGGTGTTGACTCAGTAAGAACTACATGTACATGTATCAAATTCGAGAGAGATACGATCATGTTTCGATTTTGAAGTGGGGTGGTCATTGTACACTTATACTTTAACATACACAGGCTCAAATATATGTACTTGAGAGGATAGGGCCTGAATGAACAACAATATTGATATTACCGATTTTTTTTCTTTTGTCTTTGTTATACCAAACCCAGCTTTCAAACCCAGTGTTACATTTGAAAAATAGTGTTATAAAACAATAAATGATTTTGTCAAAAAACAGTTTCTCATTTCATGTGGTAGTCTACATTACATTAGCCTTCATCATGTTAAAAATCATATTGATAGAGAAGATGTGTTTGTTTCGCCTGTTGGCTATGACTCACATTGCTGTAGGCAGCTTTTATAAGATCAACGCTGCCATGTATTGCAGTTATTTGAACTACCTAACTTGAATTTCCAGAGGGAGAACGCGAAGACGAAGTGTGACTTTTCGCAATCAATAATCTTCACCCTTGAACCTTAAACCTTATCACTCATCGGTCTATATTGCAATTATATAACTTTAAAGGCGAATCCTTTGATCGTATCTATAGTTTAACCCTTATACAGCGCCGGAACCGACTTCGTGCTTACCCAAACAGGTTAGATACAGGCCAGCCGCCAAGCATTAAGTCGGTTCAAGCACTGTAAGGTTAGAGGCCCATTAAATGAGATTAATGCTATATAAAACTATATTATTTGGTAAACTTTTAAACATTTTTAAATAGTTATCACCAGAAATCACCATCACCACAACTTCATGTGAAAGTAAACCAAAAATAACCCAGATTAGCAAGTTTTATAATTCAGATTTCCTGATTCTTAACCTCTGACCTTGACAGTTTATATACACATTTATTAACCGACCAATCAAAATTCGTTATTTTGAATATGTAAACAAACAGGTTGTTGATAAACATGATTGAATTGGAGACAACTATATTTCAAGCCCAAAATTAGTTGGGTTTCAATGCATTCCTAATTTAATTCTCATGACATTTATGAACATAATAAAAAAGTTCCATATATTTTTTCAGTAATTTATTTGTACTCCTCTCCTTTGATGTGCCTTTGAATATATGAGGCAAGACTTAGAATGATATTCGAACCATCCCTTATGCAGTGGGCACACGACGAAATGTTCTAGCAAGAAGCAAGGAATGATAGAACTAATCCAATCTGGAAGAGAAGCCCCTTCCGTGTAAATTTACCGGGTAAAACTAAACACATTTCTTGCCAGTTTGTGGATCTTGTAGATTTAGGAGTAGTAATAGTGCTTGTCTTGCCAGTGTGTGGGTAGTTACCCCTTTCTTGTAGATTTACAGAGTAGAAATAAAGCTCGTCCAGCCAGTTTGAGGGTAATTACCCCTTTCTTGCATATTTACGAGTAGAAATAAAGCTCATCTTGCTAGTTTGTGGGTAGTTACCCCTTTCTTTTAGATTTACAGAGTAGAAATAAAGCTCGTCTTGCCAGTTTGTGGGTAGTAACTCCTTTCTTGTAGATTTACAGAGTAGAAATAAAGCTCGTATTGCCAGTTCGTGGGTAGTTACCCATTTCTTGTAGATTTACAGAGTAGAAATAAAGCTCGTCTTGCCAGTTTGTGGGTAGTTACCCCTTTCTTGTAGATTGTCAGAGTAGAAATAAAGCTCTCCCAGCCAGTTTGTTGGTAGTTAGCCCTTTCTTGAAGATTTACGAATATAAATAAAGCTCGTCTTGCCAGTTTTTGGGTAGTTACCTCTTTCTTGTAGATTTACAGAGTAGAAATAAAGCTCGTCTTGACAAATTGTGGGTAGTTACCCCTTTCTTGTAGATTTACGAGTAGAAATAAAGCTCATATTGCCAGTTTGTGTGTAGCCATCCCTTCCTTATTACAGAGTAGAAGAAATATAGCTTTTCTTGCCAGTTTGTGCCCTATGTGCAGCCATCGGAAAGTATTTGCATTTGATTGAGTCAATGCCATTTCCACACATGCACAAGTAACAATTTTCAAAGGTGTTTGCCTGACGTCCGATGTGTAGGATGGGAAATTTCTCCTATAGTTTGCATTTCCTTCTGAACAAACCTTCATTGTCTTATTTGATTGACGTAGGCGCTATAGCAATTATCGCCAGGTTGACAGCAAACGGGAATGGCTGGTACGAAATTCTAAGGATAGAGCCTCGAGGACAGTGGTTAATAAAAGGGATCTTAAGAATGATAGACTGTTAAAACAGAAATGGTTTACCACATTTATTACGAGTATATCAATGTTTTAGACAAACACAAGCAAGAACTAGATTTTGAAAGCAAAACGTATTTAGATGCATTACCTCTAGCTTTACTGTCCTATATATATATGTAACATAAGAATACCGGCGCTCTCTCTTCGAATACCAACAGACAGATTCCTCAAAGAGTTATGTACACCGAAACAAGAGCGTGTAAATACTTTGTAACACTATGGATATTGAAAGTGTGTTCTATTTTAGCTTAGTTAGTCCAACAAACGGCAAACTTTGCTAAACATTTTAAAATCATTATTATATTACCAAGCATAGGAAGTATCAATAAATTGCATTGTTATCTAGCAGCAACGTAAGTATTCTCCCTAAATCAGCAAGCTATGTAAAATCAGCATTTGTTTTGGGGGCAGTAAACACTAATTGACCTTTAGTTTCGAATTGGTAGGGCCTTCCAACCCGTTTGAATGGGAAATTGTTGATAATAAGCAGTGCTGAGACAGTGTTATGCTTTTTAATGAATGTAAATGTTATTATAAAGTGTAATTAGGGTATATTAAATAATACGAATATGCTGGTTACACACATTTCTGCATTGGAAGTGTCAGTACTGAAACTTTTCGGCTGCTTGGGAAAAACACCGAAAAGGGCGTCAAAATAGTGCATTTTTCAGATGGGTAAATACTAAATACATTCGACGATAGCAAAAAATCTTCGTGGTCGTCCACCACTTTCTGTGGATAAGTTGTATACCAAGACTGTGTTGAAAGCCCAAACAGTGGCGATGGACCTCCTGTATTCGCAAGGAGTTCTGTATATAAGTTGAAAATGTGTCAAAATTGAGCCTCTGACATATGGTTTTTGCCACGTTCATGACCGGTTGATGCTCAAGGAATAAGGTCTATGATAATTGTTCAGATTTTCTTTTCATACCTTTAGAGTGCCACAGGCAATTTGCATTTGGCGTGTAAATATTTCTTTCGTCCGTTCTGTTTTCGCGACTCAGTGAGGCGAGACTTAACAGACGTACACCTGCCGTTCCAAACGAAGGCCCGTTAGTGTGTATTGCTACCTTTAAAACGTATCTGCAACTGCCGATAAACGAGCTTCATGTTTTTCAGGCAGGCAGAAAATAGAAGCATGTAATGAGAAGGGTTGGTCGGTCGATAATTATGTACCTGAGTACATTACGTGATAGAATAATTGACGTTAATTACCATCACGTTGGCATTTATCTTGTCCTTATAGAGGGTGTAACGGAAATCGCCAGCTTGTGGGATTGCGAACGGATATACCCTTCGTCGCCGCCATGTTGCAGGACTTCTTTCAAGATGGCTCTCCGTCACATCTGAGGTTATTTTAAGAAATGACCGAAGTGTTCCGAATGTTAATGGTTCAACTCTAAAATCAGTAAATTACCGTTTAGTTAAGACGTAACCAATTTATCTCTCAGGCGTAGTTAACTGTATAAACGATTATTTCCGTTTACAATGATTTGTTATTTCTGTCCTGTGAACTGAATAGTTAAGAGCGTTGAAGAACCAGACTTGGATAAGTGTCGACATTCTTTTCACGTCATGCTAACAAGGAGTGTCAGGGAGCAAATTTACAATTGATGGTATTATAAACCGAGTTTTAGTCAGAGCGCTAAAACGCGACAAAGCTAGTTTTATTTTCCTTTAACGAAAAGACAAATATTCAGTAGCTTTTACACGCAAATATGAACATTTTTTATTGACAATAAAATGTTTAAAACGCCTTTGTAACGGTCCTCACTCAAAGAACACAATTTGTGACGTTAGTCCATGTGCAGGGGTTCAACAATATTTCGGATGTGGCATCTGTAAAGGGTCTCGTACCTGTTACACAGTACTTCCGGGTCGTAGTACGAAAGTAGTCCCATTTTGAAAGGAGTTTGAGTTTCGACTTCTGGTGTAAAGTTTTGCTAGTAGGAGATGAGCTGGTAGAACACTGATGTGTTTCCTGTATAGATGGCAGTCCTGGAATGCTTTTAAAGTTTGGTTTGATTGCCTATTGGAGAACTATTTGTTTGGGGTGTATGAACACAAATTCCGGTACCACGGCTAGATTTGACAGCTTGTTCACTTGTTTCGAACGGTACTAGTACACTTTGTTCCGTAGAAAAAAGAGTTGAGTTGTCCAACTTATTACAGTTTTTGAGAGTTTAATGGGCCTTCTTGATTTTTCTGCATATATATACGGGTCGAAAACACTTTTCGTAAATCAGCAGAGTTTTGAAAATGCATGATTTAACATTGGAGACAAAGGGATTTCAAGATCAAAAAATTATAGAAGTATAATTAAAGAAGTATGCAGAAGCGTCCACGTGAGGATCGTCGAAGATGTCTGCAAATTTCCAAAGCAGCTTTAAGTCCGAAATGATACAAATCCATTACATGTGGACTAAAATTTACCTATACACATTACGACCGTACGCCATATTTTTGCGTCGTACAGAAGACGACTTTCAAGAAGCATTGTGACAGGTGGTAAAGAGTGAAATCTGCTTATTTACAGAAAAAAAGAAAACTGAAAGTTGAAAAGAAAACATCGTTTAAATTATATAGATGGTGTATTATTGTATGGTCTACTGCTACAAATAGCTATGGAAAGCGTAGTTGGTTTAGGAAGAATAATTCAGTCTAAGTATGTATCGTGTGTTTGCAGTAGATCTTAAAAGGGATGTCACGCTTTTGAATCAAAAAACATGTTTATTCGCCATATACACAATTTAAAGAATTAAAAAGGATCTTATATTGTTTCATGTTCTCCAATGCGTATAATAAAACAGCACTGATGGTGTGCAGTAGTAAAGGAATTAATCGTTAACTTCCAAAGTTGCACACATCTGCAAACAAGCGCTTCAAGATGGATAAGAGACTTAGCCTTTGTCTAGTCTGATATTTACTTATTATGACAGATGATGCATGTTAACTACATTTGACAGATGGTGTTAGATGTGTTACGAACCTTTGAGGGAAATATCTCCTAAATAATGTAATCATGACAATAGCTTGAATTGACCTTTAAACTGAGAAATCAAGACAAGAGACAAAAATAACTTTATCAGCGAGTCTGTCTCAGAATACAGGTGTCTCGAAGATGTTCCAAATATTTTCCAGGTCGTCAATGAAGTTATCGTAGCATGAAACATTCGTTTCCTTGATCTGAGCAGTAGTTGTTGAGGTGATAGATGTTTGATTAAGAAATACTTTTCTGTGCTGATGAGATGATCCGAAGAAGATTGGTAGGTAGATTGAATGCAGCTCCTAAACCAAAGAGTATAATATTCTTTTTTTATCGTTTTGTTGCCTACATAGAAAAACACATAGGTACTCTTGTGTGTATTCGTTAGATCTAGAAACGAAAGCATAAGATGACCATAAGTGTCATTGAAAAGGTCATTATTTTATGTATGGGTAATAGAAACTTGGTTGAATATTAAGCTTACATTTGCATAGACATACCAATGTTATCAAGCAATGCCCTAAATTTAAAAATGAATTGACATAGTATAGAAAATAAAGAAGTTTATCAGAATCTGATTCAATACAAATTTGTTGAACCATACGTTCACACTTATTGGAACGAAATATTGCATCAAACAACTAATTGGACAAATGTTAAATTATAATTTTATCAATACGCTTCACGACAACAAATTTAAACAATTGAAATATAGATGTTTACAAAGAATATCTACTTCGAGAGAAATTTGATTCAAATGGAAAATGATAAACTCTCCTAATTGCAGTCTTTGTGGTGTAACCGTATCGTATGAACATATATTTATAAATTGTCCAATTGTAGAAAAGTGTTGGACTCAATTACATAAAGTTCTCAAATTGTGTAGAATTTACAAAAACTTTAGAAATATGAAAACAGTGATTGAAGGCTATAAGCTAGACGAGCCGAACTTCTACAACTTAAACGTTATACTCTCACTGTTTTGTTTCTGCATTTATAAGGCCTATTTCCTTAGTGATAACAGAATGAAAGAATTTGATATATTTTCACTATCTAAACAGGAATTTATATTACTTTGGATGGTTTATAAAAGGCATTCCAAAGTTGATACTATACTTTCCATTTTTCATACAACACTGTCTAGTCTTTAAATACCGGTCCGGTATGTAACACATACCTGCAATTTTGCTATTCAAGTTTACGATGGACAAAGAAATAAATTGCTCATTGTGAGCAAAATCTTCCTCTCTTGTCTATAGATAAGGATATAAAGCTTGTTCTGTATTATAATTGTTAAGAAACACAATTAAAGTTTAGATATATGTTACATTAAACAAATAGTATTATGCCAAATTCATATAAAAAGAAAATCACATAATCGCGGCCAGAATGCAAAAGAAACCAAAGGTCACACGGACTATCATGTTTTATAACACATTTACATGTATAACTATTTGAGAACATATAAATATTCTTAAAACAATTATCAGTCGAAAAAATACCAGGGTACCGTTTTACTAGTGTTTTTGTTAGTCAAAAGTGATAAACTTAAATAGTATCTCAGATGAAAACACAGTTGTGTAATGTAGGCAACAATATTTTAAAGTAACACATAATTGGAAGTGCTTTGTAGAGATGATTCCAATGATGTGTTCTTTGAAATATTTCTGAGCCAAATATTGAAATAAAATGGGATGGTGTCTTGAACTTAGGTAAATGTTAAGTAAAACGATACCAAGCTCAGAAGTAAACAAGGTTGACTTTACAGAAGAAAAAACCTGTGCGGACAAAACATTAATCATCGATGACGTCACATTAAAGGAAGATAGGAGATACGATTTTAATTGCAATTTGGGAATTATAATGATCAAAACCACCATTTGTATTATCAGTTCATGAAAAAGAAAGTTGCACATCTCATCAAAAGACAAATGGCCGCGTCACGCGAAAAGGGGCACTCGGACATAAATTAAAACCACTGACTCAGCTCTTTCTTAGCGCTATTATTCCAGCATCTAGTCACGACAGTTATCATTTGTATTTATGTAAAGGTAGAGCTTGATGTCCTCTAAGATGGCAAACAGTGTAGCCCCAGACCAGCCGCCACGTCAGTGACGTGGCGGCTGGTCTGGGGCTACACTGTTTGCTATGTCCGAGTGCCCCTTTTCCCGTGACGTGGCCCAAATACCTAGTGCTAGGTTCCATACTATGCATAGAAGGAAGCCGACACAACTAGTTAGCATTGTTTGAAATATTGATATCATTTTTCTTGTTTATTTGACGTGTATTGAAATACAGCGAAAGAATGGACTTTTCTCAACTCTAGATGAACGTATTCATATGCGAGAAAACGTTAAATATATTTATGACTGATAAAGATATATATACCAGAGTCACGGGTACATGCTATATATCTGAAATGGGGTTTGACCACAATCGTTTAAATCAAAGACGATTCTGCTCATCATTACAAATTACCCTCGATTTGAAATTTTGTTTTTTTAATTTTCAATGTTGTGTACGAAGACTGCAGAAACATACGCGACAAAGGGAAAATTCACTTGCAACAAGCAGTATCCTCTTCGTCACAATCATTTCCTCAAGATATCATTTAAGATACATTGTATGTCTATTGAACTCTATAATAAAGGGGTGAAAACGAATATTCGAATATTAGTATATTCAATTGAAGTCTGAATATTTGAATCCTGAATTACTAAATCATGATAAAATTTGGTCTGCTTTCAATTTGGATTAATTACGATGGACTAAGCCTTTAGTATCAAAATCCGGAAAAGTTGAATTCATAACGAGTGTCTGAATTTTAAGTTTGAAACTTGAAGCTGTTTCTTGCATTGATGTCACTTTCTGAAGTTAAATATGTTTCGGGCATAAAACGCATGCTGATGGCTTAGATAATCAGACCTTTCTTAAAAAGAAATAAAAAATGTTGTGTCAAACCTTTCTAAATAAAAATCGATAACATTACATCTAAAGGCAAACTAACTGAGGTCGGTAGTCTAGACCGTTATTTAATGCTAAAGGATGCTCACTTAATCAACAACTACAAAAATACATAATCGCAAGAATCAACATCACCGTGTACGATGTCGACTACATATATATGAATTCCGGAAGTCAATGACGATAAGGTATACAGTTTCACTAATAGGCATACACAACTGTTTACCTGTTGTCAGACCGAGTGTAAATAAAGAGAATTTTTACTGTTTTAAAGTTAAGGGTAAGTGTTATTCTCATCTTATATACTCTAACAATACTAAACGAGTTCAGATCTATATCAATTTCAAATATTTGACTTCTTTCACTACTTAAAACATGCCAATATTTGATGTCGTCTATTCCTGTGTACATTGAATTTCGATATAAATCACCATATTGTCAAAATCTGGGGCAATAAATCAAAATTTTGAAGCGGTAATTCTTCGAAGTTATGATTTTATTATACAAAAATACCAACCTTAAGTCTCGTTGGCTTGTATATCTTTGAAAGCAGGTTTTTTTATGTGTAGCATACGCTGTTTGTATTGTATGTATAGTCGTAAACTACTGTATGCCGAATGAAAAAAAAATCTGACTGTATGCCAAATTGCAATTGTTCTGTATGCCTAATCGAAATCCTAATCTTTTTTTTTACCAAATAAAAGGCGAATGACAATGCTATTACCGCAGCCTTTCTTCATTTGAAGAGATCACCAGTCACGACGTCAACCGACCATATCGAAGACGTTCTCAAAGTAAAGGTGAAGACACACGCAATTGAGATATATATTTCTTAAAATAAACAAATATTAAAATCAATTCTTATTCTTTTCTTTAAATCATTTATTGTTTGCCTATGGTGATGTTAGATAAGTTTGAAAACGCTAATAAAGGGTACGTGATTTATTTTGATCTTCTTTTCATTGTCGACCATGTAACGAATTCTATCTTCGATTTTAGAAATCATTTAACAACCAAGTGAACCAACCAGGGGACCTTTTAATTCATTTTCACCGGAATCATTCATGAATTATAAGCTTTTTCCTACAGAAGAGGTCCCGACAAATAAAGCTTCATAGAGAAGCGTCTTAACACCACTTGTCAAAAAGTTCGTCAATCTTTTCACCATAACTACCTTCAAATTGGTCTATAAAATCCCGTGTGTGTTGGACGACACTCTCTATTGGGATGCGTCTATTACTAATCTCTCTACCAATAACATGCAAAGAACGTCCTGATTCTAATAACTTAACGACTTAATTTAATTTCTCTTTAGAGAGGAATTTGCGTTTTGTGGCCGACATGGTAGCGGTGTATGGGAGAAAAAAGAAAATATGCATCATTTTGGAGGCGTTAATATGGTTTATTTGTGAAACATGAATTTAACACTCCGATTTATAAATAATTCAGTTGCTCTACTTATCTAGAAAACACCGTCCGTATTAAACAAATGATTTCCACAAGCATCTTAAGTTTTAAGCGTATTAGGCATCAAATAAATTCCCATGATTTACCGTGTAAAAACTATAGCGTAGTATATGTTGGCATTGTGAAAATGAATAAAATCAAAGATTTAGAGAATAATTGCCATTTTAGAATCAAATTTCATATTATAAAAATCTTTCATGGATTGGAATTTTGATATGCTAATTTCGTTCATGTAATTCTTGTTTCAAAGTGAAATTAAACATTAAGGGGAGGTAATTTGTATGAATAAAGAACAATATCAGTGTCATTCATTTTGTAAATATTAAAGGCTCATGAAAGGAGACTAATGCTACATCCAACTATATCATTTGGTAAACTTTTGGTCAGCCTCAAATAGTTATCACCAAAAAAATCATCAGCACCAGTCAAACGTGAAAGCCAACGAGAAATAACCCAAATTAGCCAGTTAAATAATTCGGATTGCCTGATTCTTCACATCTGAGCTGGTCACGCTTTTGAAATTATCAATCTTTTCATGATTTACATTTCAATTCATTCTTTAACCAAAGCAATTATAAGTTCTCCGTCAGCCTGTTTAGTTCAGGGTAGGAATACTAACATGTCCAGTTACATCTATAGTAATGCGACTACGATACAGTGCTTTTTCGAGTAGGCATTCAGTGCTGAACGTCTTTAAGCAGTTAGGCTGACAGTACATGTGCCACAAAAAACGAACATAATATAAATATATGCATGTTAATGGGAATAAAGGGTGGTGTTTCTCTGAGAATAAAGTTTATTTCGAAAGGTTCGCCGCTACAAAAATTTTGAATTATTGCTCTAAATTGTGAAAATAATACAAAATATGTCGAGTTTCCATGCACAAGAAACGGATGGCTCCTAAGTTTGCCATGCATTAAGCCGTAAAACGTATGCAAGACTTGTACTTGATGCATGACTACAGCTGTTCATCATTTTAAAAGTGAAAATTACGCAAATAATTGAAGAATTAAAAAAAACGTGTTTTAAAAGCGGGAGCTGTCAACAAATAGACAACTGTGTATGCCTATTAGTGATACTGTATACCTAATCGTCACCGACTTCCGGAATTCATACAGTTGAGTTCGCAATCGGAACTACTCAGGTATTTTCATTTGATAAACCCGATGTGTTCAGATTGTTGAGTTCGTACACTGTGAATATACTACCAGGATTCTGTTATTTGGTTGACAACCAATGTTTGTCTTAATATTTCATCTTATTCATATTTAGACTTATAAATGCACATTTTATATTGCTTTGTTCTGCTTTTTTTTATTTAAATCTGAGTGCTTTAAGATGGAAAGACAAATTTCATTCTTGTTGCTATGGTACCTATTCTTTTTCAAGATTTCTCAAAAAAGAAGAAAAAACACGCGGTTTTCTTTCATGTTTATGTAAGAGGAGATATTCTTTTACTGTATTAATAGTATGAGCCCCCTGTACTAGGTTGGTCTTGAGAGAAAATTGGAGATGAAATGTGTCAATTTTCCAAAAATCCTAAAAAATCCCAAATGTGCAAAACCTGTTGAAGCCTGAATTGACATATGTCAAAATGTATTAAGTTGAGGAGCAACTTATATTGAAATTTCTTTTCACCATATAATAATCTGAAGAAGTTATTTAACAAATAAACTCTTTTTTTATTGTGTATGTATGTTTTTTCATTGTGAAAATGACCAAAAATCACTCTTTTTTTAACATTTTTGGCTGATAAATGGCAAAAAAGAAAACGTCCCGTTTCCATGGCAACTGTTACAGGAATAAAGAAATATTCAGCCAAACTTATTTTGGTCATAAGTGCTATACATCTGGCTAAAAATTTTGCACTTCTGTCACCATGGATAAATTACCTTCTGCATGTTTCTTACAAATAGCTGCACTTAAGTCAATCACATTGTTTGAAATAAAGTATGGTTATTGTTGATACATGTACCAATCATTAACCCTTATGGACCGAAATCGACTGCATGGAAACAGATTGGATCCAGGCTAGCCGCCAAGAAAAGTACTACCTATTTGCTATTCTGAGTAGCCTTTTCCGTCAAAATCAAGCAGATAGTTAAGGTTTGGAAAACAGACGACACAAAAATCTAATTTTAGGAAATTACCCAGCATTCTAAGGGTTAAGGGGAGTGTTATAATCAGATATGTCCATGTTTGTGTGAAGATCGATAATTACGAAACGAGAATTCCAAATTAGATATATAGTTTCGTGACGGATTTAGTTTCGTAGCCACAGTTACGCAATTGTTTCTCGTTTAAACTTATGAGATCGTAATATGGTTTAAATGCATATACCGCCTACGTTCGTTTGAATACGTCGATAAACTTCCGCAAACCTTATTTGTCTTCGTCGGATTTGACGGCTTTTTGAGGCTCTGCATTGCCGCGCTAATCATGGCTTGGGGCACATTTTACGGCACATGATGGCTGATCAAGACGGGTAAAACCTTCGGGATTCTGTTATTCAAGAAGGAAATATAAAATCTACATATTCTTTCATTTATTCTACATCCCCTTCAATGTCTGAGTGGGAGATTTAGGAGCGACATGTGATGTGCTTTTTTTTTACGCCCATCTTGTTTTATACAAATGCTTACCAAAATAAGCATCCTTATTTGATCCTATCAATTATGAAACCACCTCTATTGAAATCTTAAATCTACCTCTACTATTTTAGTTGTCTTTGTCCCTTTTATTCCTTTTAATGTCAGAGTGGCAGATTTAGGAATGATTTTTGACGTGTCTCTTTTTGTCGTCCATCTTGTTTTATACAAATGCTTGCCGAATTCAGCATCCTTATTTGATCCTATCAATTGTGAAACCACCTCTAATGCGACCTTAAATCTACGTTTACTGTTTTAAATGCATCCTTTTAACCGATTTCCAAACAATAACGACATTTGACCAGTTTGTTATAGACGGCTATGGGAAACATTGTGGAAAAAGGAGATATTGCTCGTGACGAGCAATTTCTCCTTTTCCCACAATGTTTGCTGTCCTATCAGAAGATTATTTTTCAATTTCATTACATTTTGAAAAGTCGTCTGCATACTCTTTCAATTTGGGACGGTAAAAAATGTGTCGTTTGGTAAATGGTTTATGTCTGAGTGGGAAATTTAGGAACCATCTGTGACGAGCCTCATTTTTTGTCGTCCATCTTGTTTCATGCAAATGCCTACGGAATTCTGCATCCTTATTTGATCCTTCTTCCACCATTCCTTTGCACCTTTCGTGCCCCTTTCATCATGTACAGATCTATAATGAGTTAATGACCTGTACAGATTATATGGATAGGGTTTTGGTGCGAGACTTTACCAGTTCGTCGTATATACTTGTAAGAACACGAAATACTAAGGAGGCTTTCTAGCTGTAGTTATAGTTATAGTAAGTTACTGATACATGTCCGATATGGGTCCCCTTCGTCGGTGCCGTACCAACATCTTTCAGTCTTGTAACGGCTTTCCTGGATGCACCAGTACTAGGCTAGGGCTCTATGTTGTCTCAAAAGGTGCTGCAAAGATTGTTCCCTGAACTGCACTTTATGATTAACACATGCGATGCGTCTGTCACAGTCTGTCTGGCACATTGCAACCGCTGTTAAGTGTTTGATAAAGTATAGGCGACGGTAAGTCAGTAAAGGAAGGTCGTGGGATCGGTTCTAGGGAGAAGACAGGCCAATCTTGCGGAAATATCATCAGTCAAGATTCCGGATGCCCGGATATCATACGGCATGAGTACTAACGAAATACGAACGAATCCATATCACTTGAAATACATGCACATGTGCCTCTTAGTCGAAAGAACCTGTTTCACAATTCCCTAATGATATGAATTATAAAGTATATGCCGTATCTTATGTAGCTTATCGTCCTATATATGTATTCGTCTGTTTGTAGATCTAACATGTATCTCTTATGTTATATGTCTACAATGGGGACGATTTGTTTAATCCTTATCGGACTTGTGTAATTTGCCCAAACTGAAAGCATCAACACATACAATGGAAATATCATCCTTTGGCAAAAATCGTCACGCGATAAAGGGCTGCGTTGCTCATTATCAGCAAAATATTTCCTTTTGTCTAAAAGATATCTGCAGGAAAAAGGATGTTTCGTAGCTGTAGGGCTTAACTACACATGCAAGACTTTCTCCTACCCATAAACCCTCTTTTCCTCGAATTAGTCTCTTTGTCCCGCCATGGGTGACGAAGATCAGATTTCTGACAAATTATTCAACCATTTTTTATAACCCTGGAATTTCATGCATAACAAAGTTGTTTTCCTTTGCCAGTTAGTCGTAATTGCGTGGTGTCTGTGTAATGCAGACGGCACTGAAAGCCTCAGACTATTACCATGTTGTCAACAAACAGCAAAGCAGACGACACGAAAATAGATACCGGAGTTACGATATGTTGAAATCAATTGTCCCGATATTTGAACCATCATAACGATACGAGTTACAGTCTAATGGTATTCCGCATTACAATTTAGAGACATTATTTGTTCTGACACACGCATCGTGTATGTGTTTTATAGATGCTCTCGAGTAGGTATGTTACGTATTTGTTTATACATGCACAAACGCATAGATATAAGCTATGGTAGTAGGTCAAGTTGGATAAGCCAGGTACACAGAGTCACAAATGCACTTCTATAACCATAGACATGTTTTCTTAAATCCTATGCATCACTCAGTACAAATGTTAAAACAAGCCTTGAGCTAAGATTTAAGAATAAACTTACATGTAATATGCCAAACAAGGACTTTTACAACATATTGGTGGCGAAATCATTTGTTAAACCAATCTGTAACCAAATTTGGAAAAGACATTTTGGAAAAAACTGTTAATTGATGGAAACTTTACACATATCTTGAACTTTAAATTGATAAATGACATTTTGGCAACAAACGAAACTTTACTTGAATGGAAAAGTATGCACAATGAAAGTTGCAACGTATGTAATGTTCGAGAAAATTATGATCACCATTGCAGTCTCTCAGCTGTGGAGGCAAATCATCAGTGCCTTCCAGAAACTTGGTAGTAACAGTCAACTAAGTTCATTGAGATATTTTGTGATACAGCTTCTGATATTGCCCGTCAATGTAGCTTGCATACTAAATGTGGTATGAATCTCTATCTTTAAAAGTCATCACATTAGTCATATGAGAAGTATTCAACATAAAGTAGTATTTCTGTTCTTAAAAGAGTTCAATGAAATGTATACATGAGCCTGGAAAAGAAGAATCGTCTATCGAATTCCGTGTCAAGATTCTATAACTACATAAAGGATGTTTAACTGTATCGCTTATAAATATATATTAATATGATTTGATCTTGTACGAAATAGTTTACATATTTGATAACGTACGCGTAAGGTTATGGTTAATTTGACAGAATGAAAGATTTATTTCTTTATACTGTTCAATGATAGAATATTAATTAGGAAAAATACCACTTTTTACTGTCCTTTATCAAGATTTAAAAATATATCAAACAAATAAATAATAAAAAAATAAAAGATGGTTTTCTCGTAGAGCAAAATCATATATGCTGGATCATCACCATAGTTGGACAGCTATCATATTTTTTATTAAAGTGCTTTGATGTTAAAACCGTCTTAACCAATTTACAATCAATAACGTCATTTGACCAGTTTATTGCAGACTTCCTTGGAAAACAGTGCAGGAAAAAGAGAAATTCCTCTTAACGAATGTTTTCTCCTTTTACCATAATGTTTTCTGTCCTATCAGAAAATTATTTTTCAATTTCATCACATTTAAAATGACGTTTGGTGAAGGGTTAAAGAAATGTACCAATCTATGTTTGCATCAAATTGAGTACAAGTGCAAATGTAAACATACAGATGCCTACATTATAACGGCCAATCGTACAGTGAAGGAAAGTCAAGTCCACCGACTGATCTATACTGATCAGATCATATCATGTTTTGGAGGAGCCTTTTTTTGTTCTTTTTGTAACAATTGGGTGAAACTATTTCGTCGCAGTATCCCGTCTATATGTTATCTATGTCTCTGATTTATCAGCGTATATTGCTGGTCCCATCTTAAAACTGTAGCAATTGGCAAAGTAATAGAAGGAATGAAAGTTTACCATTTGGCTTAACTCGGATCCGAGATCTATGTCTCTGCTCGGATGATCTAAACTGTGTTACAGAATGAAATATCTACGTCTGGATCATTCGGACTACCATTAGAAACCGTTCTAAAATGAGTTGTTCACTTAATTGTTTTGGCCGTTGTGACAGCGTTTCAAAAGTCGTGTGCATCCATGCGGAATGTGTCAAACTAAGCATAATAATAAGGTGGACCTATCATGGAGTAAATGGTTAACCCATTATCAGACAACGACATTTGACCGGTTTGTTGCAGACGACTCAGGAAAACATTGCTGGAAGAGGAGAAAACGCTATTGACGAGCAATGTTTCCTTTTCCCATAATTTTTTCTACCTTATCAGAGGCTTATTTTTCGATTTTTCACTTTTGGAAATGTCGTCTACTATCTCTTTGAGTTTGGGACAGTCGAACATTTGGCGTTTGGTAAAATATTTCTTTTTAAAAGACGATTCACCATTATGACGTCCTGTAAGGGATAGAGAACGTGATATATTTTGTGCTGATGGCCGAATGTTCTTCACCAGGATAATCAAAGCTGTATATTACCATTGCGCTGATCATCATGAAACATCAGAAATATCTAGATCACCCGATGTACAGTGATGTTATACTTAATGCCATAATCACAGTTACTTCCCTTGATATGAAAAATAGACTTCCGGTTCAGGCTGAAGAGAGATTTACTTTTTACAGACAATTAACGTTTTTTACTTACTATAATGTCGGATGAAGAAGATGATTACATGTCAGATGCAATTCTGAACCAAATGTAGGTATTTTACGCGGGAGGTTAAAAATTTAGGCAAAAATCTAGTTACTTTGCAGATTTATTTAATTGACGAATATTTCGCACATTGACGATTTCGCCTTTTGACGATTTCGCCTACAACAAAACGACACTTTCTTTTCTCTTCCAAATCGGAAGTTAAGATATCATTCTTTAAAGTTACATAAGGTCAGTTCTCGCACAGATGTGAGTAAATTCTTTTTCTCAAACCGAGTTATAAATCCATGGAATACCTTGGATGAAGAAATGGACAAATGCACCCAGTGGAAAATCCTGTAAAAGAAGAATGAGAGTCAAGCCTAATGGACAAAGTGACTAAAGATCCAAGTTACCAAGTAAATCTTTAATCAATTAGAGAGTCTGCCTACAAAGGGAATGTAAAGCACATCTCTTGAACATGTGTTTACAAAACCAATTTTTAGGTCGATTAAATAACTATGAGGATTAAAAGACATTTTTTAATGATGACGATGGTTCATTTTCGTAATACTAGACTATATTTTTTGTTTTGTTGTTAGTGTACTAGGACGTTACTTTCCAAAGTATCGCAAAATTATATTTATTTTTGGTATCATTATCATTTATAATGATTGATCATTTGCCTAGATATGTATCGTTTTATTGACAGATCCAGACACACAATTGACAACCAAAAACTTGGACAGTTTTAAGGCAAAGACTGTTGTATGCATGGACCAAACCTGATTGTTGTCTTTAAAGGATGATATCTTTTTTATATCTTAACAACAAATTATCTCAGTGTCTGAATAAGTTTCTTCTATACTAATTTGAAAGTCATTTACTGCACATGAAAACCGTGCACCTTACAGCACCCATGCTTGAGTCTTATCATATATGTGAAAATGCTCTGCAAAAGATTTTTAATCCATACCAGACATTTCAAACACTAGATTTAATTTCATGAAATATTAAAATCATCTTAATCATGCCTTTTTTCTCAAAAATATAGATCTTCTGTAATACGACTGAATTACTACAAATAGATATCAACTTGATAGTACACAGCCATTAATATGGTGTTTAGCATTTTATACAAAAAAGTTTTAATACAGGTCAATCAAGACAAAATTTGCTTTGCTTTGCTTTTGAATTCCTTATTGAGTCATATGTTGATGAACCTTGGAGAAAGTGCTTGCATAGGCTTATGGTACCTAGTTACTATGTTATTTTATTTGGACAACTCCTGAAGAGTTATAGTAAAAATCTGGACATAATGTAGAATAGATTTTTAATTTAGGCCAAATTAATGTGATAATTATGGTGAATGTCATAAAATTCTATGTATGTATAAAGGTTCAGGAACTTTTGAATGCTATTTCTTTCTTTCAGACCAGATACTAGACCAGGCTTGCTTCCACGTCATGTAGCCAGGGTCCATCAGCAAAAAAAGAAAGAGAAAACATCAAATGAAATAAATAAACAGAAACCAAGAGCAGTTTTGGAAAAGGAAAAGCGGGATGCAGGTCTTGGTGTTGCTTTAACCTCAGATAATAAGGGGTTTTCAATGTTACAGAAAATGGGGTTCACCCCTGGAATGGCACTTGGGAAAAAAGGTACGGGAAAATGCATCAGTTAACCCTTTTTTTTTTATATGGGTTTTACATCACATCAACATTATTTCAGTTATGTAGCGATGCTCGACTCTTAATGATGGAGGAAGACCCCATACTCAACTACCCATAAGGGCTGGTCAAGGCGGGTAGAACCATCGGCATTCCGTAAGTCAGTCGGGAGACTGCCTCTCATGAAAATCCATATCCCTCTCAGGATTTGAACCCACGCGGAGAGGGGCCATGTGATTTCAAGTTCTGTACTCTAACCACTAGGCCACGGAGGCCCCTAGTTAACCCTTAGAATGCTGAGTAATTTTCTAAAAATAATTTATGTCATCTGATTTCCAAAACCTTCAATATTTTGATGAGGAAAGATGCTCATATTAGGAAATAGGTAAGATCACAGGCCAGCTGCCAATTTACTTGATGACTGGCCTGGACCTAACATGTCTGCATAAGCATAAAGTCGGTTCCAGTACTTTAAGGCTGAAATAATTTTTTGATCAATCTCAAATAACTGTTCTTCTTTCAAATCAAATTTTTTATTGATTGCTTAACCTTTTTTGAATAACAAATAACCAAATTTAATCCAGGTTATGCTTCTTCAAAGTCATACAGTTTTCCCAATACATGTAGTTTGAAGTCACACCAGCTCTTTAGATTTCCAAATCAGCCATTTCAGAAATACAACTTCTAAAATCTAACATGCCTAGCTAGGCCTCTTCCCAGTTTAAAGAAAAAAGGACCTGATCATATTATCATGCTGTAATGTTGAAATGTATAACAAGGTTCAACAACTTAAAGGTTTTATCATCTGCTGACTAGATGTGCTGCTAAAAAATATGTTGGTTTTTTATCCCTCTTAGTGTAAGTGGTTAATTTTGTTTCTAAGTTTGTTCCTGTGAAAGGAAGTTACGGATCAAACTCTACCATAGCTGCTAAAACCTTTATCACTGAGAACTCGGCTACAATACAGTATTGTATTGCTGAAGTGTTAATCACTTTCAGTTTAGTTGTTATATTTCTCTCTAACTGTTTACCTTTAAAAGGGACCGGAAGATCAGAGCCTGTACCAGTAGAAGTTAAACTTGGTCGAGGGGGACTTGGGCATGATACAGAAAAGAGGAGACAAAAAGAATCAATCACAGAATTTTACCGACATAGGTCTGCCAAAAGACAAAAGATGGAGGCTGATCATAAACAGACCTTTCTAAGGAGGATGAATGAAAGATTAGCTGGCAGGAATTTGGAAAAAGATCTTTATAACAGTCAGAAAGTGTGTGAACAGTTGGATTCACAACTTGTAAGTTTTTATGTGGTATTTTACTAATAAAGCTTAATGCGTCTCAACAACGTAAAATATATGTGTCCATTTGTAATTACCATTTGCAAAATGACAAGGGAGATCATACTTAAACAACCAGATATCAAAGTTATCTCCCTTAATTGAATGAGGTGGACTGAGGCTGTAGTCAGCAATTCAAATGCTGATGTGTTTCAAAGACGCTTATCTGATAGGTAAGAAATCACTTTTGAAAGAGAACTACTTGTCACAATTTTAAAGGAATGTAGACTGTATTGAGAAAGAATCTAAAGGGGGCTTCCGTGGCCAAGTGGTTTGAGTACAGAACTTTTAATCAGATGACCTGTGGTCTTGGGTTTGAATCCCGGTGATGGCATTTGGATTTAAATGATAGGAAGACTTCCGATGACTTACAAAAGGCGGATGTATTTGGTTTGACCAGCCTGTATGGGCAGTTGAGTATGGGGAATTATTTAATTATTAACCTTTTCACTACAAATCTTGTTACTTTCTTGTATACCAAGGGAAAATGTGGAAAACATGGGAAAAAGACAGAATTTACCCCTGCTGCCTGTAACAGACACTCAACTGATGTCACTGATTCATAAAAAACATACCAAGTTTCTCAGTATATTATATACCAACCTTCTATACTCTAACATGTACCTGGTGCTTCTATACATACAACCATATTACTCTGTTTACTAACGGCTGAAATGGTATATAAGGTGCTTAAAATGCGCCGGATATACCTGGCACTATAGGTAGTGAAAAGGTTAAGATATGGGTATTGCAGCATAACTTAAATAGAATGAATAAATTTAATAATCTAAAAAATGTTGTGAACTTTTGGTAGAGAACAGTTTGACAATAAGAGAAATTGTTTATTTTGAACAATAATGTATTTCATTTTCATGATATTTCCTGATATTTGCTAGAAATGGTATGCAATAAACCCTGTATTTGTATGGAAGGAAATTGTTACTGTCTCTTTAAAACCTCTTCTCTTTTATATCAGGGAATCAAGGAGCCCCATGAGGTGTTTTTCTGGCCTCAAGCTCTTCTACCACAGCCTGAACAGTCAGAACCAGAGGATGTCCCTTTGGATAAACCAGACCATGGCTACAATAGATTTATAGACGATGATCATGATGATGATGATGAAGAGGGGGATGATGGGGATCAAGAAGAAGAGAGTTCTCCCCAGTATACAGTAAGTACAAGTTGTCATATTTTGACTATGATAGTATAACAAAGAAGATGATGATAATCATCAGGATTTTTTGCATTAAATTAAAAAATTTCTTAGTTGCACTAGCTTTTTTGTTTTCCAATTCAAGAATTCAGCGATTAAACTTTCCAAAATTAACAAGCCAAGGCTTTTTCCCAATTTAAGGATTCTAAGAATTGATTTCGAATTGAATAAATCATAGCATCTAAAGGAGCAACTGTGTGTTAAGCAATTATTCATGTTGTCACAATTGTTTGTGTTAGTTATGTATATGTTCATTTCCTTCATATATACCTACTTGTATTTACAACTGAAGAAATTCTATGTCTCTATTAAGAGATTAATTAGTGCTCTTAATAAGTAATTTCATCTCCTATGATATCACAATAATTTCTACCCTTTACTCAAAAATGGTTGTTAAAAAATTATAATTGGGTCTTAAGTGTTTTTCAATTTGTACAAGGCTCAAAATAGAAAAAATGACAAAGGTTAATTGCGTGCTTATGGTTCCAAACACTTAAAAGTTAAATTTTACTTTTTCTGTTTCAGACTGAAGAAATGTTAGAAGTTATAACCCTTTACCTGAGAACTAAGCATAAATACTGTATATGGTGTGGGATTAAATATACAGGTAATTATGAATCTAACCATCAATTGGTTGTTGTATTGGACAACTAAAATACTTATGAAAAATGCTTTGGAAATATTTCATGCTGAAAAGCCAGATATACTCCTTCATCTTAGTTTTGGCATGATGACTTTGAAAGTGGTCTTCTTTTAGGTGGCCCCGGTTGGCCTAGGGGTGAATGTGGTGGATTTACAGCTCGAGGGTCCCAGCTTCAAGCCCCGTTGGTATGGCTGATGTTAAAGGAGTGTCCTTTGGCAAGACACTTCAGAGCCCTAGTCTAGTACTGGATATCGTTTTACTAAACATTTTACGCTTGAAATTTGAGCAAGTTCAAAACAGCATTCCCTTATATTTCAATATTGGGCTATGTTATATTGAAAAGAAACACATCATTGGAATTGCCTTTCTGAGATGCTTCCGATATTGTGTCACATTGCAATATTTTACTTTTATTTAAGATATTGTCCATGACTACCAGTTTTGACTTGCGCCAATATTTTTTGTAAGTTATAAAGTACTCTAGAGAATTCCAGGAAAAGAGAAGTAAAATAGTAAATTGGCATCTGGCCTGTGATCTAACCTGTTTGCTACTCTGAGTATACCGGTATGTCTTCATCAAAATTAAGCAGATATTTAAGGTTTTGGAAAGCAGATGACACAAAATCTATGTTTAGAAAATTACCCAGCATTCTAAGGGTTATAGAAATCATTTCTAATTGCTTTAAATGCCTTTTCACAGGCCACAGATTTAAAAGGTTTGAAAGTTAAGGTTTGTGTCAACCTTTTTTCCTTACAGACAAAGATGATCTTATGGGGAATTGCCCGGGACCACTGGCGGAACTACATGATGATATATCATAGAATGTTTTCTTGTTTGTACAAATTGTTAATTAGGATTGAAATTAAATGTTTGTTTTTAGAAAAGCATGTTGTATTTTGTACACTTTTAATTGGTCTGTACAAAAACACTAACACATTTGTACAAATTGAAGGTTCAATACAACATTATTGTAAGTTCTTCGTGATTATGAAGCACTTAATATAGTCTTGTATTGAACCATCAAATTGTTACACAATCCTTTTCCTCAGCAATTAAATCTTTAATTCATTGTAATCATTTTAGTCATTAAAGGGAACTTCATCAGTCTTGGGTTTTCCTGTTCAAACTGCAGTTCTGCAGGTATGACCAAATCGTTGACATGTTAAAAGAAAACTTGTAGTTGCCTATCAAGATTTAAATGATGAATCTGATAAAATGCCTACAATTATGTAAAAAGACTGCAAGAAGTTGGATTCGTCACGTATGAAATATTACTCAGCTACATTTGCTATAAATAAGCATAAGCCAAATACACAGGTTCAGGACTGCTGAGACTATCTTAACTGAACATCATACACCTATTCTTTAGCATTAATGTTTCAAGACATGTGTAGCAGATTACTCTCAAAACAGTTATGGCAAAACAAAATAATGCTTGAGACAAGCATTTGTTTCCTTTTATCACAATTGTTTCTGCACAATTTCAAAAAGTAGAAAGACAATTTAGATGTGTTACAAGTGACTCCTGGTTTTGCTAGAAATTTTTTACCCGTTCCAAAGCCCCATTTCAGGCAATACGGAAAACGTAAAAAGACTAGAGGACCTATGATTGAGACATTTAAAAAAGTTTCTTCCCTCCAATTAAGCTAGTAAGCAAAAAGTTGTCAGTTGCATCTTTACCATGAGTGTTATTAAGAGTTTTCATGGAATGTTGATGTTACAAGCTATTTATTAAGCCCCAGAGAAAAGGATGTACACATTTCATTCCTTCTACAGTGATGTCTCGTTAATCCGAACACATCATTTCCCAACAAAATGTCCGGATGACCGAATCATCCGGACTAATGAAGCAGAGCATGTTCTTATACACATTAAGTCATAAACAGTCTGTATGCACTTGCATACTTATAACCCTTTAGCAAACGCCAAATTGTCGACCATCCCAAATTGGAAGAGTTTGCAGACGACATTTCAAAACATGATGAAATTCAAAAATAATCGTCTGATATGGCAGAAAACATTGTGGGAAAAGGAGAAATTGCTCGTCACCAGCAATTTCTCCTTTACCCACAATGTTTTCAAAAGTCGTCTGCAACAAACTGGTCAAATAATTCCGTTCCCTTACAATTTCGTTCGGATTGCGAGACATCCGGATAAGCGGGGTCCGGATAAATGAGGCTTCACTGTATATACTGAAATTTACTTTGAAAGCAACATCTCATGAAAAGCATCCTTTCCTTTGCTTACAATGGTATTTTATCAAATTCCAAACTCTTTAACTGATATCAACTGATGTTTCTAATTTGGACCTATCCCTTAACCTCATATGGGGCTATAATTAAGGTGACTTACTGGAAACGAAAACATAAAATAGTATATCATGGACTGTGTTTTATCTTGCACATAAAAAGAAACAACTGAACACTTAATGATGCTTATAGTACTGGAACCAACTTCATGCTTGTGTAAACCTGTTGGATCCAGACAAGCCGCCAAATAAACTGGCAGCTTGCCTCTGGTCTAACCTGATCGCTACTCCGAGTATCTTTTCTCATCAAAATTGAGCAGATTTTTAATGTTTTTGAAAGCAGACAACACAATATTCTATTTTTAGAAAATAACCCAGCATTCTAGGGTATGAATCTTGACATTATTGTTGGTCATGTAGTCTCTACTGCATTGATAATGGCTCCTGGCACACTATTGTTTATAAACAAGCTGAAAAGAACAGATTTTATACCTGCCTATTTCAGTCAAACCATTAACCATCTAAGAATCATGATTAAACTGGTTTCCTGCTGTTTCCAGGCTCCACTATGTTCCACAAGATTGACAATGGGCAGCCTACAAATTCTGAGTTGTTTGGTTGGTCAGAATGCAATGTTCATAAATACGACGACAACAAAAGCATGCAACATACACGGTTGTTTCCCTGAATCGTTGTTTTGCGACAATCAATGCAGACAGCCATTCATCAGAATTTGATTTATACACTGACTTGTATCATAAGTTTTGTCGAAACTCCCGTTCCAAAACATTTTGACTAACACTTATGCAAAAGAAACTTCTTCTCATGACAGCTTTGAACAGTCAACCATTCATCTCTATGGACAGTGTGCTGACCTTGTTCCTTCCCTTACCAGCCAGATTTCTGTGTGGTAGATTTGTACCATACTGGTCTCTATATTCAATAGACGAGAGACCGGTTCCCAGTCAAAATCATGACATGCATATTCTTTTTCTCTTGATCCTTATTTTATCATGAGTATTATCATAAAAGATGAAAAAAAATAATTGGTTCATTACTGTATTTTATTTTACAATATATAATAAAAACGTTTTAAACAAAATGATATTCACTTTTTACAAATTAATAGTCATTTATTTTTCCTTATCCCAGTCTGCGATAATTTCCAAAATTTGTGTTAAACAGGCCTAATTTGGGGGACACAGATAAGGTCTTAATAAGATAATTATCCACTTCATGGGCAGAAAACTGATGTACTGGCATCCCTTCTGCAAATAATAAACCGGAAAAGAGCATTTAAAGCGGCTTGTCCACAGACGTGCAGAAAGATGAATATCAAGATTGTATTACTTTGAACTGAATGTTAACAGTAGTATTATGGTAGTAGGATACAGTACTGTTGTATAAGACCTACTGGAGGACAGCCAATGGAAGCAAATTAGATTGTGTTCAAGGCCTTAAGTCCAACTCCGCCTAAAAACCAGAGACATAGATAATCTATGTCTCTGTTATCTATGTCTCTGTAAAAACCATGCAAAACCTGCAGAAAGTGATTTATCGCATGTCACAAAATCTAACAAAGTTATGTTTTTCGGATAGATAACAGCCTAAACATAAGCAAAAAAGTATTTTTTCTTCAAAAATTTGATTTTGGTGGATTCTGGAAGCGTTTCAAAAAATGGCTTTTTGGTGAATTCAAAAGGGTTTATATAGCAAAATTCAGTTCGATTTTTCTCCCAAGACCAACCTCGTTCATCAAATAATATGCCTTCTTTGGGTACATACGGTAATCATCTGTTGATTTCAAATCTAAAACCCGCGTGTTTTTTTTGTATTTTGATGTAAATTAACACAAAACAATTTTATTTGATTTCCAAGGGAAGCAACTCTGTATACCTGGGGTTTCATGGATTACTTCCCCAAAAGGGAGGTAGTAATCAATATCAAAACTTTTCCAATAACATCTTTTAGTACTTCAAACTAAATGTTATTATCATCTAAAAATTGCTTCTATTTAATAATCATACAAATCAAAATCAAAACTACTTGTTTTTGCTCTTTTTATTGATAGCTGTTCATTTGTCAATTTATTTACAAATGACTCCCTTAGCAACAACAACAACAACAGCAAAAATGGCGGGTTTTAAAGTTTGTTGTCAGTGTAAACGTTGTTGACCCATTGTTGAATGGCTGTATTGTTTAAAAAATAATCTCCTTTTGATATTGATGAGAATGAAAAAGATGACACAAGGGCTTCAGCTTTGTTCACGTTTACAAAGTGTAGGAAATATTTTATAGTGCAATCTCATAGTGCTTTAGACTGATAGAAAAGTTGAAGGAAGGAGTCTCAATATGACAGATTGTTTTCCTTGTCACAAAAAGTGAATGACTTAATTATCCCAAAAGACAGCTGCAATGGAGAAAGGTAAGATAATGCTTTAAATGATTTTCTATTAAATGGCTTGATTTCTTTATCTTATGTTATTGAAATATCTTAATTTCTTTGTGATGGGTGGGGTAATAATTCTGCATACTGTATGTCAAAAAAATTGTTTGGATAAAGAGTTTGTGATACTCTTATATTAAAGGGATTCACTGACCATGCTTAATTCTGTTAAGAGTGTTTGTTTTTCCATTTCTAATGATCATTTCTTAAAAAAACTCTTTATGAAAGACATTTCACAGTTCCTATCAGTTACAAAAACACACATGGTCAATGGATTAGAAGAAACTTAGTTTGAGATGAAAATAAGCTTCCTTTTAAAGTAATATGTAAAGTATTTTGCTCATATTGTGTTGTTATGTTCAGAATTATTCACCTGTCTTATACTACTAAATATGCCATATATTATATTTCAAGATCATTTCCCATAATGTTCATATCTTAATTCTTAAGCCAAATTGTCCAACTAAGGATTTCCTCATTCATGTTTGTCTTATTTTATTTGGATTTAATGTTATGTCAACAGTTTTTCAGTTATATTGGGATACCCGACTCATCATTGATGCAATTTGATGGAGGGAGACCCCTTATTTTACCTTTAGCCATCAGGGCCGGTCAAGATAAATAAAGCCATCCCCAATTCCATTATTCGGCGAGAGTCAAGCACTCATGAGAATTCAAATATATCGTTACCACGATTTTAACAGATATGGAGAGGGTTTGGTAATTTAAGAGGCTTATAGCAAATATTCCTTTTCACATTAATTCTATCTTTAAAGGAAACACCTATGCACTAGTTGTTTGTTTATGTATAAAAAAGAACTTATCTGCTTTATAAGATGCAGTAGAGTTTTATTGTAACTTACTATGTTTTTTGTTTTTTTACTTCTTTAGGGTTGTGCCCAAGTGGCTCCATGAACATATCATCTACAAGCAATGGTGAGACCCTCCTTTGATGACAGAAAGGTGTTCCTTATAATAAAGTCAACTAGACTAAGTAGGAATGACTGTTTGTGCAATGGGTGAGTATTTATTTCAAGTTTTTAAATTATGAAGTATATTGAAAAATTGAATAATCCATAACATCAAAAACCTGATGAATTCTTGTTACCACCTAATAATAAGGGTCCTGATTGGTTTAGTGGTTAAGGTGCTGGTGTTAGTACTTGGGGATCCCTTGTTTAAGGCACAACATTAGCTAGATCCCTAGCCTAATACTAATGAATCCAGGTGAGCTGGAACATGACTGAAAAATTGTTGACACAATATCTTTCTCTATATATATAAACAAACAAACAAACAAACCACTTAACAATGATGGTTGTATGAAATAATGTGTAAAAATTTCTGAATTCATACCTAAAGTCATGCCAAATAAAGCCAAATTTGAGTTCTCTCAGTTGGTTTTGAAGACAATCATGCAGTCCATTTACATGAGGTTGATTTTCTATGATAGATTATTTTGATTTACACAATGTACTTTACATTCCATTCTGAAATTATTCTGCACATGTCTTCACTTTAACTGAGTCTGAAATATGTTATTAGTCTTATAATGACTTACTTATTTACCCATCCTTTTTTTTATCTTATTCAGAAATAACTTGTGTGAAAGACAAGACAGACCAACCATGATGCTCATAAGAAGACATCTATTACAGAAATCAGCACTGATGAGAAGTTCCCCCCCCCATCTCCCCGAACTATTCAAGTGCAAGCCCTTGAATGATAAAAATGAGACATTTTCGGCTTGTCCACAATATGATGATGAAAAAAAAACTTTATCTAATCTTCATCAAATGTTATGAAATTATTATTTTTTAAATCAATCAGTACTCAAAATATAAGTGTTATGCCCCTTGAATGATAAAACATTGACATTTTATCCTATAGAAGCAGCTTGGAGTCAAACGATTTCTTCATACATGTTGCTGTAATTTCCAAAATGAATATCAAAGAAATTTTTATTTTGATAAATTAAAGCAAGTCTATCGCCCCTTTTACTTACATATTGGAAAAGGTTCAACCAGGAAGGTGTTGTTTTCTTCATGTTTCAATAGCAACAGAATTGTATTGCACTATGTTTTCTAACATGAGCTCAGTAATCAATCTAAAAGAGTTCAAATGCATTTTGTGAAAAGTCCAGATAGCTTTACTGGAGTGAAAAATATTGAATCACAGTCGCTCAAATTTTTCATTTGATGCTTTCTTACATTACTTGTTCCTTATGAGTTGTGGTCAGATATGAAACGCACATCTCTATTTGCTTAATTTTTAAGTTTAAACATGTTTTTATGTCTTTATATGTGTTTCATTTCTAAGTAAGGTGCATCAAGAAAAAAATCAAGACAAGAAAATGCCATTTTTGAATTATTTCATTCTTTTTGGTTTCCATAGCAACACATTTTAAATGATTTTCTCATGTTGTAAACCATTTTATATATTCATGTATCATCTTTTTGGTATCAAAAGTTTGTTTACCAAATTAAAATTGCATTTTGTTGCCTTTTATAGTTAAAATAGAATGATTTTAGGTGGAATGACTATTTCTATTCTTGTTGCTAGGGTACTTATTCCTTGTTGAGATATCTCAACAAAGAGGAAAAACACGCGGATTTTTTACATGATTTTGATAGAGGAGATGTCCTTTTACTGTTTTGATCATATCAGCTTTCTGTATGATGTTGGTCTTGAGAGATAATCTAAAATGAAATATGTCAATTTTCCCAAAAAAAAAAAAATGCAAAACCAGTTTAATCTTGAAATGACCTCAGTAAAAAAGTATCAAGTAGAGCAGCAACATTTATTGAAATTTCTTTCCACAAAATGATATTCTTGGAAACTGTTATAGCAAATTTATCTATTTCCTACATTTTATGTATGTATTTTCAATGTGAAAATGACAAAAAATCACTCTTTTTTTATCATTTTGGGCTGTTAATGGCAAAAAAGATTCAATACATAGAGAATATTTGGTTTTTGCCGTGAATTATAAGGCTTGTGAATTATAAGGCTTTTTCACGGGTAAGGGAGATGATTCTTACTTTTATGCTCACAATAGAAGCTTAACACATATTTCTAACAGTTTGAATACTTATATAAGTTTATGTTTCTTTATCAGTATTGCATTCTTGAAGAAGTTGTATCAAAGCAGACAACTAGCGATGAAATATGCCCTATGGGGGGAGGGCAGGGGTTCAATTTTTTGTTTCCATAGCAACCCTTTAAACAATCTTTTTAAGTCTACAACCAATTTTTATTTCCACAAATTATCTTTTTGGTATTTGAACTTTTAAATGCACACTTTGTATTGCCTTGTTTTGCTTTTTTGAGTGAAATCAGTATGGTTAATGATGGAATGACAATTTCTATTCTTGCTGTTATGAGACCAATTCCTTATTGAGATTTATCAAAAAAGAAGAGAAAACACACACTTTTCTCTCTTGTTAAAGTTTAAGGACAAATCCATTCAGTGTTTTAATATAATGAGCCCATTGTGTTAGGTTGGTCTTAAGATGGAATTGGAGACGAAATTTGATGTTTTTTGTGATTTTTTTATATTTTTGTTTCCTTGGCAACCCTTTAAAAGACTGTTTTTTTGGTTGACAACCAATGTTTGTCTTAATATTTCATCTTATTCATATTTAGACTTATAAATGCACATTTTATATTGCTTTGTTCTGCTTTTTTTATTTAACTCTGAGTGCTTTAAGATGGAAAGACAAATTTCATTCTTGTTGCTATGGTACCTATTCTTTTTCAAGATTTCTCAAAAACGAAGAAAAAACACACAGTTTTCTTTTATGTTTATGTAAGAGGAGATATTCTTTTACTGTTTTAATAGTATGAGCCCCCTGTACTAGGTTGGTCTTGAGAGAAAATTGGAGATGAAATGTGTCAATTTTCCAAAAATCCTTAAAAATCCCAAATCTGCAAAACCTGTTGAAGCCTGAATTGACATATGTCAAAAAGTATTAAGTTGAGGAGCGACTTGTATTGAAATTTCTTTTCACCATATGATAATCTGAAGAAGTTATTTAACAAATAAACTCTTTTTTTATTGTGTATGGATGTTTTTTTATTGTGAAAATGACCAAAAATCACTCTTTTTTTGCCATTTTGGGCTGATAAATGGCAAAAAAGAAAACGTCCCGTTTCCATGGCAACTGTAACAGGAATAAAGAAATATTCAGCCAAACTTATTTTGGTCATAAGTGCTATACATCTGGCTAAAAATTTTGCAATTCTGTCACCATGGATAAATCACCTTCTGCATGGTTCTTAGAAATAGCTGCACTTAAAGCCTGTTTTAAATGAATGAATGTTATGTTCAGGTCCAAAAGTATTGCAACAGTTCTAAAATTCATTACATACCGTCTTGATTTACTTTGTTTTTGACAATCGTCATTTATTTTGCATTCGGTATGTTTTTCATTAAATATCATACCATAATACAAAATCTGTATTCTTTCCTTCAACAACATTTAATTCTGACTTGCATTTTGTCTCATGAGTGAATCAACAGCTTTAGATTATAAATACATCCAACAAAGTACCATGTGTAGTCATCATAAATGAATACTGTGAAGATCTGTTTTGTCACTGTATATAGAAACATTGTCCATCTTGTTCTTCACTTCTATGTTGAAATGTTCACAGACATTCTTCAGTAGTTCATTTTGTACCTTGATATTCCCCTGTATATCCAACAACCTGTGATAGAGAATGAAAACTCTATAAGGGTAATCACCATATAATTAATGTTCTTCAAACCCAATCCTCCCATAGAGGAATTTATGACTGGTCTAACAGCAACAGTAAATGCTTATGCAAATAGATTAGATCCCGGCCAGCCGTTAAGGCAATTGGCGAATGGCCCGGATCAAACCTGTTTGTTACTCCGAGTATCTTTCCTTGTCAAAATTAAGCAGATATTTAAGGTTTTGGAAAGCAGACGACGTAAAAATCCTTTTTTAGAAAATTTCCCAGCATACTTAGGATTAATTTTATTTACATGTAACAATACAGCAAGTATCTTCTTGTTGCTTAATGTGTATGAATTGAGATTGATAAGAAGTTGTGTTTGAAGATTTCATAATTATACTCACTGTTGTTTATTTCTTTGCACACTACGTTGTAGGTCTTGCAATGCTTTGAATTGAAGGTCTATCTCTGATGGCGTGATGAAGTCTAATGTTGTCTGTATACCAAATACTCGGTACTTGAACTGGAAACAAATTGTAAAATATGTTTGGTAGGTAAAATAAATCAAAGAATGATTGAGTTATAAGAAATGGTTAATTTCAATCTTAAGATGATTGCATGCAGAATAATTACACTGATACAATAGTTTACAATGCATTTAATCTTTTCCTGAGGGTTGAGAAATGTATTAATAATATAGCTTTTTTGTGAGCGTGTGCTTTAAATTTTTGGCTGGCCTGTGATATAACCCATTTGCTACTCTGACTGAGTATTGTTTCTCATACAAATCAAGCAGGTATTTTAAGGTTTTGGGAAGCAGATGATGCGAAAATCTATTTTCAACAAAATTACCCAGCATTCTAAGGGTTAAAAAGCTACAGCAAATGCATTAAAACGACAACAAATAATGCAATTAAATAACCCTTTCCAAAATAAAAACTTATCATACTGCATGTAGCTTTAGTGACTGTCACCATAAATATAACATTCTTCCATTTGCAATGTACTGAATATCAAACCAAAAACTAATTTTATTTATACAATACTAAGGGTCCAATGCAAGACTATAGTAAGGGCTTCAAAATCATGAAGCACTTACTATAGTATTATCCTCGATATGATTGTCATCTGCTATTTCTATCAATTTGGACCAAAATATCTCATACCACAGATTGATTCTGGTGTCATGGGAAGTCTAGGCATACTTACCCTTGCCCATCTTGAGCTCTTTTCTACATTGGGCTTAATCACAAAATATCTTTGATAGATCTTCCTCTGAATTGCCCCTGGTAACCTGTTTTCACCATTATTTGTTTGATCAGCCTACAAAAATACAAATATGAAGCCAATCAATAAGGAGGCCTAAGGCCTGGGAATTGACAGGTCATTCAAATTAACTAGGAAAATCCAGACTATTGAAAATTAATGAATTGAGGAACCAAACTTTTATTGTCAAACTATGACAAGTTCTTTACTTTAATAATAAAAAGTTATGTATCAATAAAACAAAGATTAAATTCCTTTCTTTATATTGATGTACTTTGAAAAATTTAAAGCATAAGTCTAAAGAACTAACTCTAACGAAAAGAAGACAATTTGTCATGTCCAGATAATAGCAGATGTATTCCTTGAGAGAAAGTCTTTTTTCATAGTCTTGACCTAGATAGTCTGTTCCAGGTACATTAAAATGTGTTTGATATAAATGAAGCAATCCATCAACTTACCTGTAATCCAATTCTCTTTATGTATGCACCTTTCTGGATTTTATCAATATCTCCTACAGCAATACCAATCTACAAATACCAGTACAACATGTTTATTCTGTAATATACCAATCTACAAATACCAGGACAACATGTTTATTCTGTAATATACCAATCTACAAATACCAGTACAACATGTTTATTCTGTAATATACCAATCTACAAATACCAGGACAACATGTTTATCCTGTAATATACCAATCTTCAAATATCAGGACAACATGTTTATTCTGTAATATACCAATCTACAAATACTAGTACAACATGGTCATTTGGTAATATACCAATCTTCAAATACCAGTACAACAAGGTCATTTTGTAATATACCAATCTATAAATTCCAGTACAACATGGTCATTCAGTAATATACCAATCTCCAAAAACCAGTACAACATGGTTTTTCTGTAATATACCAATCTACAAATACCAGTACAACATGGTCATTCGGTAATATACCAATCTACAAATACCAGTACAACATGTTTATTCTGTATTATACCAATCTACAAATACCAATACAACATGTTTATTCTGTAATATACCAATGGTCATTTGGTAATATACCAATCTACAAATACCAGTACAACATGCTTATTCTGTAATATACCAATCTACAAATACCAATACAACAAGTTTATTCTGTAATATACCAATCTACCAATACCAGTACAACATGTTTATTCTGTAATATACCATCTACAAATACCAGTACAACATGGTCACTCTGTAAAATAACAGTATACAAATACCAGTACAACATGGTCAATCTGTAATATACCATCTACAAATACCAGTACAACATGGTCACTCTGTAATATACCATCTACAAATACCAGTACAACATGGTCACTCTGTAATTTAACAGTCTACAAATACCAGTACAACATGGTCACTCTGTAATATACCATCTACAAATACCAGTACAACATAGTCACTCTGTAATATACCATCTACAAATACCAATCCAACATGGTCACTCTGTAATATAACAGTCTACAAATACCAGTACAACATGGTCATTCGGTAATATAACAGTCTACAAATACCAGTACAACATGGTCATTTGGTAATATACCAATCTACAAATACCAGTACAACATGGTCATTCGGTAATATAACAGTCAACAAATACCAGTACAACATGTTTATTCTGTAATATACCAATCTACAAATACCAATACAACATTGTCACTCTGTAATATAACAGTCTACAAAAAACAATACAACATTGTTATTCTGTAGTGTAACGGTTATTCAGAATATACCAGTCTTCAAAACCCAGAACAACATGGTTATTCAGTTATACAGTGTTCTACAATTACCAATACAACGTACATGGTTATTCTGTTAAGAAAGGCTCAGACTAAATAACCTTTCACACACGGTTAAAATGTGGTCGCTTAAAACAACATTGACTGTACCTTAAAATATCAGTTAACCTGTGATCCCTTGTTTCATAGAGAAATTTAGCACTGGGCAAAGACAATGCAATTTGTCTTATTCTAAATAATTGACACCAATTGAAAGCCTCAACAAATAGTTCTTATACAGTGAACCCTCGTTTATCCGAACACGTCCGTTCCCAACAAAATGTCCGGTTTACCGAATAATCCGGACTAATGAAGCAGAGCATGTTCTTATTCACATTAAGACATAAACGGTCTGTATGAGCGGTGTATAGTTATAACCCTTTAGCAAACGCCAAATTGTCGACCGTCCCAAATTGAAAGAGTTTGCAGAAGACATCAAAACGTGATGAAATTCAAAGATAATCTTCTGATATGGCAGAAAACATTGTGGGAAAAAGAGAAATTGCTCGTCACGAGCAATTTCTCCTTTACCCACAATGTTTTCAAAAGTCGTCTGCAATAAACTGGTCCAATAATTCCGTTCCCTTACAATTTTGTTCGGATTGCGAGACATCCGGATAATCGGGGTCCGGATAAACGAGGGTTCACTGTATGAACAAAGTATCATCATTATACGTGGAAATTTGTTAGAAGATATTATGACAAAACTAAAAATTGTTTATAGCAACCGTTTCATGTGAAAGCTGATAGTAGCTAGTGGTAAATAGTCACATATAGCTTAGCATATCTTTTAAAGATGGCTCAGTGGTGGACTCAGAACAAGGGGGTCCCGTGTTCGAGCCAAATCAAGGCCATTTAGTTTCCTGGGAGTGGCCTTTGGCAAGTCACTTCAGAGCCCTAGCCTAGTACTGGTGTATCCAGGAAAGCCGTTTCAGAACTGAAAAATGTAGGAACGGCCCTGACGAAGAGGACCCATATGGGACCTTTGTCGGTTAATAACTCTAAGCTAAGCTAAGCTAAAACAAGCACATTATAACAGAAAGGATTATCAAACTTAATATTTAAGCAATACTACCTAAAACCAATTCATACTCATGTAAAGCATCGTTGAAATGATGAGCAAATCTTTGTAATGAGGATTTCAAATTACATTATTGGTGTGGAGTAGGGGCCTTGGTTTACAAGGTAGAGTTTAATGTGAAAGCTGGCCGTATACCTCAGTCGTTAGGGCATTTACACAGTTTGTGGAGGTTCTGGGTTCCAGTCCCAGTCTGTTTTTCTCACCTTGGTTACATAAAAATCAGGAAAAGGGTAACACGACTTACCAGAAGGTTCATCAAGGCTATGGGCATAGTTATCATAAACATGGTCATGATTATGTATGCATCTGTGTTAAATGGGAAGTTGTCCTGCTCCACAAAGTTCTGTACAAAGTTCAACTCTCCAAGTGTCATAGCTAGGACCGTGATTGGGAAGAAATCCCCCTCTCTAAAACCAGGCTGTAACATATAAAAAAATAAACCCTTAAAACCTGGAATATTTGCACATGTTTAAATCTTGTTTAAACCTTAGAATACTGGATACTTTTCTTAAAATACATTGTGGCTTTCCAAAACCTTAAATATCTGTTTCATTTTGATGAGGAAAGAAACTCAGAGTAACAAACAGTATAGATCACAGGCTAGCCGCCAATTTGGTTCCAGCACAATAAGGGTTAAAAAAAACGGATTAATTGCACATGACTTGTGCAAATCTGTACAAAAACCAAGTTTTAAATGTGATAAATTTGCATTAGTTTTATGAAGGATTGAATGGTCATCATAATAAAGGTGATTCTGAAGCTAGCAGACTATTACTTGGGGAACCCACTACCACTGCTAATTTCTTGGCAGTGTTCTTCGGAAACGCTTTGAAGTAAGTAGTCTTGAGTTAACCATATGAAAGCTTTCATATATTGAGAAATAAGGTTGGCATACTTCAGTTCTTACCACTTTTGCAATAACCCCTGCAAATGCCTGGGAAAACCCCATTAGGAATAGCAGTAGAACGAGCATCACCTGCAAAGGTCAAAATCACAATGAAGATATATTTGATAAATGCTTGAAATCATGTTATACAATGGTAGTTTCCATCAATGCAAACCTATGCAAACTGAACTCATGCTGTCTTGAAATTGACCTTCCAATTATGGTATTTTATGGATACCAGTGGGAGAAAATGAGAAATTGCTCACTATCAACATCTATTTCTGCAAAAGCTTTAGAAACCTCTTTAAATAAAAATTTACTTGCTCCATAAAAGAGACAAATGCACCATTTTTAGAAAAAAATAGATCTAGACACATATTTAATCTTCCTTTCCAAGTTCATTCATGTTGATGACATTTATCTCCAATTAATTAAGTAGATGCTTTCAGTATTGTGATGAAAGGCTTAAAGTGCTTGTTAAGGCTGATTAATATTGGAAACATTTCTATGAATGAATTGGCCATATTCATTTAAGATAAAATTCCTTACCTTGGTCAAGCTGAGCATTACTTCAGAAAACATCACAAAATAGATTCCAACAACATCAACCCTAAAAGAATAGATACCTTTAATGTACACATTATATCACTTTTTAATAACTAATAAAAATGGCTTCTACATTGTATTGTACAATGACAATACATGTATTTAATAACTACTATAAAAATTTCATCATGAAATTGACAAGAAACAATCTTTACAAAGAGATAAGCTTGCATGCATAACTCCTATTCTTGTCATATTAATAACAATGTCATATGCTACAATGCGCCACTGCAATCCTTTCTTTATCTGTGATTATCAGTTCGAAGAAAGAACTTCAGAAAAGTCAATGCACGCATACATGTCCATGTTTCCAGGGCTGGAGAACAGTAATTTCCAGAGTGCAGAATTAGCCTTATATATAGGGCCATACGCCTGCATCCAGTGAACAGTAGAGTAAACTTTCTTTATAAATACACAATGGAAACAACACCTATAGGCATATATCCAGGAATCAACATTAAGAGTGCTGACTATGCACTTGACTATCAATCCAAATGCAGTATAGACGCTTAAATTTTTTGTAGGATATCATTGTCTACACATGCTATCTATATGTATGGGTAGACTAATTGTCATGATTGAGAGAATGACCTTACGTCTAGACTTGTTTCAGAAGTACTTACATTAGTCTTGCATTGGACCCTGGATATATGAGAAGTACCCTTATTATATAAAAGATATCTATGAATGTGTTTGATTTAAATTCCTTGAGTTTACAACTAGAAAAAAATCTGTACTTCCTTCTGTAGAAAGGAAGTAAGAAGCACCCATGTATAGGTGTATATAAAAGATATATGTGTTCTGTACATGCATGTCTTATGTGTTTAATCTAATTTCTGTGACTACATGTACATAGTATTACTTATAGTGATATGTAGATATTATATAGGATATGATAAGGACCTATGTACAAGTGTATAGAAAAGATATCTATATCTAAATTCATCCTATATTATGCATGTGTTAAATCTGTTTTACATGAGGTAAGGGTTTATCTTTACAGGATGGAAGAAGTACATATGCATATACAAGGGTGTAGCCAGACTCAATTCAACCTTACACACCGATGGGAAAGGTGCAGGAGGGGTTTACCACTCCCTCTTGGGTGTCACAGGGGCTCCCCCGCGAAACTGTTTTATGTAGAAGAGAAAATTGTGAGATTTGGCGTATATTTGGAGATTTAGAATATCAAATTTGTTTATTTTTGAAATTGGTATTATATAAGCACATATGTATGTGGGTATTTCTGGCTGTACATAAACATATAGAAGATGTATATGCACATGTTTGATTTAATTAGCATGAGTTAAGTATGTGCAGTAATTTGTACTTACTTCTGTAGATAGGATATTAGGAGCACCCAGGCACAAATAGATGATATCCAGGCCCCCCGCCAATTGGATTCACATGGAAACAACTTTGACGGGTTGAGGAAGAACAGTGTCGCAATCATCATGATCCAGTTCCAATAGGTGAACGAGTTGACAAAGTAACGCCACTTCTTACAAAAAATAACATGATTAGTCAAGGCCTCGTGGCAAGACTATAATAAAAACTTTACTTTTTGAAAGATTTTCTAGTCTTACCCATAAAACCTTTAAATTGAATATAATGATTTTATATATTCCACAGTATGAAATTTAATGACTAGCCTAAAATTCAAGCAAAGGCAGACAACACATTTTTAGAAATGAAAGATCATATTTTTGTATTGATAATCAGTAGAAACCATTGCATCAAAAGGATGAATTGCTGTTCTCAAGCAATTTAGTAGTTATTCAGTATAAAATCTTGCCATTTTCTGCCGATGAATACGATAAGAAATCAATTAATTTGGTTAAAGACTAACAAGTCTAGTGATAATGGAAATCATAAAACAGGCTTATTGAATTATTATCCAATGAAACAAGAGATTGTCCAGGGAAAATAACAATTTCTCCTGGGGTCAAAGAGACCTCCTAGGCCTATGTCTGATCGAAGTACCAGTTAAAAATGAAAAAAGTTGAATTATCTGTCCAAATCCTCATTAAAGGACAATTTGCTTATTACATAGCAAATCATCATTTATCACATATTGTGTTCTAAAAAGCCTCTTGTCAAAAAGAGGTACAACATTCTTTTCTTGTCACATTTAATTCATTGTCGCCTCAAAAAGAACATTTCAATGATTCAATACAAGACTTAAGTAAGTGTATCATGTTTTTGAAGCACTTACAATTGTCTTGGATTGAATCCTTGATTTGTTCATCATGGATGAATGTTCCTTTTGTATCAAGGGTTATAAATCAATCATGTTGCAAAGGAAATGTTGCCTGCATTAGGGCAAAGAGGTATGGAGTATGACTCTATAACCCTATAACCAATAACTCTTGAGTTCTGTCAGAGGATTTGAACTTTTCTCAAGAATATTGCATGACCAAGCTACTTCAGCACTGACATTGAATCTTCAATCTCCAGATTCTATGAGAAATTATCTCTGGGCTAACTAGGTGAATGCTAATGGTTCTTCCCTGCTTTTAGCCAGCCGGTGTCTGTAAATTAGTTTGTTGCCCCCTTCGAAGACTTGTAAGCTGGGCATTGCAATGTATTTAATATATGATCCATTGAAATATAAGGACAAATTGAACAAAATTCATACGTTCCAGGCCTGGACACATTGACCAAGAAAATAATTTCATCTTCATACCAGCCAAGGGTCTAGTGGGAGAAAACTTACTTGTCCCCAGAGAAGAAACACCTCTTTGGCCATCAGAACAAAGATAAAGGTCTGCAGAATGATTTGTAGGCCAAAGATTACGTTATTTCTCACCACCAGATGAGACATGTAGGATTCCTGCAATACATCAAGGTAAAATACCATATGAACCTAAACTCACCAGTCTTGAGCCTTACAATGTCAATTAAAGGTCAAAGTCAATCTCTTTTACCCTTTTACCGCCATAGTCGACTTTTGTAAACAGCTTGGTTGACTGCCGTTTGTGACATAAGTTGACATTTAGTGGTATAACTGTTAAAGGTCGTACACCAAAATGTGTCAACTAAAGTCACAAACGGCGGTCAACCAAGCTGTTTACAAAAGTCGACTATGGCGGTAAATGCCAATTATCTAAAAAATATAAAAGTTAGTGTAAAACTACTTTTCTCTAGAAACTGCTAAATATATTTGGAGCTAATATAAACGTTTTTTGCTTTTCATTTGGTCTTGAATTGGATAACGGTCAATCTCAATTATTTTACAGCTGTACACCAAAAGCTCAATAAATCACACATGCAGCTGAAAAAACGAAGCTCTCAACATTAATCTTCTAACTGGAAACTGATCTTTCTCTATATTTCAGAGAACATTATTACAAAAACATTTTAATGAAAAGATTAGACAATGCTTTCATCATCTGCATCATTATACTGTATATACGCGCGACATTGGTGGAGGGGTAGAGCGTCGGGCTCTTGTTCCGAGGGTCCCGAGTTCGAATCTCCGTCAGGCGGGGTGAAAACCTCCCGGACTAACCCACAAACCAGCGAGATTACTGGTTAAGTATCCAGGAAGCAGTCATCGAGAGTGGCTTTGAACAAGCTTTAATTAGCTTCCTTCACAATCGATGTAAAACATATACGGTGAATAAAAAAAAATATATATAGAAGACTAAAATAGTTCAAGAATAAAAATACTGGTTTTGAAAATTGACATCAGAATGTTATCTGCATTAACACAGTACCACCAATATCATAACACCATATTTTTGCATGTTACAGCAGACGACTTTCAAAAAGCTTTGTGGCAATATAGGAGAAATTGCTTGTCATATGCCATTTCTCCTATTGCTACAAGGCTTTTTCAATCTATTCACATACCACAACAGCAAAACTGAAAACATTTTCACATGTTTACAAAGCTTTTCTTACATCTTCTGCTTCAAGCAAAAATAATTAAGTCATCTGTAGGTGGTAAAATGTTAAAATGTTTAAAAACCATCATAATTCTACAAAGAGACCACAGCCATAAATTACCTCCTTTAATTGGTTGATGTAAGTTTCATTTTGAAGCTGATCTGCTGGAACATCTATGGGACAATGTCTGTCATTGTCTACAAAGTCTGATGCCATTACGGGCACGTACACCATGTATGTGTTCAAAACAGTTACATACATTGAGTATATAAATAGATTACTGTAGAGAACATAGCGACCAAATTTTCTCCTGCAATTACATAACAAATTCATTTCTGAGTAATTTGACGTTGGTATATTCACATACATGAATGCAAGATAAAAAAAAGGATGACAAGTAAGTAACTTGTCACCAAATAAATATATTTGACAATAAAAGCATAATTAAAAGAGGAAATTCCCTTCTGCCATATTTTCAAAGTTGAATGCAAGCTCTCCTTCTGGCAGAATCTTTTCGTATCTAATATGTCCCCTAAATGAATTCAAAGTATAGATTTAGATGTAGATGTCAACATAGTATCTTGCAAGTGATGTTAATGCTTTTGTGACAAAGTATCAATAAGATATATACCAGCATTCACAGGGACCTATGTCATTTGACTTAACCTATATTATCAATATACATTGTATGTTGAACATACAGGTATGTCAAACAGGACAGATCCCTGTACCATCATTTCCAAGGTTTCCTCCATTTTTTGTGATATAAGTAGAGTTGAACCTCAGACAATTCCTGAATATTATGACAGCATTCTTAAATCAGTTATGATACGAGGAATGGAAAGGTAGTTATGACAAATAATTTGTATTTTCTTCCTTTTTCTTTTAGGCATGTATGATATTAAGTCAAAAATATTGGTTATGTCACAGAAAAATGTTTTGCTTCTTGTAAAAATCTAAATTAAAAAAGATACATTTATGTGTTACATCATTTTCAAATCTAAAGCATCTAATGTAAAAAACAAACCAGTAACATTTTCATTTTAAACTGAAGGGAAAATCATTATGACAACATATAAAAAGGCTGATCATAGCAGCATTTAGTCTTAGACAAGTTTCAAAATGTAAACATATTCAACACTACACTAATATAGATCTTGAATTGATCCATCAAAATAAATATTTATTTGAAAATATCCACATCTGTTTTCTGTGATGAATCTTAATAAAAAAGAAAGTGTTCATATAACAAGGGTTCAGGTCAAGATTATAGAAACTTCTTCACAAAAGTGAAGGGCTTGTTGTCCTGCCCTGGATGTTTGTTAAGCAATCACTACATCAACACTGTGTCATCTGTTGCTTAACCCTTTGAGTATTGGATAATTCTCTAAAAATCGATTTTTGTGTCATCTACTTTCCAAAACCTTAAATATCTTCCTAATTTTGATGAGGACAGATACCCAGAGTAGCCAACAGATTAGATCACAGACCAATTTATTTTGCAGCTAGCCTGGATTTAACCTGATTGCATAAGCATAAAGTTGGTTCCAGCAATAAAAGGGTTAAAGATTTCTTAACTATATTGGTGAAGGTTAAGAGTTAAGCATACCATTTCATGATGAGTAGACTTTGTGTTAAAGGATGAGACAGCAAGTCTTCTCTGTTAAACTCAACCATTGTCTGAAATAATCAACATGGGGATAATAGTTTGCAAAAAGTTTAAGCAAGTCAGTTTTCCAACTAACAAATAATCAATTAGAAGAATGATTTGCTGCATATTGATGGTTCTCTGCAAGACTTTAGCAGTGGGAACTGTGCATTCTCCTACGCAGTGATCTCCCTTTTCATTTGATAAGGGGGATACACTGTAAAGTAGTGTAGCAAAGGAAAGTAATCCTGCAGTCTTTGGGAACTGCGGTCCAGTGGGAGGGTGTATGCTTCAGGATCAGGGGTCTCGGGTTCGAATCCTTGCTGCATCATCAGAATTTTTCTGAGCAAAATATTTATTCCTTGTTGCTCCTCTCTGTATCAATGCGTGACTGTGAGGGAATAAACCAATATGTGCTGTGGCTGCCTTTGTGCAATATGTTAACAACGATGTTTCACCCAGTGATCAGGGAGGTAATTGTACAACGGAAACATAACGTTGGCATGGCACTTGTGAAGAGGACCCTATGTTACTTGTGTCAGAAATAACCATATCTTAACTTAACTTTAAGTTGTCTGAATATGCCAAGCATAGGAAAAGACTATAAACCTACCTTCACAAAGGTGATAGCTCTGTTAAAGTCTTGCAGTTAACTCTTGATGCATCTCAACATGGTATATGCAACATGGTAAAAATGCACAGGACTTTCTTTATAAAATGTACAAAATGAATGGTGTAATCTTCCATTTCATGTTAATTTGTTCTATGAGTAAGATTTATCAAAGGCTCTTACATCTAAAGCGTAGAATCGTTTCCCTCGACAGCATTCATCATTCGGTCCAGGATCAATGTAGTGAAAGTCAAAAGTTAACTGTAAAACACCACCAATGATGTCAGTTTATTTTATAATATGTGCACATGTCCCTAAAAATATGTCATGTCAAAATTTTAAAAAAAAGGAAACATTTATAATTTACCTTGACCTTGCCTAAAACAAGCAATAAAATACGATATTAGAAGTTTACAGAATCAGTTGTGACAAAAGGAGAAATTTCTCAAGAAGAATTTCTCATTTTGTTACAATGTTTTATATTTCTACATATCAAAAAATTTATCACCATCCTTTCAAACTGTAAATTTGTAATTTTCTTTGGCTGCTTTAGCAGCAGCAAACCCACTTTAACCCTTTACCAAATGCCAATTTTTCTACTGTCCCAAATTGAAAAAGTTTGCAGACAACTTTTCAAAATGTGATGAAATTTGAAAGTAATCTTCTGATAGAGTAGAAAAACATTGTGGAAAAAAGAGAAATTGCTCGTCACAAGCAATTTCTCCTTTTTCCCACAGAGTTTTCCAGAGTCTTCTTCAACAATGTAGTAAAATGTCGTTATTGTTTGGTAAATGGTTAAGCGATTGGAAACAGGTGGAAAATGATACCCCCTGATTACCCTGACAGACCATTATACATGCACAAGCCTCTCTGTTTGCCTCTTGTCTACCTGACCTTTGTCCAGAACTTTGCACAAAAACTGTGATAGGCATCAAGGTAGATATACATCAGTGAATAGATGCACAGTCTCTAGGAACCAATTTTCTACTTTGTTTAATTCAGGAGTTATTGCCCTTTGTTCAGTTAAAAAGCTTATTTATTTTACATTAATTGTGAATTGATTCTGCTTCCTGGATACATGACCAATACTTGCTCCTTAAGTAGATTGATGAAACGTCACAAGACAAATCCCACTACTAACAGGATTAGAACCCACGACTCTGGTGTCCAGAAGCCAATGCTCTATGCCTCAGAGCCTGGCTATATATACCCTTTGTTGATTTTTATGCTTTCATTTTGTCATAAACATACATAAATATCGACATCGGTTACAACATCTTGGTTTTTGAGAAAATATTGATTCAGATTATCTACATTATATTGAATGATTACGAACAAATCATGTTAAATAAGAAATGTACCAAGCACTCTGTACATTCATATAATTTTCAAATGATTGCATACTGCAGCATACAAACAGTTACTTACAGAGTAATCTATATCATCTTTTCTTAGGTCGGACTGTTGCACACAACTATCTAAAACAACCTGAAAGAGAAATGTCAAGAATGATGTCATAGAAAACCCATTCCTACATTAACCCATCACCAAACAATATGGACATTTGACCAATTTGTGCAGACAACTCTAGAAATCATTGTGGGAAAAGCAGCAATTGTTTTAAATGAGGAATTTCTCCTTTTCCCACAATGATTTCTGCCCCATCACAAAAGATTATTTCTGATTTCATAAGATTGTTTTTCAATTTTTCAATTTCATCACATTTTATAATGTCTTCTGCAACTCTTTCAATAGGGTTATGGGAATTGCAAGAGGATCAGGTTGAAAGCCACAACTTATGTCAAAAATAACATATTTGGTAAAAAGATTTTATCAAAAGAATACAATATTCAAGGGAAGCTATTGACTATTGTCACAGTGTAGAAGATCTGGTAGAGTGAAGCTCAATCCTGTAAAAGGGTTAGTATGCTATGCTGTATCAATTTTAGTCAGAGAGAAGTAATTAACGAATTGAATGCATTTTAACTTTAGAATTGAGAGAAAGGTTGGCTAAGCTAGGGATGCAGACCAGTGTATAACCCTTTAATTAAAAGTTGTCATCATTACTGACTTAGCTATTGAGAAACACAAATAAGATACATGTATTTACTATCATAATCACTAATTAATGATACCAGATGTTACATAATTATAGATCAATCTATGATAACCTTACATTGAAAAGAGCTATTGCCAAGCCAGTAAATGAATCATTAAGCAAGACATTAATCCAATTTCCTATTGCAGCCGCAAAGAAGACTTCATAAAGAATTGTAATATTAGGGAAACTGTTGGTCATTTATCAAACAGTTTATCTGTCATCTGCTCTTGTTTTCATTTTAGATTATTAACTAAAGACCAATTATAAGGTAAAGGGTCAAATTTCATTTACCATGGCAGCTTCTGGTGCCTTTTTGATGAGCATTTTCATTGGTGAAAACTTTAATTCATCTCTGCATTCCATTATCTCACGCCACCTATAAAAAAAAGGAATATTTTTTTGTTAAAGAGTGCTTACAAAAATTGAATAGATATGCTCTTATCAATTCTTTTAACAGAAGCATATGCATAAGCTCTTTCCAAAATAAATCCTGGGTTTCAAATTCATCTGCAGGAAAAGAAGTCATGCCCAAGGTATCATCTATCTTTATCAACAATCTATATTTTATTTTATTTTCACCGTATTTGTTTTACATTGATTGTGAAGGAAGCTTAAAGCTTGTTCAAAGCGACTCTCTATGGTCAAAGTCACTCTCAATGGATATCGACGATTTATTTATTACCTGCACAATCAATCAAATTGAAAAAGAGTTTGGTAAACATTAAGGATACAAGAGTGATTTCTGCTAAACTTTTGAATAAAAAATCCTTCAATAAGGGATTATTGAAAACTGTATAACCCTTTACCAAATGCAAAATCTGCAACTGTCCCAAATTTAAAGAGTTTGAAGACAACATATCAAAATGTGATGAAATTGGAAAATAGTCTTCTGATAGGGCTGAAAACATTGTGGGAAAAGGGAACAATTACTCGTCACAAGCAATTTCTCCTTTTCCCACAAAGTTTTCCAGAGTGGTCTGCAACAAAGAGGTCAATCATGGATATTGGTAAATGGCTAAGTCTGTAAGTACAGTTAAACTTGTGTTAAGAGGCCACCCTATGGGACAGAGTAAATTGGCTGTTTAACACAGGTTGGCTGCTAAACACAAATTGATTTACACTATAAATCTAACAGTGGGACTCTATGTAGTGGCTGTTTAAGGCAGGTTGGCTGCTTAAAACGGTGGCTGCCTAACACAAGTTAGACTGTATAAGAATAGTTACTTCTTATGCTTCATCATTGCAACAGCAACATCTGACTGCTCATAATCCATTGCCATATCCAGCGGAGTTTTCTTGTAGATATTTTTAGCACATGGGAAGGCGTTTCTGTTGAGGAGGAGACGCACAGCATCACTGTGTCCCCCAGCAGCACTCATATGTAACGCTGTATTCTGTGAGGTAATGAAAATGAAAATTGAAAGTTGACTTGCCAAAATTGTAAGCAACAGCAGACGGCATAAAAATCAACATAAGAATATACATTTTGGTTAAGTGACGGACATACAACATCAATGTGTCCCGCAGCAGCACTCATATGTAACGCTGTAATCTCTGAGATGATAAAAATGAAAATTGAAAATTGACTTGCCAAAATTGTAAGCAACAGCAGACGGCATAAAAATCAACATAAGAATATACATTTTGGTTAAGTGACAGACAAACAACATCAATGTGTCCCCCAGCAGCACTCATATGTAACGCTGTATTCTGTGAGGTGATGAAAATGAAAATTGAAAATTGACTTGCCAAAATTGTAAGCAACAGCAGATGGCATAAAAATCAACATAAGAATATACATTTTGGTTAAGTGACAGACATACAACATCAATGTGTCCCCCAACAGCACCCATATGTAACGCTGTATTCTCTGAGATGATAAAAATGAAAATTGACTGGCCAACATCTTAAGCAACAGCAGACAGCACACCCATCAATGGAAGGAAAGTACATTTTGGTTAAGTAACAGACGCATAGCATCACTGTGTCCACCACCAGCGCTCATATACAAAGCTGTAATTCTGTATCGTGATAAAGATGATGATAGGTCACATGACTGTAATATTGACATGTCCAATAGATGTAAGAAAATAATTTTTGGTTTTGCAGCAGACGTACGTACAGCAACACTATTTTGACAAGCAGCACTCATAGGTTAAATATGCTGTATTTTGTGTGTTGTGATAACAAATTACACTGTACTGTACATAGACCCATGCATGCTCTTGTATGGAATACTGACTTGCTAAAATTCAAAGTTGAACAGCAGATGGAAAAGAATCAACATAAGAAAATACATTTTGGTTTATGAGCAATTAAACATACAGCATCATCATGTCCACAAGCAGCAGCCATATGTAAAACCGATCATTCTGTGTGTTGATTGAAATGATCATAGGTTAACCAATTCTTTAGCATTCAAAATTGACTTGCCAAAACGAGAAATATAGATATTTCAGATTATGCCTAGAAACTATTGTGACTCAAGAATGAATTGCTGAATTTGTCCTTATCTTATCTTACAGTGGTTGCCAAAGACTTCTGCAACAGTTGCATCAATATTTGTCCTAATAAGGTATGGTAATCCAAAACTCTTTTAACAGATATTTTTTAACCCTTTCCCAAACAACAAAGTTTCGACTGTTCCAAATTGAAAGAGTTTGCAGACAACATTTCAAAATATGATGGAATTGGAAAATGATCTTTTGATAACACAGAAAACGTTGTCGGAAAAGGAAAAATTGCTCGATATGAGCAATTCCTCAATTGCTCGATACGAGCAATTCCTTCTTTTCCAACAATGTTTTCTAAAGTCGTCTGCAACATTGTGGTCAAATGTCGTTATTGTTTGGGAAAGGGTTAAAACATTTTCATTATCGAAAATTTACCACATTAATTATCCTTGCAAAAACCATTGAAAGTGATCCAATTTTCCCTCTAATTTAATTAGAACTCACTACTAACCTTAAGTTTATCTGAAACATTGGCCTCCGATAGGTTATCCAGAAGAAGTTCCATGACCCTAACGTGACCTTTGGAGGCTGCTAGTATAAGAGCAGTGCAGTAGTTCTCATCCCTGAAACATGATAGACATATACTGTGAATACATTATTTTCCAAAACTTTTCTGCAGACACCCCTATAAAACTGCTGTGGAATTGGTGAATATTTGTCTAGCAGGTATTGAAGATATCATAGAGTTTATAAAGAATTATTGACAATGCACCTTTCCCTAAATTACAGAACAATTTCAAATTTAACAGAAAAGTCATTAAGTTCTTTAAGGAGAGATTATATTTTCTAGCTTGACCTTTCAAAAAGATACCTGCTGCAAATGTCTTGCAACATCAAATACGTTTATCAAGGTTTGTTGGGACTAGTCCTGATTTGGTTTAGCTTGATTGCTTGTTATTTGACGTTGTTTTCAACAATATGTAAGTTATATGGTGGTATATGTTCACTTTTTCAATTTTCCTTGGATAAGCTATCAGTACTTGGCCAGGAATTTGTGCTATGCAGCAGGATACTATACAATGATATGATTAGTCACAAAAGGGGATCAAACACAGGACAATTTCCGAAATCATGGGCACTTTACACTGCAAAACATTTGCACAGCCCCATTCAGGACATGTTCTACAGTTTTATAAGAAAATCATCCTTTCACAGAATTTTCTAAATTTTTGATATGTTATTTAAAACTTGACTGTGAATTCAAAAGTGAAAAGAAATATGCAGGTCGACGAGTTAGATTTTTCGTAAAATGACAGTTTCCATGGTAACCGTTTGGGGCAAAAATGTCAAAATGACCATACCATCTTCAAACGTAATAGAATAATTTCTGGAAGGGTTACTAACACAAAAAAACATGAATTCATACATTCAATAATTTATTATTCAATATTATATCAAATTATTACAATCTGAATAATTTTTGTAATCCAAATCAGTGTTCCAAATTTTTGTATTCGGTGAAAAACAATGAAAATTGATATATTTATCACAAATAAATGGAGATATTTCAAAAATCCTTCCATAGAATTTTCTTATTTTTCAGTATGTGAAGACAAATTTAATCTTGAAATAGAAAATGAAAAAAAGTATATGTTGAGAAGTTAGTTTTTCTGTAAAATGATAGTTTCCATGGTAACCATATTTGAAAAACATTTATAAAAACGATTTAAATAACTTTAAACTTGAAAAATAGAAGCTTGGGGCTTGATTTAATTGCATGAGGAATATATAAGAATGTTAATAAACTTTTATAGTTTTATAGATGATATGATTATTCTTTGAAAAAAATGCATACAGTAAATTCCATCTGAATAAAACGTTTATCCGACTACTATATATACAAGTACCTGTTTGGCAACAGATTGTTATCTCCCTTGGATGCGCAGATGATGTGCGCAGATAAAGCTACCGAGAAAGACCTTAAGTTACTGCAAATTTTCAATGATTGCTTCTCTTCATGAATAGCTTTTGCAGTTATAAAGGTACAGTATTTTGATTGCTTACTTATTCATTTCTTATTTAAACCCTTTATTATTCAATTACATTTGCTTGTCAAGACAATACTTTAAAGTACCATCAAATAAAGATACAATGTATACAAACAACAAAATTTATGTACTTTATCTGAACCTTTGGAGAGCATCAATCTTGTCTTAATACTTTACTCCTTACCCTTTACTGACTTATTCATCACATTTAGGTGATACTCATTAAGTTGATCATTGAATACAACAATTTACATGTATATTTATTTTTGATAACAAAGAGTTAATGTAAGACTATAGTAAGTGCTCCATGTTTATAAAACACTTAAATAATTACTATAGTCTTGCATTGAATAATCCCCAATTCAGTCATGCGTGGGCTCAGTGGTTACGGTAGTGGACTTAGAACTTTTTGGTCCTGAGTTTAAGCACCACAGACAGCCTCTGGTTTCGTGGGAGTGGCCTTTGGCAAGACACTTTAGAGCCCTAGCCTAGTACAGTACTGGTGGAACCAGGAAAGCCATAGGAGTCATAGACTAAGGCATTTATCCTGTGCCAAACGGTAAACAGTATAAAGTCTAACCTTATAGAAAGGTCTGTCCCAAGCGCCAGCAGAGAACAGGTGGCTTTGTAGTAGCTAGACAGACATGCCACCATTAGAGGTATACATCTGTCACTGTCTCAATAAATAAACCTTATCTGATAGAATGGTCTGCCCCAAGCGCCAGTAGATAATGGGCAGCTTTGTAGTAACCAGACAAACATGCTAACATTAGAGGTGTACGCCCTTCACTGTCTCCATAAACAAACCTTACCTGATAGAATGGTCTGCCCCTAGGGCCAGTAGAGAACGAGCGGCTTTGTAGTAACCAGACAGACATGCTAACATTAGAGGGGTACGCCCATCACTGTCTCCATCATTTATTTCTGATTTACTTGAGTCAATTTGTACCTCCACGCTGTTATAATTCCCGTACCTTTTGAAATGTAAAGCATTATTGTCTCCAATTATTTCAAGTCAACTTGTACCTCCACGCTTTTATATAATTCCCATACCTATTAAAATGTAAATCGTGATTGTGTCCAATGGTATTCAAGTCAATTTGTGCTTCAAAGCTATCATTATATTCATTGCACCAGACATTTAATTATGACCTTTTTTTATTTCATCTGTCAATTTATACTTACAATGCATTAAAAATCCCATATCTTTTATATAAAATATCCCCTATCATATTCTGTATAAACTTGAGAAAATGACTTTTGGAGTCTGGAAGCAGACTTGTATAAAACATTGAAAGAACTAATAAAATTTCTGTGACAGAATTATTTTGATTCCAAATAGATGTTTGTCCATCATAAAATTGGGCTTTACATTGCATCTGCGTTGTTTAATATATATGGATCTATGCACAACTCTTAATGATAGAGGAAGGCCCTAAACTCAACAAGCCACATAGAACCCATAATCTTCCTTCTATAAGTCAGTCAGGAGACTGGCTCTCATGAAAATCCAAATGCCATCACTGGACTTTGATTCCACATGGTGAGGGGCCTTGTGATTTAAAGACTTTCTAATCACAAGGCCACAGAGGTGTTCTTAAGCCTCTTGATCCTTTAAACGCCATGTTAGATGTTTACTGAAGACAACTGAACAGTATAACAAAGCTAATGGAAACAAAAGAGGGAGCAAAGAAAACATTTCTAGGTTTTGAAACCATTCCGTGTAGTAGACAGGACCGTTTCCAACAGAAAAACAAATAATGAAAACCTGCAGTTATTATCAAAAAGAACAATGAACACTTTTACACGATAAAAACTATAGCAGAAGGTAGAAAAACGTCCTTCAGTCAAGTTTTCATATTTGTTGAAAGTCCAAGTGTCATTTGAATATGTAAAATAAAGACTCACTCTGCCGCCACATGTAATGGTGTCTTTCCATCCTGGTTCCTGGCATCAAGATCAACACCATAGTCAATCAATAGCTTTATTATCTGTTTTAAGGTAATAGTATAATTATTGTCAGGGTGAATTCAACCTTAATGTATTCTCTTCCAACTATCTTCATTATAGCTCTGTCAATAGTGTTGAAAAGCTGGGCAATGTTTAAATATTTCCGTAAGTCAAAATTTATAATCATTGATAATACATATATCTGAAATGAAACACACAATATTGTGAAGTGACACCTCAATGTAAGCGTCTCAGAGAGACAATTTCAATGGTGTGCTATTTTGCAAAATTGCTTATCTCAATATTGAAATTAGTTTTGTTTTGAACACATTAGCCAGGGGTCCTGAGTTTAAAATACAGCATATACAATAATCTTTTCAAATATGATAAAGTCAATTTGTGTCGATATAGTAATGTGTATTACTAGTAAATACTAATGTACCATTGTATTTCCAGTCCGGGCAGCAAAATGTGCCACTGTTTCATCCTTGTGATCAACCATAGATAGAAAGGCTGCATCTCCATTCTGAAAAGAGCAAAAGCAACTTTCTGTACATAATGTTTTTTAAGATTGGATACAAACCATTAAATTTCGCCTGCAACCAAAGAGTACTTTACATGATGAAAAAAAAAGAACACTTATGAGAAACATCTAAAATTGAAAGTTTATTTGACTTGTATAGTACATTTTAACAACAATTAGAATTTCTGTGACAGCTAGAGTTATATACATTTCTGTCTGTGATTGAGTTAACATGTGCTTTTCTTCTTAAAGATGTACATGTATCATCCTTTATTTAAAATGCAGCTGTAAATGTATAAAGTATCAATCCGTATTTTGACAAGCCTCAAAATGCTATATGAAAGAGTGAGTTAAAGATTCTTCAGCAAACAATATTTACACCTCTACACTCTTGTATAAGCTCAGGGGCATAGTCAAAAATTAATACGCACATTCACACATGCATAACATCAATTTCAAAACTTACCAAAGTTCAATCACAAACTTTGAACTATGCATTGCTCTAAATCTCCAAATATACACAAGATCTTACCATTTTTAATCTTACTTAACCCGTTCCCGAATAATAACGACATTTGACCACTTTGTTGCAGACGACTTTAGAAAACATTGTGGGAACAGGTGAAATTGAGCAATTTTTCCTTTTCCAACAATGTTTTCTGCCCTATCAGAAAATTGTTTTTTCAATTTCATCACATTTTGAAATGTCGACTGCAAACTCTTTCAATTTGGGACTGTCGAAAATGTGTTGTTTGGGAAAGAATTTTGCTGGACAGGTCCAGCATCCTCTCCCTTTGGTACGTATCATTGATTTTAGGCTGGCTAAGCCCCTGCTGCTTCTACCTTGTCATTAGCTTAATCACACCGTACAGTGATACAGAGGTAGATTGTGTGAAACAATGTGAAAGGTTTAAGGTTCAATACCCTGGCTTAGTTATACCTAAGACGTAACAATTGTAAACATGAATTTCCTAAATGTCCCCCTTGTTAAAAGTTTTAGCCTCAATGCAGGCAAAAACAATCCAAGATCAAAAAGTTAAGACTGGTAATTAGAACCAAGGAAAATTACAAAGTTACTGTATGAATATTTAAAAAAGACTTTAAACAACTATCAGAATTTACATAAACGTTGGTGACAGTGGTGCAGAGGTAGAGCGTCAGCCTCTTATACCACGGGTCCTTGGTTCGAATCCCTGTTGGGCACGGTGAAATTTGCCGGGTTATAGTATTATGTGAGTAATGATTTAGTATACAGGAAGAAATCATCAAGTGTGACTTTGAACAAGCTTCCTTCACAATCAATGTAAAACAATAGGTAAATAAATATTATTACCTTTATCAAAGTTTGGACAATAGTATAATGTCCTTCGTTCACACTCCAGTGAAGCGCTGTTCTCATACAGCTGTCTGACGTGGTTCTCTTGGCGCCATTCTTTAAGAGAAATTCAACAACCTCTAGATGACCTTTCCATGATGCCACCAACAGCGGGGTCATTTGTTCACTTGTCCGTGCATTGATACTGGCTCCCTTAGAACAGGACAGAAAATTTATAATAATACAACAGTAGTATAGGATTTCTGACCCAACCATGTATTTATAGTTGTAATGAATCAAAACACACTACTTATCACAGCAAAAAATCCGTGACTGATAAATTTTTATTAAAAAGGGGCGACAGGGTCCAACCAGGTTCGATCCTTGTTAGTTGCGAGGTGAAAATGCCGGGACTTGCCTTCAAAAATTTGCTTGGGTACTGGTTTAGTATCCAGGAAGCAGTCATTGAGAGTCAATCTTCCAACACATTAAACATAAAATGAATAAGTTTAAACTGGATCATCCTACAAGTCCACTTCAAGACTTATGGATATTAGCATCTTCTCATTTTGTTATAATCTTTCACATTATCATCAGCTTCAATTGTTCTAATGTGTATAAAAAGTTTATAGGGAATATATATAGCCTCATTTACATTTGTGTTTAACCAGGCGCATAACTGCCTATATACGCTAACTAGTATTCGCATGAATCCAAATTATTCTGACAAAATAAAACAAAAATCAAATCTGTCCTGACCAAAGGGTTTATTTGTTGATTAAGAGTAAAACTGACTTTTTAATAATTATGTTAATAATCATGAAATCGCCTAGATAATGCACTAGATTGCACCTCTATTTTCAAAATTTTCCGGGCCCGGGCCCCCTAGATAAATCCAGGTGGATCCACATCCATGGAGGGCTAGCTATGTGCCTGTTAACTGGCTTACCTTCTTCACTAATATTTCCAGCACATCCTTCTTGCCATACATTGCACATCTGTTGATTGGAAAAGTTAAGTGTTTTAAAACCTTGTCAACAATTTTTCACATATTATGGGTTTCCTGGGATTTACCAGTATGAGGCTTGGATCACTCCCACAATACCAACAGTGTCAATTGGTGCAAACCTTACCCACTGGGCAATGCAGGAAAGGAGAACCTCTCAAAAGAGTTCGAATCAGATTAATTAAACAATCCACATTGGGTAAATCCAAATGCCTATAGACATCATTGTTGCGCAAGATAAAAAGTTTCCATTGTGACTGACTAAATGTCGTGTTATTAAATTGCCTTCAAAATTACCTTCACCGGTCATCTGCTAGAAAGAAGATATATGTTACGTGCAAACATACAAAACCATTGAAACATGTCCTTAACAGTACTAATGTAATTCATGCAATCTTTTCTTTATCTACCGGTAAATGGAATTGCTTATAGGCTGATTCCTCTTACTACAATTATACCATTGAATGTCTTTGAGGAAAGGCAATATTTCATATCCAACAAAGGATTACACATGGTTGGTCTTAGATGTGATTGTTAACAGAAAAGAAGGTGTTTAAGTTAAAGTAAAATGTTGTTAAAACAATACAGGTTTTGTATTGTTATTTGATATACAATTAAAAGAAGCTATTGAATGGATGATTAATTTAGGAGGATGAATTCCTCTATGTATCATATGTTCATATGTAGTAGATCTCAAAAGCGAAGCCATACTTTTGGATTACAATACAGATTAACTCACTATATACCCACTTTAAAGAATTAAATACTCTCTGACTGTGCTTCCAATGACTTAATTCTTCAGTACATATCATAATAACATTAAATTTTGATTTCAAATTTCCACAAATTTGTGAAGAAGCGCCATTAATTTCATACGAAATAAAATAGAAACGTACAAATACTCTATCACACCTGTGTTCTGGGTGAATAATAATGTGTGATACCTGTGAACTGGGGTCATGTGATCTGAATCCCTAGCCTCAGAGTAAGCTCCCTTGTCAAGTAATAGGCTGACTATCTCTGTGTGACCGTTGATGGCCGCCATATGTAAAGGTGTGAAACTGGTGTTCTGGAGACATAATCATGGTGTTATGGTTATAAATGAATACATTTGTTCAATTGAGATCCATGAACATGCTAACCCTATACCAAACGCCAAATTTTTGACTGTTCAAAACTGAAAGATTTGTAAATGATATTTAAAAATGTGGTGAAATTGGAAAACAATCATTATAACAGCTCTTAACTCTTTGCCACCTGCAGACGACATTTTCTTTACTTGACGCAGACAACTTTAGAAAAGCTTTGTAATCATGTAAAAAACTTTCAGTCCTGCTTTTGTGATATGTGAATAGATTTAAAAAGCATTGTGTTAATAGGAGAAATTGTTTGTGAAAAGAAATTTCTCCTTTTGCCACAATGTTTTTTACAGTCGTCTTCTGCTAGAAGTAAAAATGTGACATGTTAAGACCAGTCAATACAAGTATAAAGAACTTTTTGCATAATGTAAGTCAGCCAGTAGATTATCATCAAAAAACTTCAAAACTTACTGCTACCTCAGCAGAGACGGTTGTGGTTTAAAGTTCAGTATTCTTAACAATAGGTCACAGAGACCCCTTGCCACAATAACTTGACATGAAAATTGCCTTTTTTTCTTAGGGGAGATAGTGCCAAGTGCAAAAATATCTCATTAATTATTATATTAGTTTGACTTAATGGCCCTTAACTTAACTTTTATTGAGGAAATATTATGATCATAGGCGTAGGAGCTGGGGGGGGGGCCAGGGGGGGCCCCCCCCCCCCAATATCCAGACCGAGGGGGCCAGAGTATACTTTGGCCCCCCCCAATATTCACAATGGCAAATGAAGATATATGAAAAGAAAAATAAAAGAAACGAAATTTAACAGCAGAATAAAGATAAATGTGTATTTTTGTGCTTTATCTAATACCGATTCGCCTTTTGTTATGAACAATAACCAATTTTTTTTTGACGTCATCGCAAATGGCAATCTGAACACATTGGGTTTATTCAATGAAAACTCAGCTGACGAAAATACCCGGGAAGTATTGATTGACGAAAACAGTGGTGTAAAACGTGTTCTTAGGAGTCAAACTCAATTTTGTCTTCAATTGTAAGATAAAGCTTAAAGAGTAATTAAATTCTTCGACAAAGTATGACAGTTTAATTCGTGGCTGTGACAGCCTGGTCGCTGCCACTTTTTGTTTAGATCAATACATTTGATTTCTGCGTGAGATCGAGACCTGGCATATATCCATTCTATTTTATTTATTTGTTTTTTTAATTAAAGACACACATTTTCAAATGCTTTCTTTTAATTCTTATAATGTTATTGAATTTGTAAATGCATGGATAGTCATGAAAAAGTTTAGGAACATTTATTCTTAGACCGGTCCTTATCTGAAGCTGGCCCCCCCCCCAATGTTGAAAACGCTCCTACGCCTATGATGATCTAGGGATAAATTAGTGCTAGAAGGCTGAGTTATGTTATTCATCAGGTAATATTAGCATGCAAACATTCCTAATTTAATGACAATATTCTTTAATTGTCAATGATTTAGTATTGAGTTGGAGGTACCTGTTCACAGAAGAGAAATCGTTGAAGTCAAAATAAACTGTCATTGCACTAATACAGTTCTTGTATTGTTGTTTGATATGTTATTGAAGGCTCAAGTAGTTAAGGAAGTGTTAATCTATCTAAGTATGCACAGTTTTCAGTGATTTCTCGTTAATCCGAACACCTCCGTTCCCAACAAAATGTCAGGATTACCGATTCATCCGGACTAATGAAGTAGCGCATGTTCTTATACACATTAAGACATAAACGGTCTGTATGCACATGTATACTTATAACACTTTAGCAAACGCCAAATTGTCGACCGTCCCAATAATAATCTTCTGATATGGCAGAAAACATTGTGGGAAAAGGAGAAATTGCTCGTCACGAGCAATTTCTCCTTTTCCCACAATGTTTTCAAAAGTTGTCTGCAACAAACTTGTCAAATAATTCCAGATATCAATAGCGATGTCACACTTTTGAATAACGATAAAACTTAATTCACTGATTACTGTGACAATTTTTTAAAAGAATTATAAATGTGTAATTTTACATCCAACAATTACCATTCTCCATAGCATATCATGTAACAGAACAGCTTTCGTTTAATTCCCCCCCCCTCCAAAAAAATCAAAATGACTCAACATTTGTGAACAAGTATCTCAAATTGAAAGAAAAATTGTTTGCTACAAAGAAAATGTTAGACTATAGATTTGTAATTGTAATACATCTTTACCAAACTTACATGTACCCATAACGCAACCATACCAATTATTGTCTATTGCATTTATTAAACAAATAGATGCTCCCCAAATATGCCAGTTCTTGATAATTTTCTTAATTATTTTTAAGTTTACAATCTTGAATTGTACTTCTAATTCAGAAGTTAAATTCTAATCATTTAAACAAATTGAATTGGTTCATTCTATATAATGAATCAACACTAAATAACTTTAAAGAAATGGAAAATATGCAATTATTTAAATATTTTACAAAAAGAATGATTGCTTTAGTTGAGTATTTATTGAAATCTATTTACCCTTTAATTATGCTGGAGGTTACATGTGTCCTTATGACTGCGGAATCATGTTTCAAATCTGCTTGTTAAGTACATAAATATATTATATGAGCCATGTCAAAGCTGAATCACATGTACCAGTCAATCCAAATGTATGAAATGAGTTTTATCAGAGCTTACCTCTCTTTTCTATAAAATAAAAACAAAATACAAAAACTTAATCACATTTGTCTTAAAACTTAGATGGTTTAACTCATACCCAAATAGAGTATATTTTAATCAACAATCTAACATAGTAAAAAAAGAAAACTTCATTCAAGGTATATCCTTCAATCATACACAATCTTTTAGTGGGTATCTTTCTCACAATCTTTATCAGTATTGTTAACAGCACATAAACCAAAGGAAGCAAAGAACACAATTGACCATTGAAGTCAATTAAATTCATGAATCAAGGCATTCACTGGAATTAAGAAGTTTCCATACAAGGTTTGCTGGTAAAATAAAAGGTTGCCATACAAGGTTTGCTTGTAAAATAAAAGGTTGCCATACACTAAGGTTTGCTGGTAAAATAAGAGGTTGCCATACACTAAGGTTTGCTGGTAAAATAAGAGGTTGCCATACACTAAGGTTTGCTGGTAAAATAAAAGGTTGCCATACAAGGTTTGCTGGTAAAATAAAAGGTTGCCATACAAGGTTTGCTGGTAAAATAAAAGGTTGCCATACACTAAGGTTTGCTGGTAAAATAAAAGGTTGCCATACAAGGTTTGCTGGTAAAATAAAAGGTTGCCATACACTAAGGTTTGCTGGTAAAATAAGAGGTTGCCATAGAAGGTTTGCTGGTGAAATAAGATGTTGCCATACAAGGCTTGCTGGTAAAATAATAGGTTGCCATACGAGATATGCTGGTGAAAGAAGATGTTTACATACAAGATATGCTGGTAAAAATAGATGTTGCCATACAAGGTATAATGGTAAAACAAGAGGCTGCCATACAAGGTGTTGGTGAAATTATAGGTTGCCATTCAAGGTATGCTGGTGAAAATAGATGATGATCGACATTCAAGGTATCCTGGTAAAATAAGAGGTTGCCATACAAGGTGTTGGTGAAACTAAAGGTTGACATGCAAGGTGTATTGGTGAAATTGAATGTTGCCAAACAAGGTATGTTTGTGAAATAATAGCTTGATGTGCAAAGTGTTATGGTGAAATAGCAGGTTACAATACAAGATGTGTTTGGGACATTAGTGGGTGCCATGAAACACCAGTTTGTGAAATAAGAGTTCACCATAGAACTTGTAGTGGTGAAATAGGGGATTTTAACACAAGTGCTCGACACTGATAAGCTTACATTCTGAATTTTAACATGTTGTCCCAGACTTATTACATATATTTTGATACAGCTATATGTGTAAACATGAGCCTTAGACTTAAGTGTGTAATAAATCAAAAATCTATAAACTTACATTCTGTATATTTACATCAGCGCCCTTTTCCAGTAACAAACCTATCACCTGTAAAAAAATGAACATGGTTGAATAGCAGCTTATAACAAAATACAGTATACCTCTTGCCAATGGGAAATGTAGACACCATAATGTATTACCCATTAAAGGTGCATGAATAGTTGAATGATCCCTTTATGTATACTTGTTTTAATACATATGCAAAAATGAAAGCATGGAAACATAATGAAAAAGAAAAAAAATGCATTAAATTTTGGTGATTACTTCTTTTGTAACTGACATTACTCATGTAATATTGAAGCTAATTCTGCCCTTGTCACAACTGCTTCATTCTACAATATTAGTGTAGTCATGTAAAGATTCATGCATTATGATTTCAAGTACTCTCCTTTATTGTAAAGGTGCTTGATCCCAGAGGAAAATTGAAAGTTAAATCTTAATTTCTTTACAAAAGCTGCACTGTTGTATGCTTCACATGAGTCATTGGAAGCAAAAGCAGTTCATATTTAAGTTTTTACAGTCCATTAAAATGAATTCAGATCCAAAAGCGTTACAATAACTTTGAAATCTACAGCATTATTTACTGTCATACTCAGATATATTGATGCATCAATAGTAGAATGGAATCATAAATGCTTATTGAAATACAATAATAAATATAAATAAAAAAAACATTAATAAGTATTGAGTCCGATACAATACAAGTGCATTTTTATATATTTTATACTGTATCTACAAAGGCAGAACCCTGTATTGGTTTTGAAAAGCCTTTTGCCACGATTGCTTAAAGGATTTGTATAGCATGGCATTCTGACACCTCTATAAAGCTTTGTCATTATTTACATCCAAAATAGGACTAACCATGAAATGGCTTCTACTTTAAAGGGCTTTATTGTTCAAAAATATTGTAATTTTCTACCAAATGGCATATACTATTTTTGTAACATTTGTGTTTGAGAGACAAGAATTTTTTAATAAAAAGCAACACTTCTCCTCATTCGATGTTTTTATGACACTATTTCCAAAGGTTTTTCTAAGCAGTTCCAAATAAACATGGATTCTGTTTGAATTTAATGGCTGACATTTCTGTATAAAAATATGAAACAAATAAAATATGGTCATTTGCTTCATTAATAATGAATTTCAAAAACAATATCAAATAGTTAGTTCTATAAAACATTGAGTCTTTTGATATGAAAGTCAAAACTTTCAACAAAAATCAAGGTATATATTTCAACTTCAATCTTTCTTACATTGAAGTAAAACGCGTGTAGCTGAGGACACAGTTTTAATTGTAAAATAACTGCTTCGGCAACATTAAAATATGCAAAAGGCGTTGATTTTCTGTTTATAGAACTATGTATAAGAAGAAGAAATTGCTATTGATGTATGTGTATACATCAGCTTCTAGTCTTAGACATACATGTGTACATAAATAAATATCAACAATGATTAATATGTGACAATGATTTATCATTCTTGAAGAAACAGTCATTGTTTATAATTGTAATGGTTGCAAACACTCTTCAATAGGTCATATTGATTGAGTTATTTCTAATTTCAAAAGCATATTTGATATACAGTGTGTATTTCGCAAAGCCTAAGTTTTATTTCAAAATGTTTGAATTTGTACTGACTTGATGATAGACTGTATATAGTTTAAGTCAACAAAGAATCTTGAATCTTGAATCCTAAGTTCTTACATTTGTTTGGTTGTTTTGTATGGCCAGATGAAGGGCACTCATCCCCTCATTGTCTGTATGGTTTAGTAACCTCTGCTGGCTCTTCATCCCATTCGTCTTCTCCTCTGCATTAACAATGAACACAATGTTTCATTCATTTCAACTTTTGTTATTTTTTGTTATCCTCTATTCATCTATCTAGTCATTCATTTGGGTTTTACACTAAATAAACAGAAACGGTTTCATATCTTTGTATTTATTTATAAATTAATTTAATATTTAGTATACTGATCATTTTTGAACCCATTCCTTTATTCATATATTCCGTTCATACGGTATAACAAATTAGACACCAAATCAAAAATTTTCCTCAATAAATCTTAAACGAAATATATGATGGTTTTGAACTGAATAAACAGAAAAAGTTTCATGTTGTTATATGCATTTCTAATTCTATTTAAGGTTCAGTGCATGTATATTGATCATTGTTGAACTATTCCTTTGTTCATATATACCATTCACACTGTTACAGGTGTCCAATTTAATATACAGTGTATATCAAATTGGACACCAACTTCGGCACTTTGATAAATAAATCTTAATATATGATGGTTTGAACTGAATAAACAGAAAATATTTCATATTTTCATCTGCAGTTGTAAAGTTATTTAAGATTCAGTATATTGGTCATTGTTGAACTATTCCCTTTATTCATATATTGTTCATACTGAATATCAAACTTGGCACCAAATTGGAAACGTTAGAAAAAAATTAACTAAACATTCGTCACTGCTCACTATATCTGGAGCAGCTTACAGTTTTCGATATAATAGTCGACAAAAAGTGCCCCAGGTTAAATGAAAAGGTCAAAACTTTGTATTTTTCCTTTTATCAAAAATCAATTTAATTATCCTGCAGCAATGGATTTAACAACCATCTTTTAGAAAACAGGTAGTTTCTATGACACAATGTTAAAAAGGTTTCAATTTATATTCCGTTATTACGACATAGTGTTACTTTCAAATTTGACTAGTCTAGTCACATATTTCAGTACAATGTTATTGCTTAAAGGTAAGATCAATTGTGATATAATCGAAACCTTCATAGTCTGCCTCTGGTTACCTTGTTCAAGAATAGTTTCTATGATATCTGTTAAACCTTCAGCTGCTGCAAATAGCAGTGGACTTCCATCTGAGATATCTCTTGCATCAATGTTGGCGCCTTGTTTAATCTGTCAAAATACCAACAATGAATAAAATGAAAATTGGTTGCCAATAAACTTATCTAATAAAAAAACCATAACCACCATTAAAGTTGCTTTTTTGGCAGGTGGGCATTTTAAGTTTCTGTATTAGCAAACCGTGAGCACGTGATATAGAACCTATCAGCTTTCACCGTCTGAGTAGGCATGAAAATGACACACGGTGGGAATTAAGTATAAGTACAGATAATGAATGCCATGCAAAAGACCAAGGTAGCGTTTTACTAAACATTTTATGCTAAAACTAAGCGTAAATTCAAAACAATATTATCTCTTTTGGGCTAATGAATATAATGAATATTGCATTGTAACACATCATTGTTCTCTCCGAGACGCTTCAAATGACTGTTAAATAATACCTTCTCTTTAAAGATACTGACCATTTTTATCAGTTTTGACTTGGGTAAAACTGTACCAAGATGTTAATTGTAGAAATGGCTTCTATCATTGGCTCCCTTGCTAATTGGGGTAACTATATTAATGGTAAGTGAATTTAGGTAGAAGAAATAATGTTAAAGATCCAGAAATCTATGATTACGTGAACGCACATAGTGATATATCTGCCAAATTGTTGAAACTGTCTCTAAGATCAGTAAACACCATATAACCAAGCAACATGTAACTGTATGAGAATACATTTCTTATTGGGACTGTAATCACATAATTAACAATTCACCAAATCCCTGGTACAATTGTTTCCATCCAAAAATCAGAATGTTAATATTTATATAATTACATGCAGTTTTGTATACATACCCATACACTTTAAGATACTTATATTCATCATAAAAAATAATTATTCCAGGAACATCGAACAGTGTTGAACTTACAAGATATTTCGCCACTTTTGACTGTTTGAGTTGACAAGCCTCATGTAAAGGTGTCAGTTTGTCTTCGTCTTCTACATCAATGTTACAGTGAGGGAATGACAGCAACTTCTGCGAAAAAGTGAGAAACAATCGTAACATAAGTCTTTTTTGCCAAATGGGTTTTATCACAAGACATCAAGTACGTTTAGATTTATCCAACTTTTAAAATCATGCGGTACGAATTTGGAAAACTTTCTCAATTTCCTTTTAAAGAAAGAACATCTTTCACGTATAATATAACTTACATCATATTTTAGTTCAGCCACATTGAAATAGAAGTTATCATTTAAAATGTATGTGATTTTACTTTGAAAATTGACCAGTGTTTATTGTATGTAAAAAATGAATACACACGTGTGGTGCTCAAACAAATAAAAGATATATATCTTAGCAATATAACGAAGAAATTGGACGCAAGGGCCTAAATGGTTTTGTAAAAGCTCGCATGCTAATACGTCTGTCTGTGACAAAATCATTTATTCGTCCAATGGGACTTGACCTAGCTTACTTATGCAATAAACATAGTGTAAATGAAAGTTGACATTCACGAAAGCTCAATTGTCTATAAATTTGGTTGGGTCACGCACAGAGAATTTGCATTTTCGTATCTAAGAACTACCATTTCCTTCTGATTTGGAACTATATTGATCAATGCTATGACGGTTTCTATATATCCTAGTTGTCAAAGATATGAAATATTGTATAAGGGAGCAGTGTGCTTGCTGCAGCAATGCCTTTTTAGTTATGGTAAGTACAGTCACGAACACTTGAACCGGAACAAGTCAAAATAATTCGACGTGAAGATTGCCTTTTATTTTCTGATGGGGCAATTTGGCGAGAGATGATACCCGATACAAAAAATTCTCAATGTTTCTCGATCGCGTCAAATGAGTTTGGACTACACCGGAACATTAATAAAACAAGAGAGAAATGCACAAAAAGTCAGTGCTGTACCCAATACTTTTTGTTTCATTACCGTTGTCTGGGAAAAAACTAAGATACAGGTATTGTTACTTATTGGTGCAATGTTTATTTACCACATGAATTACCCTTAAATCCCCAAACAGTCTTGTAAGGCAAATCTGTGTTACAAACCTGTATCATCTGCTGGTGTCCTTTTCTGGCAGCATGGTGTAACGGTGTTTTCTGTTTACAGTCACGACACATTAGGTCGGCGCCATGCTGTAGCATGAAGCGTGCAGCTTCAATGGAATTGTATTTAGCGGCCAGATGTAAGGGATACATATCAAATGGCCCAACCACATTTGGATCTTGATAAGTATGAATGAAAATAGTTGGCAATAAGAAGACCGTATACATACAAGGACGTTTGATCAGAGTATTTTGGTATAAAGTCATTTTAAACAGTTCTCACCAATTTTACGCCTATTCATTAAAACCTTTCGTTTAGAGTAGATGTATCTCGAGTAGACATGTAAACTTATTTATTTGAGTTTTCCATCCCGTCACGATTATTCCAGATTTGTTGGGATGGCCGACTCTAAATGATGGATGAAGACCCATACCCAACTGTCCATAATGGCTGGTCAGGCCGGGTAAAACCATCGGCATTCCGTAAGTCAGCCAGACGAAAGTTGCACGAAACTTGCAGCAATGTACATATTTATTCATGATCTTATACGACGTGTGGCTTATCTTTGGGTTTGTTGGAGAGGATTTCAATATCGGACATTTCGTTAATTATGACCTTTTTGGTAGAACCATGGAACGGAATGATACAATAAGGAAAGTTACGAGGATATGAAAAATATTTCTTAAAAAAGTACTTCCTCATAGATTGGGATTTTAACTTATTATAATAAATTGTCTTCAACCGATAAATAGGCAACATGTATTTTTATCGTAACAAAGAAAAGTAGACTAGAATATCAAACGCTTTCCAAACCCATCAATAACCGTACAGAAATGAAGTAGAACGGATTCCCCATAGAAGCGCTGACGGGTGCAGAGGCTAACTTAATCGTGTTCTTTGAACGAAAACATGAACTTTCAGCATCTCAGAATCAAGAAAACCATTTGTGGCAACGATTTGTGTTATCAAATGCGTTAACGTTTTTTATTCACAGAGCACAAATATCTAAGTTAGTTAGTCTCTTTAACATTTGTTTGAAAATTATATTTTAACACTTTAGACCAACACGTGAACATGCCATTCCCATAAGGATTGATAAACGTTAAGGTCAGAGATGATATTGGCCGAGCCAAAATTGCTATTGCTGCTCAGCACAAGCGGATTAAAGGAGTGCCATGGTAAGGTTCAATTCAGTTCTCAGATCCAAATCAACTTACCCGCTTTCCAATCAAATAGAACAGCAAGGGAACTAACTCTGTTGTACTTGGAGGCCACATGAACAGGTTTATAGCCCGCATTGTCCGTGGCATGGATGAGGTCTGGCGATGACTTGAGGTGGTATCTGAGCTCAGATACAAGGTCCTCTCGGATAATCTAGAATACATTAAAATAATAAAACAGATAATCTAGAAATAAATAACAAATAATAAAACGGATCAGTACATGATGACAAAGGTCAAAAAGCACACACATAAGAATCTTTGATCGTTTAGATTAAACTTATTCTTTTACCTCAGACCTGAACTAAACTAAACCAGTACGCGGGTCGATTTGTGGTCAAGTCCCGGAAATGTTCACCTCGCATAGAGAAGATCGATCCCGGGACTCTCGGTACAAGAGGCCGAAACTTTACCACCTCATCAAAGTCAACTACTCTTTGACAGTTTGTTTATACTTGTTCAAATTATAATATGAAAAGCGAATAAAATTGCAAATCAAATACACAATTTGATTCGCCGTTAACCAAATGTGCTTGTTGAAATTTTCAAGCTATTCTTTTGCTACCTGAACTACTAGGAGCAGCAATGAATGTTTTACATATTTCCTGCTTAATCAGGGTTATCCCAAGGCCCTTTAAGAGCTATGGTGCCCAGTGCCTGAATTCAAAATCACCACACCCACAGCACCTTAATTGATTCCACTGCACTTAACATCTGTCCTCAGCACTTTCAATTCGTCCCACAGAGAGTCAAGCTACCTCTGACATTGTTTGATACATTTGATTTGGTTTAAAAACGGTGATTTTTGTCATTTTTCAAAAAGTGTACCTAGTAACTTGACAATTTTGGATGCCTATTTAAAAAGGAATTGACTGGCGCCCGAGCGCCTGAACAAAACCCTTGGGAAAGACCCTGTATTTAATAATAATTGTCTTTTATAGCAAAATACTTTTTAAACGACTGGAAATCGATCCCCTCGCTGAAGGTTGTTTGGACTGATTTTGAATAAAAGCAACGGCAAACGCAAGAATACATTTTCGATCATAACCTATTTAAATAAAACATCAGTATGCATTAAAGGGTTAAAACTGGTTTAATCTAATGGCGATTTGACGACTCTCGGAGGAGTGGTATAAAGCGATGTCTGCCAAGTGATAATTATCTATCAACTTCAATCTTCAAACTTGTTGATAGATTTATTACGACATGAAGTGTTGTAGACACATGCTTTGTTTTATGGTTTATAGCTATCAACAGAAATGCCCTTCCTTCACCTCTAAATTTGACCTTGACATTAGGTTAAGTTACTTTTATTGCCATTAAGGTGAACTCTTTAAGGTAATATACAAAACGTTTGTTTTTTATAAATGAACCAACCCAAATGTTAAAACTAATGTAGAACAGTGTAACAAACACGCGTCTTTAGAGAGAGACACATGTAAAAAAGAACAATCTAATGTTTGATGATTTAGATAAATCTCTTCAATAACATTTCAAGATATAAACAAATATTTATCGTTTTAAACAATTACCTTTCCAATCATGACTTCCGATAAACACCACAATTAAAACCACTTATAATCACAGGCGCCCGAGGGTTTTCAATTTTAGGTCGGTTCTATCTATCCATCAGTCATCAAAGTCAACAAATAATGCATCCATTAAACACTTCACATGCTTCTAAGAATGTGTACCAGCCGGTGTTAAAGCCTAGAGACAGAATGGTAAAACACTAAACACTTCACACGATTATATGTATTTAAAAAGCTTGAAACAAATTGACACTTTGCTCATTATGATCACATTTTCTTTGTCAAAGTAATTGCATGTGCAACATGCTGTTGGTTTCTGTTGCTGTTTCTTTAAAAGTTGATGTGTTAGTAAAAGCGTTAAGTAATGTATTGCGACACAGCAGAGTGCAATCAAAAGTGATTCCACCACAGGGAGAAATTAAGTTAGAATAGAGGTCACAACAACACTCGCTTTTAAGTTGATATGTTTCCTTAGTACTTATCCTTACATTAGCAACAGTTGAGATTTATTCTGGGAATCATTGTGGCAACAGAAGAAACCTCTTCCATCTTTGCAACATTATGTTTTCAGATTAGATGAACTTAACAATGATATAAAAAAAAGACATGAATAAAATGGGTCGACGTATCATCGAGCATTAACCTTAACACTTTTAGCGTTTACCCTGATAAAATAAGCCCAACGCATTTTCAACGGACGATGTACGCAGGCACTGTGAAATGGAGCATAACGCCACATGATATTCACACAATTCACACAACGACTCGTTTCACTAGAAATATTCACCCACCCTTTCCTTGGTTAATCCACTCTTTCTAAGATTACCCCTTTGTAATTCTAACTTTCCTTCTTTCCGCATTGTATCGAACTATGGCATCTGATAGTTTTTGGAATTGCTACCCTCTCTTTTGTTAGTCAGTAAAAGAGAGCAGTGGCCAGCATTCAATACTAGTCCCAATATTGTAGTTATGTTTAACTGTTTCCTCTATTTGTTATCAATAACCATAAATCATTTAAATCCATCCTCTTTCTAAATTTCCACCAAACATAACCTCTTCTTCTCAAGGGTATATATACATTGATCTTATTCCGACGTGCGCATTCCTGAGTGTGACTTTCGAAAGAGGGAAATAACGATGAAAGATAGATAGAGCAGCACACAGAAATAGACGCTCTTTAATTCTTCTCTCACTTTGTTAAAATCTAATGTTTATCATTCGCCTATTCATTATAGGCTTTCTTTATAACAATTTGCAAATGCTTTAAAAGTTCGTCTTAAGCAAATTGATTAGATGGAGGAAAGAGTAAAGGCTTTTTGATAGATGTAAGCATCGACTAATGCTTCATTATTACTGACAGATACGATACACTCTTTGCGAATTAATAGACATGGACGTTAGGTATGACTGCCAAGTTTCTGTTTCACCGCTTGTACTCCCTCATTCGCGATATCTTTCCATAATGATTAATGCTACACTTCATACTGGAAACTGGTTTTGACAATAATAGAGTAAGAACAGAAACGTTGCTCACGGCAGGGAGTTACACCCTTCTCATTGTAAATTGATGAGCAGACTTTCATCAAATTAACAAATAAATGTATTATTGTAACGGGAATGGACTCTGGCTTTTTGAGCCCAAAAGTTGAACGGTTCCACACTTTTCACACTTTGGAAGACGGTAGAGATTATTCCAAAGTAGGATAAAGATGACGCGGTACGATATCGTTTTCGTACTTTTGTGTTGTCTTGGTATCGCATTTTCGTGCTGTTGTGTTATCATACTTTCGTGTTGTCGTGCTATCGTCTTTCTTGTTGTTGTTGTATCGTAGTTGTGTGTATTCGTGATATCCTCTCTCTCGTGTTGTCTTGGTATTGTACTTCCGAGTTGTTGTAGTCTCGTACTTTTGGGTTCCCATGGAATTGAGCTTTCGTGTCGTTTATTCTGTAACTTTGTGCTGCCACGTTACTGTCATTTCGTGTTGGCATGTTATCATTCTTCCGTGTTGTCTTGTCATCGTACTTTCGTTTTGTCATGTAATCGTAGTTTTGTAATGTCACGTTATCGTAATTTCGTGTTGTAATGTTATCATATCTTTCTGTCGTCGTGTTATCATTTTATTGGACTTTCATGTTGCCATGTTATCGTAGTGTCGTGCTGTCATGTTGTCATGTTATCGTTGTGTCGTGGGTCATGTTATCGTACTGTCGTATTGTCATGGTATCGTAGTTTCGTGCTGTCAAGTTATCATACGTTCGTGTTGCCATGTTATCGTAGTTTCGTGCTGTCATGTTATTATATCTTTGTATTATCGTAGTACCGTACCGTCGTGCTGTCGTGTTATCGTATTTTCATGTTGCCTTGTTATCCTAGTGTCGTACTTTCATGTTGACTTGTTATCGTAATTTCATTTTGTCATGTTATCGTTGTGTCGTGGGTCATGTTATTGTCATGGTATTGTAGTTTCGTGATGTCAAGTTATCGTACGTTCCTGTTGCCATGTTATCGTTGTTTCGTGCTGCCATGTTATCGTAGTTTCGTGTTGCCATGTTATCGTACTTTCGTGTTGTCATGTTATCGTAGTGTCATGATGTTATGATATAGTAAATTCGTGCTGTCATGTTATCGTAGTTTCGTGCTGTCATGTTATCGTACCTTCGTGCTGTCATGTTATCGTACCTTCGTGCTGTCATGTTATCGTACCATCGTGCTGTCTTGTTATCGTACCTTCGTGCTGTCATGTTATTATATATTTGTGTTATCGTAGTATCGTACTTTAAAGTTGTAATATCGTACTATCTTGTAGTCGTGTTATCGCTATCATAATGTCTTGGTTTGGGATACAGAATTTCCAAGACGAAGACCCCAATCGTATTGCCCATTATCAATAAGTTTGATATTTTCTTAATCTCTCCAATCGTGTTTGTTTCAATTTATATTCCAATGGAAAATTGGTTTCTTTGTTTCCAACAAGAGGGTCGAGTTCATATTCTTTTGAAGATAAGTAAATACTACTGATGTGCCGTTTTGCCTAAGAGTTGAACCCTGTGCCCAAATCAAGCATTAAAAATGACATCGCATGCTTGAATTACTATCAATATAAATAGAAGAAATGACATCACATTCCCAAAGTAAAAGAAAATGTGACTGGTCCAAATTCAAATGTAAACAACACATAACATTAAGGGGAAATACTCATAATGATATTTTTTGGTAGATATATGGTAGACACTTTCCTGTCGAAAGGAAGGGAAAGCTAAGAGGATCAAAAGGCTCTTACGGTACAGTGATCTACGAAGTATTCTGAATCAGATGCCTCAAGGTTTATGGTGTTTTTGTTTGATCACATAGGTGTTTTATTCCAATTTCATTCCATATGAGCATATTTTCATCTTGACATTATTTTCAAATACAAAATATTATGTCGGCTACAGGGACCCTGTAATAAGGCGGTGATAAGATTTTTCGTCGTTTTCAACACTATTTAGGCATATTCCGACATATCCATGATCTTTGTTTTTCATATCAATGTTAGGTCGACACAATATTTCGTTCCAAGTCGCGAACCGAAATTCCGTATGAGTGGTAAAAATGTTAGCAGTTATTCTTTGCATGTTTGATCAGAAACTCCTTTTGTCACAATCATTTCTAGATTTGTTTAAAGTGCTTTTGTGTAATGATTTAGTAAACACGAATTGTAACCGTAATCAATATGCATATTGATGAGATATATCTAAGTTAGAAGCATCAGACAACAAAAGACATACATGTAAATTAACCGTAAATAATACGATAAACAATTTGACTCATTTAAGTTAGAAGCATCAGCCAGCCAACAAAAGAAGGCTAAGTGACTGTTAAAGAAAATAAGAGACATTGATTTGTGACGGCAGCAATTGCACACCTCCGTGTCTGGTAATAGGCGATAGCAGGCGATATTTACCAACCGTTCAAATTGTTAATGTGCCTTCCTGTTATTTACAAAAACCTCTAATGGCATTGCTTTAACACTCATGTGAATTATTCTACCTCGTAGAGCATATTTGGACTGCTCCAAATGAAAACATCATCAGACAATGAGTATGAAGAATGACAAGTATGTTTTGTCTGTGTTATTGGGTAGAAAATAATGCTACAAAAGAATAGTCTGTTTTCCATGACATTCAATTATTCTATCATAATCGCTTATGATTCATCTGATTCATCTATAATGCTGGGTACTTTCATAAAAATAGATATTTATGTCGTCTGCTTTCCAAAACGTAAATAACTGCTTTATTTTGATGAGGAAAGATCCTCAGAGCACCAAATAGGTTAGATCACAGGCCAGTCGCCTATTTACTTGGCGGCTGGCCTCGATCTAACCTGTTTGTATACGCATGAAGACGGTTCCCGCACTGTAAGGGTTAGCACGTCAAAATAAATTATCATGGAGTAACAATTGATATCACTGAAAGAAAAAACCACACATGGTAAGATTAAAAGCGACTATTACAGAGAAAATGGATTTGTGCCTTAAATTGGTTTCTGCTCGATACCGTAATGGTTTTAATTATTTAATTATCAAATTTTAAAGTTTTAAACTTTTGATTATTTGACGTCATTACATAGCTTACAAGCAATAATATATATTCTAACCTTTTCTCAACATTTAGTGAATCAATCTAATCAAAATTATTTTTTATTGACAATATTTAATAGTCACTCGTCAATATGTTGTTTGCGAAGCATGATTTTGATAGTTTATCAATAAAATCAACGCTTTTGTCTTGTAAGATAAATGGTGTTCAAATTTTTATCCGGGTGTTATTATCCACACATGTGTTTCGTATATCCATATCCAAAGGTTATGTTGTTAATGACGCACATATGAAAGAGGTATATAAACTACTTCTAATATTCTGATACACGTTAGAATGCCATTCGTATCTACTCGGCAATCCCCGTAACAAGTCGGTATATATACCTCGTAGGCAGTACATGAATACACCAGAAATCCTGGGGTAATTCGCCTTATTTCCGGCGGATAACGCAAAATGCACACAGGCACTAAATATGTATTTAAATACACACAAATTGGTTATATATCACAATTGAATGTTTGTTTTTACCCTTTTCATTAATGATGACCATATCAACACATCTTTGATTCATAATTTGTCAATCGTATCTACTCGGCAATCCCCGGCTTGTGCCGGGGATTGCCGAGTAGATACGATTGCAAACGGACATGCCCTTCGTTTCTGACCTACTTTCAAAAATGGCTCCCCATTGCCTCCGAGGTTATTTTAAGAAATGGCCGAGGTGTTCCGAATGGTTAGAATGCATGTCATTGACGGATATTGACCACTAATGACCGATAAGGCTATACTGGTCAAATATTTTATTTTTCGAAATGGCTTAATCACGGGATGTTTAAATATCTCTGATATTAGTAACATCGTGATGAATTATTGAGTGGTTTCAATTTGGCAGAACGCTAACCTTGACACCTGTACCACAGGTTTACATGAACTAACATGAACTAACCTTCGTCTAACCCTCTTTCCATGTGGAAATTTATGACTGGTCCAAGTTTGAAGTTAAGTTATACGGCAAATGATTATTCATCTAATCATATTCTTAAATAATACTTTATTAAAAACATCATTTTGAGCATTTTCCCTGAATAGGGTTCATGAATTGATTTCCTTTGGGTGCTCTGAGTATATATATACATGTGTATTAATGTAAATTTTGATGGTTTGGGTGTAGACTTTTTACCAAAAATTCAAAAATTGTATTAATAGATACTCACCAATTAGGAAACTCAATTTCTGGGGATGGGGATGCTAATATTTTGAAAAAATATCTTACTTTCCAAAGATTTTACAGTTGCAAAAGACAAGTACAATTAAATTGTCTGTGATATAACCTGTTTATTGCTTCGAGGGTCTTTCCTCGTCAAATTTAAGCAGATATTTAATGTTTTGAAAGGCAGATGACACAATATTTTATTTTTTTTTTTAAAAATACCCAGCATTCTAAGGGTTGATAGCGTTCCGGAAAACACTTCCGTTATAAACATTGCAAGAATGAACGCCCTGCCTAATTATTTCTTATACGAGTAGTGTGCGCTTACTGTCAGCTTGGCAAGTCTTACTATGTGGTCATATGGGATGGTTGTTAACTAGTAATACCATGGCGGAGCTGACGTGCAATTGTAAAATTAACTTACCTAGATCATGTCAAAAATAACAACACATTGGGAAGAGTGATTGGATAGTCTCGGATATAAGCCATAAAGATAAAATAGAAAATTTCGGTTGGTGTATTCTCATGGTGCCTGGTGTAGTTGCTTTATAATATGAATGAACTGTTGATTTATCTATTTTTAAGAAACGATGTAAATGCGTCAATCTATATGTACCTAATTCAACCCGTTACCAAACAATAACGACATTTCACCAGCTTTTTGCAGACGGCTTTTGAAAGCATTGTGGGAAAAGGAGAAATTGTTCTTTACAAGGAATTTCTGCTTTTCCCACAATGTTGTCCCTCCTACCAGAAGTTTATTTTTCAATTTCGTCACATTTTGAAATGTCGTCTGCAAACTTTATCAATTTGAAACAGTCGAAAATTTGGTAAAGGGTTAATACAGTTAAGAGTACATGCACACGAAATGTATAATCAAGGTCCAGTTGATCAGGTTCAGACGTTGAGGATAAATAATAATAAATCGGGACCTTGTGGCTATTGATCAATGAAATGTTGTCGCATTTGATTTACAAAGTGATGCATTATGGGAGGTTAAATATTGACCTTTCGACTCTCGTTATGATCGGCTAAATGCCACGTGTCATTGCGTCGCCATGATCAATTACATCGGAAGGTTACTGCGTAAGGTATTTGATTTATCCTGACCAGTTTCAATGTTTGTTGACGGACGAAATCCGCTTTCGAATTGACAGTGGGGATAATTTTCATCAATAGATTCATGTTTATCAATCGTCGCCCAATTTTACTTGACAATGTGTAGCCTTTTGGTCGATTCACTGAGAAACCTATATGCACCGAATACGCTTAGAAACAGAAATGTTACTCTAGTCCCAACTCATTACTTCATATAAAGAGGCTTCGACACATCTGAAGAAAAAGTTTTAATAACCACCATATTTGTGATGAGCAATTCTTCCTTTATTCATGATGGTGTTCAACTTAAGTTGTGAGGTAAAGTGTAAAGAAGCGATGTTGTAATAAAGCATCCGTATAAGCATTTGGGAGCATATGTAAGAGTAAACATATATTCATATCCCGAATATACACGTTAACCCCTTACACCACAATACCTCGCTTTGACAAATTTACTGCCAAAAACTTTCGCAACCACAAAATGTCAACCTATATTTTAAGAGAAATTTTGCCTTTCGTATTACTGTTTTCCACCCAAAGTCACAAAGTGTATTTGTATTATTTTCCTCTATATTTTTCGTCAGCCGATGCTCAATTTAGAAAAAGGCTTAATCCATTACATTAATCCAACAATGAAGACATTTGACCAGTTTGTTGCAGAAGACTTTAAACAACATTATTGGAAAAGGAAGAATTGCTCTTTACCAGCAATTCCTCCTTTTCCCACGATGTTTTCTGCCTTTTCAGAAGAGTATTTGTCAATTTCATCATATTTTGAAATGTCGTCTGCAAACTCTTTCAATTTGGGACAGTCCATCATTTGGCGTTTGGTAAAAGGTTAAAGAACCTTTTTGGGAATGTAATAATTTAAATCCTCTGGCCCGACACGCAATCATACACATTATCATCCTTTTTAAGTGCATTACAAGCACAGCATTTCAACAGGGCCAATACTCCATGTCAATCTGAATGAACCATGCTTCTACATTTATACAAATATCGCTTTTACTCAAACATTGCAAATTACATATGTTGTCGAACGTGTTGTTACTAGTTAAAAATCTAGACATATCCGTTCTTCTTATTCAAATTAACATATGCCATTGTAATGAGGGCGAACTTTGATTAAAATGAGAATTCTCTTTTTAATCAGCGTTAATTGAATACTTTTTTAAAAGAGTTTTTAAACATGCGTGAAGATGTGTCTAGATACAACGAAAGGATTGCGACGATGTTCTATTTACCAAACTTACACATTTCAAATCATTAAAGCAAATACAACAATTGATCCAATGACCGATTTCTACCTTTTAACAATCATTTCCATTTTGTCCGTGGATATTTATCTATGTATTGGATTAAAACCGTCTTCTTCGAACATTACAAGTTTGGGAACAATAATACAATAAATCACACTTTTCCTTGTAAAATCCAAAATACAACAATAGTCATGTTGGCGACATTCGCGAATTGGTAGAGCATCGGCCTCTTGTACCTCTTGTTTCCGGTTTGATCCGCGTTAGGCCAGGTGAAAATTGCTGGGACTTACCAACAAATCGGCACAAGTTTAGCTTGAGTATCCAGACATCAGTCATTGAGAGTTTATCAAGTTAGCTTCACGGTTCCATCATAATCGATGAAAAATAAATAAGTTTAAACTAACTATAATCATGGCGTCACACCGTAGTGATGGGTATATAGCATGTCAAATAAAAAAATTATATAACAATAAAAGATTGCACATAATTGATCCGGAGAACGTCACGGTATAACACAAAAGGTCGTTGAAACGAGGTTAAACGACAGTTGGACATTAATGCATTGTCAAGCAAGAAGGTGTAAAGATAAGTTAACAAGCTTACCTCCCAGATTGCAGATCCTGACAGGTAGTCGTTACAGGACGATGCACGAAGTATCTGATGACCGGGCCACATCATGGAACAACCGATGGAATAAATACCATCAACGATACCCGTATCCTCGATACGACCGCCTTGGCGTCGCCGCCCTTCTGAGCGCTGAGGTGATACATCCTGTATTGTTTCTACTTTATCTACTAGTGTTCTTATCCTTGTAGGCGTAAAACCCGCATCCCCAGTACGACAGCCCTGGCGTCGCCGCCCCTCCGAGCGCTGAGGTGATCCTTCCGGTATTGTTTCTACTTTATTTACTAGTGTTCTTATCCTTGTAGGTGTAAAACCCGCATCCTCATCCATGGCTACAACAGGAGTACTCCGTAAATCGGTATCAACGTTTGATATGGTGTCGTCAGTGACGCGCTCTCTAGAAACATTCAGTAACCGATCAAGTTTACCTACATATAGCTCACTGTTATCACGTCCCGTGGCGTGTTCTGTATCGACAACGTTGTTCACGTCTGTGTTGGCGGTTTTGGCGTTAGGTGCCTCGTCGCGACTTGTGGGTTGACCAGCGATTGAACTTGAACTGTTCCCAGGGGTAACCTTACAACGATTGGAAATCATCTGAAATATTGATGCCCTTCTAAAATGTCTGGATGACCCATTCAAATCAGTTGACGTGATTGTTAGATATGCGATTTAGATATTCAAATGCGAGTCTATATAAGCCTTTCGTATATATTAACCTCATTTAAACAGCGTTATCCTGTATTTAGCATCTAGTGAGAGATGAAAACACAGGTCAAAAGAATATGACAATTCTGCAAACATTTTAGATTTATTTTTTGCAATGAAGTTGCAATGCTATGAAAGGAAATAAAAAGACAGAAGAAAACCTTTTGGTTTGAACTAACTTTTTTCGTATAATCGTTTTTGCTTTATGGGTTTGTTTTCAGATTAGTTAAGTTCAGAGTTCAGTATACTTTTATTTGCAAGTTTTTGAAGTTACAGACGATATGGTATATAACCGAAATAAAGAGAAGTAATCTAGCATCTGCATCTTGGTATGTCTTTCGTGCTACTTACATGTATATTTGTATATCAGTATTTCCTAATGAATGGAAATTCCCTCTTGCCTTATATATAATATACATGTACATAGTATTTGTTTCATTGAAGCAAAGATGTTGATAACAATTCATGTTTGTTTGTGGGTTTCCATGGTCAATTTGCAAGCATTCGAAATTCAGAGGTTCTGTATATCTTAAGGCGACAAGAGGAGTTCATTGACTTGTGAGTTCTCCAAAAATCTACACGCATTTCTTGTCGAATCAAGTTGTTGAATATTGAATGAATGAGAAAGATCCATAGTATCTTACAAACAACGACGCTGACGCCATCGATGATGATGATGATGACGATAACGATGATGGTGATGATGATGATGAGGAGGAGGAGGCGGAACAGAAAGAGGGTGGTAACGGAGGAAGTATAGGAGGCGGTGGAGGAGAAAGAAGAGGAGGAGGAGAGTAAGGAGGAGGGGAGAGAGAGGAGGAGAAAGAGGAGGAAGAGAGTGAGGAGATTAAGAAGAAGGAGGGGAGGAGGAGGTAGAGGGGGAGGAGGAGGAGGAGGAGAAGGAGGAGGAGGAGAGATAGAGAAGCAGAAGGGAGAGGAGATATAGAGAAGCAGAAGGGAGAGGAGGAGGAGATGTAGGGGGAGGAAGGGGAGGAGGAGGGGGAGGAGGAGGTAGAGGGGGAGGAGGAGGGAGGGAGGAGGAGGTAGAGGGGGGAGGAGGAGGAGGAGGAGGAAGAGGAGGAGGAGGAGGAGGAGGAGGAGAGATTGAGAAGGAGAAGGGGAGGATGAAGAAATAGAGGGATGAGGATGAGGATGAGGAGAGGAGGAGGAGGAGAAGAGGAGGAGGAGGAGGAGGAGAAAAATGAGGGAAAGAGGAGGAGGAGGAGGAGGAGGAAGAGGAGGAGGAGGAGGAGGAGAAGGAGGAGGAGGAGGAGGAGGAGGAAGAGGAGGAGGAGGAGGAGGAGGAGGAGAAAATGAGGGAAAGAGGAGGAGGAGGAGGAGGGGAGGAGAGAGAGGAAGAGGAGGAGGAGGAGGAGGAGGAGGAGGAGGAGGAGGAGGAGGAGGAGGAGGAGGAGGAGGAGGAGGAGGAGGAGGAGGAGGAGGAGGAGGAGGAGAGGAGGAGGAGGAGGAGGAGGAGGAGGAGGAGGAGGAGGAGAGGAGGAGGAGGAGGAGGAGGAGGAGGAGGAGGAGGAGGAGGAGGAGGAGGAGGAGGAGAAAAATGAGGGGAAAGAGGAGGAGGTGTTTTGACGGGAAAGGTGCCATAAGCAGGCACAATGTTGTATTCATTTACCACATGGGAAATCCTTTTTCAGTCTTTGTACCTCTGACGTTTACTAATAGCGTGCATTACAAATGTGAAATCGTTATTTTGCGCGTGAGTAAAAAAACCCGCATGTTACGCTTTACTTTACAAATGCAAGTCGACCATTGGTAAGTTCTTTACGGCAACATCACTGTGGTAATATCCTATGCTCGGTTATAGTCATCATGTTTGTACATGTATTTCTATTACTTATCATATTCGATAGAGCTTATGATGGTGTCATTTTGTCTCTGTACATTTGTTGACATATACAAAATAAAGCACGAGGGTTTATTTTCTCGTATTCTATCCATCCATTCTTGTATTCATTACCTGACTCAAACACCCTGTGTCTTGAGCTTGACCTATTCTGATCATACGGTTCTTTATCTTCACACAAATGCTTGTCAATTCATGTATTGGATAGATGTGAGACAAAAGAAAGAGATGTTTAGATTAGAAATATATATAAGGCACTAAAAATAAACGCTTAGCTTGTGCGATAAGGGTAATACAGAAAGAGATGTTTCGTTTGTTAGAATGTGTAAAACTATAATTCTTTAGAGAAAAAGTTGTTTAGCTTTTTAGATAGGTGTAAGGCAATAGCAAGAGATGTGTAGTTTATTAGATAATGGTATAACAAAGAGAGACGTTCGTTTGTTAGATGGAGGTAAGACAATAGTTCTTTAGAGCAAGAGATGTTATGTTAAATTTATGAGAAATATGTAAGGCAATAAAAAGAGATGTTTTTTTATATAGGTACAAGACAATGAAAAAGAAAGGATTAGTGAATGGGACAGATATAAGACAATATAAAGAGATGTTTACTATTTTAGATACGTGTAAGACATTAAAGATAGAGACGTTTAATTTATTCGATGGGGTAAACACAAAAAGGGATGTTCATGTTAATAGATAGCTGTACGATAAAAATGGAAATTCCTTGTTTATCAGATATGTCTAAGACAACAGATTGACAATCGATTAGTTTTATACCTTCCAAACACAGCCGTCCTGCAGACATATTCGTCCGTTTAATATCCTTTTCTAAATGCCCCGATTTTTGACACGCTATCTGTTTAAACTCACTAGCAGCAAATACTGGACGATCAATCAGTACGTGTGGTTTTGTCTCTTCAATGGCCGCAATCGTTAATGGATTTCATTCGTCCATTAATCTATGCCCTCGTTTTGGAACTTTTAATTGGTCCAAATTGAAAGAAATTGAAATGGTTAGGAAATTGCACTAAAGTTTGTTTTTTTATCATGTTTGGTAAAAACCGTTGTGATAATTTGATAGAGTGATTATGAGCCATTGTTTCCTTTTATCGTGATGCTTTCTAAAGGCTTCTGCAGCATATGCTCCAAAATGTGGTTATATATTGGTAAACATCAAAATCTGTTTGTCTAGGATGTGTCAAACCATTCCCCTTGGACACACGGCTCGTATGAATTTAGTATAAAGCTGACGACATCAAAACCTTTCGGTGATATATAGTCCAGTCGATCCACTCTAGATATTTCAAGTTCAAGTTTCAACATTTCATATCCTATAATACTACAAAGAGCATAAATCTAGGAGAGTAAATGCATATCGATATAACAATTTGCGGGGAAAGCCATTTCAGTATTATCGCTTATTCAATGGAAATGACGAAACGATTAAGGAGTCTTAGTTTTTAACCGAGAATACACATCGCTTCGCCACTATCAAGCTAAAACATACCTTTTAATGGAATCTATAGAATAATTAGAGCTCTGATCATCCGAGTTATGTAATACAAAGACATATATTCGATTTCGTGGTTTTGGCTGGGATTAAAAAAGACTATCTCGCAGATTTGGATTTTAACTTTTTAAAATGAATTAGAATCCTCTACCGTTAAAATGACAACATAGATATCTAAAGTTAAATATAACTAGATTATACACTTTTCACATTCTTTCATATCCGTGAAATGAAGCTATAACACATTGATATTACAAATAAATAAACCCTTTTGAACGGTTTATTTTGTAAACTATTATCCAAACTAAAGTTATCATTTGGGAAAGAGTGGAGTTTTGTATAACATCATAACATGGGACTCACTTACAATTAACTTTACATGTACATTCCTTATTCGTCATGCGATATGGTCAAAGTGGGGAGGTGTTTGCCATCAAAACACAGAAACCGTTTGATACTCGTTTCATTGTTTAAGGAAACCACGTGTGTTTAGCAAATTAAGATCAAAGACATCAGAGATAGTCTTGATTAAATTGTTGAGAATTGTCTAAATCATCATGTTTATATTTGTTCTTCAAAAACACAATTCATGAGTCGGTCACTTTAAACCCCCCCCGAGTAGATCACAACTGGCTTAATCACTCACATCTCGCTGATGGAAAACATACTTCCCTCAACCCGGTTATCTACATTCTTTAATAGAAGCTCTCTCTCTTTATTTGAATTGTATAAGGTGATTCTATCACCATAAAATGAGACATTCTCATTCATAAAACAATTTGAATACAAATCATAGGTAGAGCGAGAACACATTTTTGAGGATGGAGAAAAACCTTTTAATAATCTTTAATGCCGTCTACACTTAAATCCAAAAGGGATTCGGTATGTTTGCTAAACGTTGCGAAATGTACCAAACACTAGCACTACTCATGCAGTTCAGACACGGCGTTTGTTGTACGATGAAAGATACGTTTTTCCCTGCACATAATGATGATCTTATGATGTTCGTTTTGTGTTCACTATTTGAATTCGATAATTGCACCATTATCCCCAACGAGAACACTTTATTGTATGCAATCTAGGACATGAGACCTACAATCTACCATTTTAGTTTATCTTCAAAGTGGATCGAGAAAGTGCAGTGTTTTTTTCCCGATTGGCCCATTTCTTTTATAAAAGAAAAAGGAATATGTTGCAACCCACATCAATGTTTCTTTGGTATTGTATTTGATTTTTTTATTCCTTGGTATAGTTTTCTATCGTAATGTTTTGCCGTATAGTAATATTTTAAGTATTGTATTCTACAATATTGTATTCTACAGTATTATATAATGCAGTATTGTATTCTACAATATTGCATTCTACAATATTGTATTCTACAGTATTATATAATGCAGTATTGTATTCTACAATATTGAGTTCGACACTGGTGTATTACTGTTCCTTGGACTGTATAACTGTCTTAGAGAGTTCCTTATCGAAACAAATGAACATATACTGCAGTGGCCGGAAATGGCGTCTCACTCCTCTATCAATTAGCCCATATTCTTCTTTTATTTTACCTTTCAAACGCATGACCAGAATGTTAATAACTGTAATTCTGTTTCTTTAACCCTTTCCCAAATAATAACGACATTTGACCACTTTGTTGCAGACGACTTAAGAAAACATTGTGGGAAAAGGAGAAATTGCTCGTAACGAGCAATTTTTCCTTTTCCCACAAGATTTTCTGCTCTTTCTGAAAAGTATTGTTCAATTACATCACATCTTGAAATGTCGTCTGCAAACTCTTTCAATTTGGGACAGTCGAAAATTTGTTGTTTGGGAAAGGGATAAAGCAATGGCTCAAAATGCGAGCAATAGAGCTGGACAATTTAAATAATGGAATATATTTCTTTATTCGGTTTTCATTCTGCTGTCTGTGAGGAAACGTTGGCGAGATATTGAATCTGTCGTATCATCCACAACAAATGACAGCTTTAACTAAGCCCCTCTGGAAGTAAGTCCGGTGGTTGGGGCTTTTCTCCGTACTTGTAAAAGACTGAAGGGGCTTTATTCTGCCCTGCCATTGTTTATAAAGGGCCATTCTTCCTGGTGGGCTTACTTCCGTGCACACTCAAAACATTGTCATATATATATACGTGTATAAGCACGGTTACATAGTTGTTTTATATGCCACATCTTTAAGGTGGTTAATCGCTTACCAAGATTCTTCATGTATCCCACTTATCAGACATGAATCTTATACCTCTGTCGTTATGCTTACCATTTGTCTGTTCTATGGTCTTTGGAACTCATGTAGTATTCTGTATACGTATTACTGATCCCTTTCACATTGTTCGATTCTACGTCACACCTATATCTAAATCCTCTGTAGAGGTTATTTGTTCTATAAAGAACAAAACAATTCATTTTTCAAGAGAGCATGTAGATACGATTGTAATACGTTCACCTTTTGTCACAGTGGTTTCGCGAGCCATCTGTTCGGTGTGCATAGCACGCACATATAAAAGGGAATAATCGAGACGCATACTTTGTAGACGCTTCGGTATAGATAAGTACTTATATAAATAACAGCCCCAAGAAACGCTAATCGTCATATACAACCAATCGACAAGTCAGTGGCTTTCCTAATTCACCTCCCGAAAGGGAATTATCCTGTCAAAATTAAAGGTTCTTGTATCACATATGTGAGGGAATTTTGGTGTTAGAAGTACTGTACTGTAAAGACTGTACAACATCTATTTCATCCTAGTGTATCCTGTTATAAGTACTGGAGAATAGCCACTGGAAGCAATTAGATCGTTTTCAATTCTTTAAAATGTGTTCACAGTGAAAAGACTTTGACAGCAATAGTTATTCTTGATTGTATCTTAATCATCAATACAAAAACTGTATTGTTTCAACGACATTTTAATTTGACTTTCAACGTTTCTCTTTTATGAACAAACACGTTTAAGAGTAACGACAGGCCAATACTAATCCGTGATCCAGACGTACATTGTTTTACTGTCCATAATAGCTACTTAGACTATTCGAGTTACTGCTCATCTTAAGTGCTTGTTCACAGGAAATCAAAGTAAAATGTCTTTGAGACAATTATGTTTCTGTAAGGTCGTTTGATATTCAATTAAAGATAATTATTGAAAGCATTACTAATACAGGAAGTGTTAATTTATTGACGTATGTACAGTTTAGATGTTGTTGGTCTCAAAAGCGATGACCCAATGATACATGATACATGTTTATTCGTTATAAACAGTGAACCCTCGTTTATCCGAACACGTCCGTTCCCAACAAAATGTCCGGTTTACCGAATAATCCGGACTAATGAAGCAGAGCATGTTCTTATTCACATTAAGACATAAACGGTCTGTATGAGCGGTGTATAGTTATAACCCTTTAGCAAACGCCAAATTGTCGACAGTCCCAAATTGAAAGAGTTTGCAGAAGACATCAAAACGTGATGAAATTCAAAGATAATCTTCTGATATGGCCGAAAACATTGTGGGAAAAGGAGAAATTGCTCGTCACGAGCAATTTCTTCTTTTACCACAATGTTTTCAAAAGTCGTCTGCAATAAACTGGTCCAATAATTCCGTTCCCTTACAATTTTGTTCGGATTGCGAGACATCCGGATAATCGGTGTCCGAATAAACGAGGGTTCTCTGTACACACTTTAGACAAAGACATTATGATGTTGATAAGGTCTTCGCTTTAAAGAAGTAAAATAAAAAACATCTAAGTTTGCTTCCAATAAATATTGTTCAGTGTGTATCCTAGATGTGCAGTTTTAAATTTTCCATTTAAGGGGGATTGATCACGTGATCAATGTTTACGATATAAAACAGATTTCAAATGGCGGCGCCCATGAATGAGCAGGTATTTATGCATTTTTTTAAGCAGATTACTTTTGTTTTCCACTTTTTATATAAGCAATTTTCTGTTGATCAATTTTTCACAATCGCCTGTGAATATTGTTTCCATTTTGGCTGTGCCGTTCGCTCCAATACCATGAAGAGGATTTCGAGTCGAGAGACGTTTATGTGAATACTCCATTGATTGTTCGAGAAGTAGACGACTGTGTACGTGTGAAAACGAGTTTTATCTAGCTTTATTAGGTTTTTACAGCATTCAAAAAATAAGTTACATGACCTTTATGAGCACAATAAAAGAAATCCATATACATGTATATTTTTCAGCTATATTTGTACTCATATCTCTTAATGGATCTCTAAGAACAAATATATACTGAGTAAACAACGAGCCAAAATGAATGTCTTAATGATACTTAGTTCTTTTATTAGGCCTATATTAATCCACTTTATTCTTGTCATTCTAGTAAATGTTTTCCTTATTTTCCCTGCAAGATAGACCTTGGTATCCCAATGTAACCAATGTGTGATACAATTCCCACATGAACTTTTTAACTATACGACTGTACACATCATTTGTTAAATTGTTCTTGCTAAAGGTATTCTGAGTCTAATTCACACCGCTACATCTTTAGCATTAAACATAATACAAGAATTAAACCAAAACAGTTTAGCAAATGTCAAAGGTCAGTTCCGCCATGTTATACTTCTCTCCGACAGCCTTGACCTTGGTGAGACGGCGTTGATCGCTTTTCGTTCCGGCTGTGGTTTCCGTACGTGTATGGACGTTCCCATCGTGTTCGCATCAACGTCTGGATCAATGTGATGCTTGATGAGTAAAGCTCTCAGATGACGGTTCGATGTCGTTAGACGCTTGCACTTCTCGTCCGTCTGAACGAGCAGCGACTTGGAGTCCTCCCAAAACTCTTTCTCTCGTCTGAGGGATTTCAACGTGTTCTGGTAGTTCTGAAACTTCTGTTGCAGCTCCTCGAAGTGAGACTGAAGCTGGCCTAGCCTTTCTCTCTCCGACTTCATCTCCGTGATAAGGTCACTGTTCTGATGTTTTGCCTTATCTATTTCAGCTTGTAGACCATCAATGGTATCTATGGTGGTACCGTAGTTTTTCTCTTGTTTTGTAATCATATTGTGTTGCTCCTTCCTCATGCCCTCAAGGTCTAAGGAGATCTGTAACATTTTCTGCTGCTCGGTTGCTTTATTTTCTGGCATGTGGTCTTCGTTGGCTTCTTTGAACGTTGCATCTTTAAATCGAGCAAGGGTTTGTCGTGTCGGAGGAATATTTCCGCCTAGTTTAGTTCTTCCCGTCTCCATATGTAAGTGTTTGATCGAATTTTAACGCTGTTAACAATCACAGTTTAGTGTAAAAAATAACTATTTCTCTGTGAACACTCTAAGATTAATCGAATAGAAAGTCCAACCTCATATGTATACACTTAGACCTCGGTAGCCACAGTAAAATATATTTCCCGAGTTATGTTTATATAGTCCTTGTCAATCAAAGCGTTTTTGAGCACATTTTAGAATACAAACAGTCCACCGTTTCGCTATTTAGACCACATATGTTGTTAAATCACTTAAAGGACCTCCGAATGTAATGTACATTGTGTACATGTCTTGATCATTGTTATGCCTAAAGTCAATCGACGTTTAAAAGTTAGCTATCAGTTTCAGTCCACCCTTTGGTCTGCCAGAAGAACAATATATAAAACTACAAAACCCATAGAGTGGTGTGCATCTTTCTAATTAAAACGTCAAAAATATATGGTTTTGAAAACAGCAAACCATTTGCTTATAAAATGTAGAGATTAAGATTTAAAGCTTTGGGCGATTGACGGGTTTCCATTGAAACCGCATTTTTTTAATCTGCAATGTGTGCACAAACACACTATGAAGGCACCGACGGGGACTTTGTGTCACGGAACGGTGCCTGTTATCCAAAAAAGAAGATTGATATAACCGACCGTTTATGTAAACGTTATATTTTTAGATACAATTATTGTGTTCAATTAAGAAAGTAAAAGGCAAAGGTTTTGTTTATTAGTTTATCTATTTGTTTATATAGTGTCACCCCCTAGGGAAAGGGACAGCCAGTTTGGCTTATGAGTCACTTTTCACTGATTAATCCAAGTACCTCCCAACTTCTACCACTATGCCATGCACCAAGCGGATATGAGGCGGTAACCATTAATTAGATAAGCTCGCGGCTAACGAACTGGCCCTTTCGGAACAAGTCCCAAGAGAAACATCCCCTGGACTAACCCCACCGATGGGATTCGAACCTTCGACCTACCCGTATGTAAGTACTGCTGCCAATGTAAAAGTTTTTGTTGAAAAAAAAAACAAAAACAACAACATGGTGAATATGGATTATTTTTCAAAGTCGCTTCATGAAAATGCCAATGAACGTTCATAAAAAGAATGATTCCCATGTGGGTCTTCCGACTGTCTTAATGAATGCTGATGGTTCTACCCGGCTTGGCCAGCCCTAAAAGGCAATTAAGTATGGGGTCGCTCTCCATTGTTTGCATGGCAAAATAACTGATATAATGTTAGTGCGATGTTTAACCAATATAAATGTATAGATCAATATGCATATGTGACACAGCTTTAAGCAAATTCCTCCAGCGTAACACGGGTTTCTCAGGTTCGAGTTCCACCAACTTCGCTGATTGTATGGGAGTTTTTCCTGGTAATGCATTTTCTAGTTCAGGCTTAGTTCTTCTAGACACTAGAAAAGCCGATAAATAACTTAAAGAATATTGACACGGTACTTTGCCACAAAATATAATCTTCCGAACATGAAACCGTTCGCAAATTATCAAATTGCAGATAACTCGTTTTTATCAGACAATGTGAAACCTACTCATCTGGGGAGCTCTGTTGCAACTAGGAACTACAGAAAGAGTATACAATACATACATACATACATTGTATTAGCAACGGCAAAACAATTTGCCTTAAGCCATTTACAATTCAAACATGGCAAAGACATGAAATAACAGAAAAGATATAATAAAACACAAAAAAGGAACATAACAACAGAACAGTTATAAAACAATGGGTAGTTACAACTGGCAAGTACAATTAAATGTAGTCAAAATCAATTCAACATCGTTTTCAATATATATTTTCTAACATCCATAGCTTCCTTAATATATTTTGACAATTTTAGTATTTTACAATGATTCGAGGAGGACATGAGACTATAAAACTTATTAAAAGTTGGGTTTGGTAAATTAATCATATATTTTTCACGTAAAAATCTATATCTTGGGCAACATAATATGCAATGAAATTCAGACTCGACAACCCTCATGCTACAGAGTTTTCACAGGCGATTGTTTCTATCAATGTCATTTTTTCTTCCAGTTTCAATTTCAAGTGGGTGTGAGCTCTAACGTTTGAAGCTTTTCTCGTAAACGCAAGGGATATTGAACGTGGAGTTATTGAACGCGGAGATATTGAACGCGGAGATATTGAACGCGGAGATATTGAACAAGGGGCCGAGTTTCAAATCGTTCAGCATGAATTCACATAAACAAATACAATATGATTGACCAAGCGAGGCATTGTATTGAATTGACGTTAACGTCGAAGTAAAAATCAAATAGTTCTTAAGGTCAGCTTTATTCCTCAGAATGCTGGGTAATTTTATTAAAATAGATTGTGTGTCGTCTGCTTTCCCAAACCTTGAATATCTGCTTAGATTTGATGAGGAAATGTACCCAGCGTAGCAAACCGGTTGGATCACAGGCCAGTCGCCAATTTACTTGGCGGCTGGCCTGGATCCAACCTGTTTGCATAAGTATGAAGTCGGTTCCAGCACTACAAGGCTTAATTACATTGTATACATGTCTGTGAATATCACTCTCGGGGTTTATTAAAGGTGATTGTTCACACAGTTAAAGAAGTTGGATATCGAAATTAAATCTTTAAAAGTGTTTAGCAGCTGTTATCTTATATGAGAAGAAGTGGAGAATAGCCGCCGGAAATAGAATCAGTTGATTTTTATGTATTAAGGGCCTGAATACAATAAAAAACATACATTTAGATCAAAGTGTTGTAATGGTTTTGAAATTAATCTCCTGCCGGTTGTCCATACTTAGATACATTGAGATATTCTGAACAAATTTTACGATCCGTAATTCGATATTTTATTTCGAAAAACAATTTATCTCTTGTGTGAATAAGCACATTTAAGACATTATAGACTGTTAAATGGGGATGAGTGTACCAATACCGCGTACTTATTCGCACACTATTTACAAGAGCTGAATGTGAAGGCCAACTGATTTCGTCGGTTAAGTATTCGCATGGGATGTGAAGGTCACGGTTTAGGGTCCCGATCGAGTACCATTTTCAATCACCTTGTAAACAAAATCCTATATTGGTTTCACATGTTCATATATCACATTATTTAAAGGCAAACTGTGTCAGTTCATCCAATGTTGATCCTTGCATTTGGCTTATTAAATTACGATATGGCGGTAGTACGCTTGGGCACTTCGCGATCTGAATGATCTTGTTACTTAGTTTTGATCGATGGGGTTGCATCAATGGTTAGCCCGTCGACTAAAGTAATGGTTCGCTTATAGACCTAGGAAAGTATCGAACACAATAAGGCTTCGAATCAAACCATAAGTCTGAAATACTGTAGAACTGTTAGACAGGTTCTACGTTAAATGGTCCACAAATGATAGTGAATAGGACCTAAAAAGGAAAATAAGTGCAGTATCGCTCTCTAATGCATATCATATGGAACAGTATTTGGAAAATTCTGGTAATTATTCTTTTTTTAATTCTCATGAAGCTTGACGAAAATGTTTATTGAACCAACCAAAGTGTCAGAAGGCGTGACATTTAGGTAGCAGCATTTACGAACAATATGCGATTAATTATAGTTTGTCCAATTTCATCGCATTACCAGGACGTATCTTGTAGGGTACTTTCTTAATAGGGTTTAGATAAGAAGTAAAGAAGAAAGCATTTGCACCACAACCTTTTATAAAGTTCCTATTACAGGGGTCTATATTTATACTGGGGTCATCGTTGGTACTATATAATATACTATACAAGGGTTCCGACTCTCGAATGGAAGGGCCGACTACCACCCGTACAAAGTCGTCTGCTTCGCCATCAATCAATGGAATATTTAATGGAATAATGGAATAATGTTCCAGATGTCGAAAGAACAATGTTCTTTTCTTTCAAATAAACACCCTCTCATGACAGTACCTTACTTATTGCGATCATGACAAGGGTTCTTTTTCCAAAGTTGACTCGATATGTTTCAGCTCAAAGGTCGACCGATCGGTAGCCTTAGCTTTATAATATGGTTGACTTGATGGGCATTAATGTACTAACTTGTAATGAAGAAACGCGTGTACCATCTTAATTTCGTTGTAAATGAAATATGTCATTTCTGTCTCATTTAACTGAACAGCGACAATATCTTGCATAATAGGAAATGATAGCCATTGACACCGTTTCTGTATGTGTTCTTTTAACATCTTTTAATCTATTCTCAACTAATAATTATCATTCATCAGTTTTGCACGGTCACAATTCGGATCGATAGTTTAACAGACACAACACAATACTATAACGTTATCGTAACTAATTCGAAGGTAGAAACACGTCGTACGCTGTCGGAAAATAATAACAAAATTAAATATAAAACTGTAACAAACGAGAAATTATTAACAACATGCGTATTCAGGTTTTATTATTATGGTCTAAACGGATGTTTTCAGAACTGCTCTTAATACACACTGGCACGCACACCACAAGTATGATTATAGCGTTACACACATGCATTAGACTGGAAATTAGACATATACTTTCACATTTTGAAATGTTCTGTCCGGGTACTGTGTCAAGAAAAACTTAGAGTTCACGTATTGTTGGCCTGTCAACGACTTGGTTCTCTTCAGAGGAATCGTTGGAGTTTTCTTTGTACCGCGTACGTCCTCCATACTTCTGTAACTCATTAGGTTCTCTTTGGTGATCTTTTCCGGTTGGTATACAGTTCTCTTAACACGCTGTGGTGCCCTTGTTGTTTGGACATCGATGGGAGAGTCAAGTCTTCTCATTGTAAGCGCGTCGACATTCGGATCAATTTTATTTCTCAGAAGAACCGATCTTAAGTCTCGGTTAGCTTTAAAGAGTCTGCCCACCCTGTGTTCAGCATCAGCAAGTTTTACGCGCTCCACTTCATGCACCCTCTTTTCCCTGTTCAGGTCGTTGAATTCCAGCATGGCAAGATTTATCTTACTTGTTATAGAATCCATCTCGGCTTGAAGCTTGTCACAGTCACTCTTCTTTGATTCTAGGTCTCTATACAACGCGTCATTGCTTTCTCTCGCATACTGCAAATGCTCTCTCGTTACTCCCAACTCATCAAAGGTCATGCCCCACTTAATCCTCTGATTCTTTAGTAATTTTTCATTATCCTTTCGATAATCATCTATCTTTTTCTGGAGATCTCGCATGTCCCGTTCTTGCTCTGCCTTCTCGTCGGCGATTTGTTGAGCGAATGCGTTCCTTGCGGAGCGGATGTCCGCCGCTCTCGGCATGCTAGAGCGCCGTATAGGATTGGCGTTCTCCACATTTTGGGCGTTCCTGTCCTTCTTACTCAGCCTTACTGCCGCCGCTGGGCCGCCATCTTTAACCTTCGTACCCGGCGCCATGGAAACGCGTTTACGGTTTGGCTTCGGAGGCATGTTTTACCTACTGTCCTTTATATTCTTCCGTTACACTTTAAGTCGATGATATAAAGGCGAACATAATGTTTGTCAGTTTATTTCATTCATTGAAATAATTTTTACTTCAGCTATGTTGCTTCCATTCGTGTAAGAAATAACCACTTTATCATATTTATTTTACTAATTTTCGATTCGGAGGCCTGTTTTTGCCATTGTCTTTCATATTCCTCCATCAATTTTTAAGTCTACCGTATCAAAGTGATCATTATGTGTGCTAATTTATTCTAATTATTGAAATAAGTCTTATTCCAGCTATGTAGGTTCTTTCGTGTAAAAAATAAACACTTTATTACAAGTATTCCATTCAGTATCCGTTTTATTTCAAATTCACAATCATATTTCTTTTTTCGTAATTATGATCGACTCCCGCTTTTGACCAATTTCTTTTTTCTATAATATCTTAATTAATAGAGCACTCAGAGTTACTGATCCGATTGAATACCCCCTTTAGAAAAGTTTGGAAAAGTTGTCAACATGAGTATTCATTTTCACCTTTACATTTTAAAGGCAGTAAAGCCGAGCGGAAACTTCATTTTGAAGGTGAAGGTTTAACTCCCCTTCTAACTGCGCCACACTGGTAAAGTCGCTATCCTTTGTTATTGTCATGTAACTTATGATTAATTTCATAGTTTTAAAAACATGAACACATTACCACTTAACTAAAGCCACATATTTGCGTCTTGCAACTGACGACTTTCAAAAAGCATTCTGGCAAAAGGAAAAACTGATTGTCACAAGCAATATCTCCTTTTGCCACAATGCCTTTTCAATCTATTCACATATACAGTCTAACTTGTGTTAAGCACCCGTTTCAGGAGCCAACCTGCCTTAAACAGCCACTACAGAAAGTCCGATTTTTAGATTTATAGTGTAAATCAATTTGTGTTAAGCAGCCAACCTGTCTTAAACAGCCAATTTACTCTGTCCTAAAGGCTGGCCTCTTAACACAAGTTTGACTGTATATATTATCAACAGCAGAACTGAAAGGTTTTCACATGTTTACAAAGCTTTTCTGGGGTTGTCTGCTTCAAGTAAAACAATCCGGCTGTAGAATAACCAGTTATTACAAGGGATTATTAGAGTGGTACAGCTTTTAGGTTTATATAGTAAATTGATGAATATTCTATCCAAAGCACAATAATCAAATCTAAGAACGTAAGTATTTTTCATGGATATCATAACGTTCCTTGTTTAAGAGGCGGAAACTTTGATGCATGTTTTAATTCAAATATAGATTTTCCGATCACTATGTGGGAACTATTAGTTATCTTTCTGATAGCGTCGATGAGCTTACACCAATAGACCCAAGTTTGTTTTCATATGAAGGGGTTAGTGTCGGAGATCAGAGAACAGAAGACCCAAGTTTGTTTCCATATAAAGCGGGTCAGAGTCGAAGATCAGAGAACCGAAGACCCGATTTTGTTTTTTGTTTCCATATAAAGCGGTTCAGAGTCGATGATCAGAGAACAGAAGACACGAGTTTGTTTTCATATAAAGGGGTCAGAGTCGGAGATCAGAGAACAGAAGACCCGATTTGGTTTCCATACAAAGGGTGTCAAGGTCGGGGATTAGAGAACAGAAGACCCATGTTTGTTTTCATAAAAAGGGGGGGGGGGGGTCAAAGTCGGAGATCAGAGAACCGAAGACCCGATTTTGTTTCCATAGAAAGGGGTTGAGAGTCGAAGATCAGAGAACAGAAGACCCGATTTGGTTTCCATACATAGGGCGTCAAGGTCGGAGATTAGAGAACAGAGGACCCAATTTTGTTTTCATATAAAGGGGATCAAAGTCGTATATCAGAGAACAGAAGACCCGGTTTGGTTTTCATATAAAAGGGGGAACGGGGTCGGAGATTAGAGAATAGAAGACCCGAGTTTGTTTTCATACAAAGGGGGTAAGGGTCGGAAATTAGAGAACAGAAAACATGGGTCTGTTTCCATATAAAGGGGATCAGAGTCGAAGATCAGAGAACAGAAGACCCAAGTTTGTTTCCATATAAAGGGCGTCAGGGTTGGAGATCAGAGAACAGAAGACCCAAGTTTGTTTTCATATAAAGGGGCTCAAAGTCGTATTTCAGAGAACAGAAGACCCGGTTTGGTTTTCAGATAAAAGGGGGAACGGGTCGGAGATTAGAGAACAGAAGACCTGGTTTGGTTTTCATATAAAGGGGGTCAGGGCTGAAGATAAGAGAACAGAAAACCCGAGTTTTTGTTTTCATATAAAAGGGGTCAAAGTCCTTTATCAGAGAACAGAAGACCCGGTTTGGTTTTCATATAAAAGGGGGAACGGGGTCGGAGATTAGGGAACAGAAGACCCGATTTTGTTTCCATATAAAGGGGGTCAGGGTTGGAGATCAGAGAACAGAAGACCCAAGTTTGTTTCAATATAAAGCGGGTCAGAGTCGATGATCAGAAAACAGAAGACTCGATTTTGTTTCATATAAAGAGGCACATGGTCTGAGATCAGAGAACAGAAAACCTGCGTTTGTTTCCATATAAAGTGAGTCAGGGTCGGAGTTTTGAGATCTTGAAATCACACGTCCGCTTTCTACATAGATAACAATCACAGGGTATTAAAAGATTTATACTTATGATGTGTTGTTATTAATTTATTATCAATTCTTTACGAGAGGAAGGCTCCCAGCTGGTTTGGCTATAATGAACCGGGTAGTTGCAAAATCGCCGAAACACTGCGATGATAAACAGTTAACAAGCGAATTGTTTTCGTATTGCTTCCCATACTCTTGATGTGTCATCAAGAAGGATACAATTGGCTAGCCCTTTACTGGTTTAATTCTTATATTGCTGGAACTAATCGTCTGTGAACGATTACCTTTAAAAACCACTGACAATGATTTCATCAGACATAGAATTGAACCTAATATTGCTGGAACCGCATTTATACTTATGCAGGCAGGTTAGATCCAGGCGCAAAGTAATTTTGCGGCTGGCCTGTGATCTAACCTGTTTGCTACTGAGTTTCCTTCCTCATCGAAATTAAGGTGAGAGTCAAGGTTTGGAAAGCAGACGACAAATAAAATCTGGTTTTAGAGAATTACCCATTATTTACAGGATTAGACACAGGAAACCGTATATTACTGATGTATGCCGACAAAAGACTGCGTTCTATGGTCAAACAACATTTTTTAACGCTATACCTTCTGTTAATGATGCGGCTAAACGCTTAATAGAAGTCGGTCAAATAAACTGATATGCTAAAACATACATGTAATAACTTTTTATTACAAACATGTATGCATTATTTGTACATTTTATTTAATCAATACATTGCATCATGAATGCAAAGCAGTGTATTTTAACGTACCTCTTTACTTGCCTTACTATCTTGTTTGATAAAGAAAACTTGTTTTATGCGTGTAATGCGCTGCCTTCTTTACAGCTAAAATAATTTTGATAAAGAAATCTTGGCTTGATATATTGCATTCTGAAATTCGCTTCATATGAACAACTTATCATGTGTGTATAAAATACAGCGCAGAATTATTGTTTAACATATGAGGATTAAAGAACCTATACAATGCCTCCAATTGACATTTCCATAACATCAAGAAATCTATGCTGGCTAAAACATATAGGGAACGGCTCACTCACTGGTAAAAGGAAAGTCATACTAATTTGGCACATTCATAATTGAAATCCTAAATATCATGTAGTTTTAATTCGAAAACATTATTCCCATTACATGCTAAACAACTGAGTTAGACACCTTAGCTGGTTGCAAGTAATATAGCTATTACTTCCACAGGGACCCGTAGTTAGTATTCTTTGGTGGTAACAGCTATATATAATATAGCCATTACCGCCAAAGAATCATAAGTACGAGTCCCTGTGAATACTACTAATGTAGTGCTCACAATGCTTTAGACGCACAATCCCTGAAGGTTTGAAAAGGTGTCGAAGAAACCATGACATGAATATGTTCTCTTGTGCTTTCAACCTCTCACAATATACTAACAGTTCCCGTTAACTGCTTATTTCAATTAAGAAATATATTGGTTGTACGTTTGACTAATATGCAAAACATCAACAGCACTCAACAATAGTATGGTTCCCTGTCCTTCCTCAAAGGTTGAGTTAGACGTAGTATGACATACTGGTAAGGGGAAAGAACCCGGACTATACTAGACCATTGAATTTATTTTGGTTACCTCTAATTGTATGAGTTTGCATTCGAAAGACAAGAAGAGTTGTCATCCAATGACAACATATTTATCACGTTCTGTAGATTGAACTGTTTGGGAACGAGTTCGTGGCTTGTTTGAGCATTTTTGTAGGTCCACGATTATTCCAAGTTTGAGTCGCACTCAGAGCGTAAATCCAGAAACTGTTAAGTTTTTCTCAATACCAAATTGAATTTGCCTTCGTAAGTTCAGGAAGCAATTCAGCATAAGTAAGGTGGTATTTGGCATAGAAATGGAACAGTCAAAACGCCCATCGTCTCTCTATGTAACTAAACTGATTTTTCTATGTCCACGATTAATCTTAGAAAGTACACTCAAAAATTGTTAAGTGTTTTCATGACCAACCAACCTTTGCCCTCGTTAGGTAATGAAACAGTTCAGCGTTTGTAAGTCGGTATTTGGTATAGATATGAAACAGTCAAAGCAGTCCACCGTATTTCTATGTAACAGTTAGTCTTGGTAAATGGACAGATTCGAGTTTGGACTTTCCGATTAGTCTGTTCTGGTGTATGGCGGTATAGTACCCCAGGTACGAAGGCGGGCCCCGTCCCATGGCTCTCATAGTTGCCAGGCTGTTCTTCTTGCGCATGTCCTCAACATGGGCAGCATCCTGTACGTTATCGACGCTACTAGACCGCTTCGTGCGCCCGATACCGTGCGACAGGCTGTGCGCGTCTGGCTTTTTATAGACGGGCGGCGGCTTGAGGATCGGCTTGATGCCCTGTGTGTTCGCCCTGTGTCCACGGTCGGTGGCCGCGGTATCGCTTTTCACACTTCGCTTCGACTTGCCGCTGTCAAACTCCACGGTTTTTGGATCGATGTGGTGTTTGACGAGGAGAAGCCGCAGGTTCTTATTCGTTTTGCTTAGTCTCTCACATTTCTCCTCCGTCCTAGCAAGCGCCTCTCTGGTGTCCTCCCATTCTTCCTTCATCTTGTCGTAGTGGCTGATTTTCTTCTGGAGTGATTCCAATTTCATGTTCAGTTCGAAAATATCTGTCTCCATTTTCTCGCTCTTTGCCTTCCGTATCTCCACGTCTTCCAGTAAGAACATCCGGGTTGTTCGCGCATGCTCCAACTCCTTCTTCATCCGGTCCACGGTATCCATGGAAATACCTGTAGTATCCTGCTGCTGGCGTCGCAGACGATCGTTTTCTTTCTTCACATCTGCCATTTCCATTATGAGATCTTCTAAAGTGTCCTTGTGTTGTTCCTTCACTTGAACAAGTTTTTCACCGAATTGTGCCTTACTGTTTTTCAGGATGAGGGGTTGAGTGTAATCGACTTGGGTTGCGGCTAGATTCACTTTCCCTTTCTTGCCATCTTTTCCGTCCGTGTTTTTCGTATTTTTCGTTGGCATCTTGGATAGTTCAATGTACGTGTTTATCTAACGTAATGGTGAGGCTTATTTCTTTGTTCAACGTGTTATTTTGTCCAAAGCGGATTGAACACCAACTTTAATCATGAAACAATGATAAAATCCTTGATCAAAATACATTTTTTATTTCACCATAATTTAACTTCCGAAATATCCACACATATTCATATCTGAGTTCAAAGTCTGAAATTACCGTTATGCGTCCAATGGTTGATAAATATCACTTAACCCCTTTAAATCGTTAAACTTGTTAAACAGATGTGCGGCTTAAGCACGGTATTATATATTAATATCAGCGTTCACAAAACACTCATTCTTCCGCAAGAACGCCCGCTTTTACAAATCTTTCAATGCAATACAAAACTTTCAATGCATTGCTTGATTTGAAAATCAATAAATAAAGATATATATATGGTAAACATTCATTAGTTTAAAATACAGGATTTACCTAGCCCGTGTTGATTTATAATCGATAAATCGCGCCTCTGTCAAAATACTCATTTAAACAAGTCGATTTGAAACCCAATTTGTGATCATTTGGCAATTGTCTACCTACTATTAATAACTATCAAGTGTGTACGTTTGTTTATATTGTTTATTTTTCTAATTGAATGTATAGTTATATCCCTTTGTATGTAGGTCAACTAGTTTATATTTCAATATAAATATTCAATATTTCATAGCTCCCTATGAAAACAGTTATTGCTCTCTCTCTCTCTCTCTCTCTCTCTCTCTCTCTCTCTCTCTCTCTCTCTCTCTCTCTCTCTCTCTCTCTCTCTCTCTCTCTCTCTCTCTCTCTCTCTCTCTCTCTCTCTCTCTCTCTCTCTCTCTCTCTCTCTCTCTCTCTCTCTCTCTCTCCCTCCCCCTCTCCATCCCTCCCTCCCTCCATCTCTCTCTCTCTCTCTCTCTCTCTCTCTCTCTCTCTCTCTCTCTCTCTGTGTGTGTGTCTCTGTCTCTGTCTCTCTCTCTCTCTCTGTCTCTCTGTCTCTCTGTCTCTCTGTCTCTCTGTCTCTCTGTCCCTCTGTCTCTCTGTCTCTCTGTCTCTCTGTCTCTCTGTCTCTCTGTCTCTCTGTCTCTCTGTCTGTCTCTCTTTCTGTCTGTCTGTCTGTCTGTCTGTATGTCTGTCTGTCTCTCTGTCTCTATGTCTGTCTCTCTGTCTCTCTGTCTGTCTCTCTGTCTATATAAAATTCATCCGCGCGATGTGACTGACCCTTTTTAAGCGGAGTTCGACCGAAATCCTGTTCCTGTACAAGCGTCCATCCGTTCGTGCTTTCCGGTATATTCTTACATCATATTCAACAAGATCATAGTTTGAAAAATAATATACATTAAGTTTCGTTTAATAATTATGCAATCACATGGCCCCTCTCCGCGTGGGTTCAAATCCTGAGAGGGATATGGATTATCATGAGAGGCAGTCTCCCGACTGACTTACGGAATGCCGATGGTTCTACCCACCTTAACCAGCCCCTATGGGCAGTTGAGTGTGGGGTCTTCCTCCATCATTAAGAGTCGGGCATCGCTACATAACTGAAATAATGTTGATGTGATGTAAAGCCCATATAAAAAAAAATAATAATAATTATGCACAGTGGATTCGGAAACCGTTGGTCTTTACCAATGGCTTCCGAATCCGATGTGCTCAACTATGTTGACAGTAAAAAAGGACAGATATTTTCAATTACGCATTTACGTACTTGTAAGATGTACTGCAAAACCAACCACCTTATTCGAAGATGGAAGGGTTTTTAGCTTGATTGTTTGATTGACTTATAAAATTCCGATCAATGCTTTTTCAAGACTAGACCAGCCCTTGCGGAAGTCAGGTTTAGGGGTCCGCCTCCACCATTGTGAGCCATGCATTGCAAAATAACTGATAGCTGTTTTGCGTGATTTAACTCTTAGAATGCAAGGTAATTTCCTAAAACCAGATTTTTGTTTTGTCTGCTTTCCAAAACCTTGAAAATATGCTTTTTTTTATGAGGAAAGATACTCAGAGTAAGAAACAGGTTAGATCCCAGGCCAGCTGCCAGGTTACTTGGCAGCTGGTCTGGATCTAACCTGTTTGCATAAGCATAAAGTCGGTTCAAGCACTTTAAGGGTTTAAACCATGGCACTTTTAGAAATGTTCATGTTAACCATAATTACCTCTGGGGATTAAATGTTTATGCCTTCCAGAATTTATCTGAAACTTAAGATTTACCCGCAAAAAAAGAACAAACACTGCAATACGCAGACGACAATCAATGAGTTTTAAAACTTTGTTTTTTGTATTTTTGGGAGAGAAGTTCCCAACATGAGTATAGGAGAAATTATACACCACCCGTTTTCTGCTGCAGCTGTGTCGATCAGAGCCATGCTAGTTTCTAGACACATGTTTACAACACCTGAAGACATCGGGCGTCTTGTTTATCTGTCTTACTTAACTCATTACCACCTAACGCCACATATTTGAGTCTTGTTGCAGATGACTTTCAAACAGCATTGTGGCAAAAGGAGAAATTGAATATCAAAATCAATCTTTCCTTTTGCCACTGTGCTTTTTCAATTTATTCATATATCGCAACAGCAGAACTGAGAGGCCTTTCACACGTTTACAAAGGGTTTCTAAAGTCATCTGCTTCAAAAACAATGTCATTTGGTAAAGAGTTATGCATCTTCATACATTTCAGACATATAGCGACTTTAAATGAATATTAGAAAGTCACAAATTTTGTTTGGAAGAGGATTGTACCGAATTCTCGTGAAGGGGCTGGAAGCATTCTTCAAGACAGCAGGCAATTATTTAACATCTTATGTAATTTCAAATTTACTTCTTTAAAGGTTTAACGAAATAAAAAAAATCGAACAAAGACGCCTTTTAACCCTTTCCTAAACATCGAATTTTTGACTGTCCCAAATTGAAAGAGTTTGCAGACGACATTTCAAAATGTGATGAAATTAAAACAATATTCTTCATAAAGAGCACTAAACCTTGTGGAAAAAGGAAAAAGTGCTGGTTACAAGCAATTTCTCCTTTCCCCACAATGTTTTCCAAAGTCGTCTGCAACAAAGTCGTCAAATGTGGTTACTGTTTGGGAAAGGGTTAAAGACACTCGTATCCGGTCTGTTAACCACACTGTCAGCTGGTAGTGTTGTCTATATACGTGTTCTCTAATTGTTAAGGCTTTCAAATGTACATAAACGAACATTATATTCGTTACCCTCAACTCCGTTGAAGCTTGTTTCGAGTCTTAACCCATCACCAGACAATAACGACATTTAACCAATTTGTTGCAGACGACTTTGGAAAACCTTGTAGGAAAAGGAGAAATTGCTTGGAACAAGCAATTTATCCTTTTCCCACAAGGTTTTCTACAACCCCATTAGAAGATGTTTTTTATAATTTCAACACATTTGGAAATGTCGTCTACAAACTCTTTCAATTTGGAACAGTCAAAAATGTAGTGTTTGGGAAAGGGTTAGCGTATGGAATATACATCTATAACGCTATCGCCAATGTTACGTAAGGTGTAAAAAGTCCTTCACAATAAGTAACCATGTGTACAGTCAGTGAAGAACACCGTAGACCCCAATCGTATCTACTCGGCAATCCCCGTAACAAGTCGGTAGATATACCTCGTAGGCAGTACATGAATACACCAGAAATCCTGGGGTAATTCGCCTTATTTCCGGCGGATAACGCAAAATGCACACAGGCACTAAATATGTATTCAAATACACAAAATTTGGTTATTTATCACAATTGAATAGTTTTATTACCCTTTTCATTAAAGATGATCATATCAACACTTCTTTGTTTCATATTTTGTCAATCGGCTCTTCTCGGCAATCCCCGGCTTGTGCCGGGGATTTCCGAGTAGATACGATTGCAAACGGACATGCCCTTCGTTGCTGACCTACTTTCAAAAATGGCTCCCCATTGCCTCCGAGGTTATTTTAAGAAATGGCCGAGGTGTTCCGAATGCGTATACCCCTGATTGGATGTTTATATTCCCTATAGCGATGTGCAGGCTCTCAAACTTGCATGGACGTTCTCTAAACGGTACAAGGTTTACATAAATGGAATTTAAACCAATGTTCGTATGTATTCTGTAATTTTATTGAGTAAAAATATACAATCATGCTGAAATGTTAGCTTTGACAACGCAGAGTTACTATCATTAAAGTGAAGCAAATCTTATCATCATGCTGAACTTTCGATTTTGGCAACACAGAGATTCTCTCATCTTGAGGCATTTCGACATAGACGAATAATACTCAATTAGAACAAAGAAATAGATAGAAATTGAAATTTGACGATACAAAGGATTATAAACAAGGCGGAGTTGCATATGACGCAACATAACAAGCACTGTGCGTGGCTGTAGGAATCCAAAAACAAATCAACAACAGACAATACTTAAATATAAAAAACCCATATCCCTCCGAATACTTATCACGTGACTGCAATGAGTCTAACAATGCTTTTTTGACTGGAAAGCAAAGACACTTCCAAAGCTTTTACCATTCTTTTACAAATCCGGTAAGAAGATTAAATGCATTTATGGAATAATGCATTAAAAAGGCTAAAATTGTATTACCATAAAAAAGAGCACTTTTAAACTTTAAGGTACTTGACCATTCCTCCTATATCTTTGAAGATTAAATTTTGGTAAAATCGTATTTCAAGCTCAAGAAACGTCTATATTTTGCAACAGGTACATACATGTTCATAAAACTATTTTGAAACTTTCATGGCATAACATTGATATCAAATTATCTCGATTCGGAAGAGAACAAAACAACATAATAAATGATCAAGTACATAGTACTTAAACACATCTTTCTTGTCCTTACAAATATAATAAAGTTTGCAAATAGCAACTGAAATTGTGGAAGATGATTAGTTATATTCATCTGCGTACTGTTTAATTAAATATTTCATGTTAAAACTTTGCTTAAGTTCCACTCTACATTGCCTTTCATTTTAATATTGGGTTGAGCAATACTGCAAAGTAGCATATGATTGGAATCGTCTCTCCGAGACGCGTCCAATGATGTGGCACATTGCAATATTGTACTTTCACTTAACATACTATCCATATTTTTCAGTTTTGACTTACACAAATATTGTTTTCTTAGGTTGTTTAGTAAAACGGTCCTATCCGGTAAGCAAGGGATGTTGGATGAGTGGACAGTTGTTTATTATTAAACAGTAGAAACAAATGTTGTCTTCAATGGAAACATCAGCAAATGGCGTCTACAATGTTAACATAACACACAAAAACTACATGTATAGAGTTAGAGGTGGTAGTTGTAGTTTCCCACGACAGAAGATCAACTCGAGTGCTCAATGCAATACTTTAGAAAGTGCTTCATGTTTATGAAGCACTTACTATAGTCTTGCATTGAACGCTTGAACTGTGTTCAGGGAGTCTCAGATTGATCCGCGGAATGTTAGTAGATAAGTGGTAACAGAAGTTTCCCACGAGAAAGGATTAACTATGTTCCGAGAGTTTCTGATTAATCCACGAAATGTTAAGACTTAGAGATGATAGCTGAAGTTTCCCACGAGAAAAGATTAACTATGTTCAGCGAGTTTCTGATTGATCCATGGAATATCAAAAGTTAGGCTGTAGCTGTCGTTTCCCGCGAAGGACATGAAGATTAACTATGTTCCGAGATTTTCTGATTGATCCACGGAATGAAGGAGGCGACCCTCGTGTATACCCCTGGGGTGTTGGGGAGGCCACACCCATCACCGAATGACGTTATTCCCATCACTGTGAACTTATCTGTAAATAAACAATGTAAAAATATCAATTGTCGTGCAAACATTAATGGTAGTAGAACTGGAAAATTGATATTCTGGAACACAACAATGGAAAATGAACGGTTTTTGAATTTATACCACATCTCGGGGGTTCAACGCAAGACTATAGCAGGTGAAGCACTTACTATAGTATTGCGCTGACCCCTCGATTTGTTAACTGTATAAAATGTTATACGTCAACTTGAACAACTTGCGGAAATTTGAAATATAATCAGTTGACAAACAACATGTTGATCTAACGTCAACTTTGAACCGGCAAACGTTCATCTCAAAGGACAGTATGCTGTTCTCGTTCCTTCCGTTACCAGCCTGGAACCTGCCTGGTATATTTGAACCATAACTGTCTCTTTATCGATAGATGAGAGAATGGTTCCCAGACTGTATGGTTGCACTCACTCGATTCTTACGCGTTTATTGAAGCGCATATCTGCATTATTCTATGTTCTTCACAGGTGTACGATGAAATGTCTTCTATTTACCTTTTTCAACTTATTTCCTATTAAAACAATAAGCATGTTAACAGTAAGACTCTTACAGTAAGAGGAAAACTCCAAAAAGATAGGAAAATAAATTATTAAGAACAAACAAGAAGGAATAAGGAAAGAAATAGACAGAAAATATAAACATCATGGAAAATTGAAGTTATAGTAAAGCAAAAAAGGAGATAGTTTAGGACATGTGTTGTCGTAAAATCAAATAGCTATTGCTTTATAACACTTCGTTGTAAAAATTTACCGTTAATTTCGCAGACGAGCGGTCCCCCAGAATCGCCCGCACAGGAATCGGTCCCACCCTCCAGGTATCCGGCGCACGTCATTCTTGGTGTTAGAGAGTATTTGTAGAGTTTGTTACATGTGTTGTAGCTGACCAAAGGGACTCGAGCACCTTTCAGGAACGAACTCTTCCTCCCTAGACGAAAGATGGACATTAGTTAACCCTTAAAGTGCTGGAACCGACTTCATGCTCTATCAAAAAGGTAAGATCCAGACCAGCCGCCAAGTGAATTGGCGACTGGCCTGTGATCTAGCCTGTTTGCTATATTTCTTCATCAAAATTAAGCAGGTATTAAAATGTTTGAAAGTAGACGACACAACAATCTATCTTTTATTGAAAAATTACCCAGCACTCCAAGGGTTAAAGAGTGTTACTGAAACACAGAACAGAACAGAACAGAAGTTTATTTCATGACTTGAACTCTTAAGGTTCATCGTCATTACAACATATACACATACATGAAATAATGGACAATACATGTAAATACATGTTATAAACACAAAAAAATGCGAAAATGGTGCTTAATATGTAAACATCAGAGATAAAAGTATACAATATAGGACAAAAACACAGTTAGCCATTTGCAAAAGTGATTAAAATAGCAGGTGTTTACAATTGTCGTCATGTCAATTGTCATCAAAAGTTTTAAAGGTTCTTGTTCACAGGAGAGAAAATTTAAAAGTTGAAATAATATGTACTTGAACAATATAGGTGTTGTATTGTTATTTGATATACAATTAAAAGTAGCTTTTAAATCATAATGTATCAAGGAATCATCTATTATCTAATTATGTACAGTTTATCAATTAGATCTCAAACACGAGATTGTCGAGTTGTTACGATTCCCCCATTGAGAATAACTTACCCCGCTTGAAGACACCCCATCCAGATATGAGACACTTTTGCCCGGCCTCGTACCTCGTACTGACGTCAGGGAGGCAAGCCGGCTGGATGTAGTCGTTAAAGGCAACACCACGCCCATTGACTGGGCGGAGCTTTAACAAGGCTATGTCATAGTCGTATCCGAATTCTGGAGATTATATGAAGAGAAAGAAGATTTGACTTAAATTGAAGAATTTATATGCAGGTCTTGGTTGTTAAAGAATATAACAATACAGTGATGTCTCGTTAATGTTAATCCGAACACGTCCGTTCCCAACAAAATATCCGGATTACCGATTCATCCGGACTAATTAAGTAGCGCATGTTCTTATACACATTAGGACATAAACGGTCTGTATGCACGTGTATACTTACAACACTTTAGCAAACGCCAAATTGTCGATCGTCCTAAAAATAATCTTCTGATATGGCAGAAACATTGTGGGAAAAGGAGAAATTGCTCGTCACGAGCAATTTCTCCTTTTCCCACAATGTTTTCAAAAGTTGTCTGAAACAAACTGGTCAAATAATTCCGTTCCCTTACAATTTCGTTCGAATTGCGAGACATTCGGATAATCGGGGTCCGGATAAACGAGGCTTCACTGTATATTCATATATCTTCTCATACACTTGTAAGAATGGTTAATATACATATGTGCATACGTGCATCTACGCACAAGCTCATATGTACATACATATCCATACTTGAAGTATTAAGCTGGAAATCATTTTGATGAAAGTTCCTAATGTCTATTCATATACATCCATATATACTTAGCTACATACATATACGACATGACAGATATCTAGAATATATCAATCGAATATTGAGAGAAAAGTTTACCTGCATTTCAAACGAGTTTCACCTTATATTTACAGTAGTTCAGTGTAACGTTTCATGTATTACTATCAATATGAACTTTATATAGCTTTACAAAACCTTCTGTAGGCAAATGAAGAAGGGATTGCATCAAGACACTTTTCCATGAAGACACATTAGTTTATTCCCATTTCAAAAGACAAAACGTTTATATTGCCATATAAAAATTTTTTCTTGTCATATAAAAATAACATAATGGGGTTAAAAGATACACAAATTATATGGCACCAACATTAAGAAGTACCAATTTAAAAAAAACATGTATCACAAATGTAATAATACTGATAAACCAAGGATGCAACACCATATCAAGATTGATACAAACAGAGAAAAGCAATTATTCCTTATTTCATTTGTTTAATGAGCCTATTTTGCAGTGGTTTCATATAAGGCTCAGTCGATGTTCAAATGGATTTAACATCGCATCAATATTTATATGTTGAGATGCCCGACTTTTAGAAATTGAGAAAGATCTCATACTCAACCGCCAATAAGGGCTGACCAAGCCTGGCAGAACAATAGGTATAGTCAGTCCGGAGACCATTTCTCATGAAAATCTAAATATCGTCACCGGTAAGGCTCAGACGAAGATCCTGTATTGGAGAAAATGTTATAAATACTGAAGAGATAACTCACGTTTATACTGTTCATGTGAATATATCTCATCCACTTTGAACAGTTGTTCGTGTTCATCCCGTTTGTGGGCGTGGTGATCGCCTAGCGACACAACCACCTGGCCTTTATAGACATCTCTGTAACGAGAAAGTAATGATCCAAACTTACTAAACTCTCTCCCACTGTCATTTAACGACAAGGTTTCATATATGGTTCTTCGTGTTTATTTTCCTTGTGTGTCGAGGAAGAGGAAAGGACGCACCTCGTCGATTTAGATAAAGAAAGGAAGGCATTTCGGATAAATCGTTTACAAAAACAACTATTGATTCATGCAAGTTTCATCATGTCAGTAACTTCTTAGTATATGACGATGGCTCGCTTATCATATATGAAGGAAGACCCATCACTTGACTGATTGTAAGGGTTGGTCAAGATGAGAAGAACAGCACATTCGATCAGACAGCCACCAGTCCATATCTAATGACAATCAAAATACCTGTTCTTGGATTCACAACAACTGATTTTATCTCTACAAACTATCTGATCCAGCAGTATCCGATGAACATTGCACCAGCACTTCTCATCCAAACTAAAACACAATTGCAAGTAATCCAATCAAAATAGCATACTGAATTGCTGTATTTATGCAAGTTGGAATGAAATCATGATAACCAAACGTTATCTATTAAACCAATAGATTGTATATAAATCATGTCATTGAATGAGAAACAACCCGATGGTTTCACCACGTCATTCTGCCTGGCAATACACTCTACAATACAAAACGTTAATCCAGAAATACCTGAAACAATGGGCAGCACAGAGAACCCAATATTCCCCGATTAAAATCCCTCCACAATGGTGGGTGTGGTCCGACACGTGATCTGAGAACTTCAATCGTATCCCCACTTGCCACGGTGTCATCCCGTAAGACACCGTACTTCCGCCGATAATCCTCCCCTTGTTCCGGTACAGCGGATTGCTGACGTGACTTCCGGTGAGTTCATCGTCCTCGAGAATCTCGCGACGGACGCGATCTTGGAGAGGTCTCAGTCCGCAGGTCGAGTTGAGCTCAAAGCCTCCTGTTGAACAGAAATGTTTAATCTTTACAGACAATGAAAAATGAGATATTGTCTGAGATGTTTTCTTATTTGCAGAGTAGTTGGATGCTGATATAATAAAAGCCCTTTCAAAGTTCAAGTTATATATTGTTTCTAAGGTTTCACTAGGTTTGCGTCATACAGGGAAACAGCAAAGGAGACTATTACCAATCTTTCTTAACTTCACCACACCTTTTTAACAGATGGGGGAATAACATGCCCAATGTTAACGATCTTATGTCCGAACAAGATGACCGGGCCTGATAATTTTGCTTTTTTCACCTACCTTTGTCAATGATAGCCACATTTGGCACCCAGCATGAGTTGACCATCAACTTTCCACATCTGGTGGTATATTATAACCTATGCTTTATAACGACATTTCGTCTAACACTCGGCAGAGGAATTGCAGACGAAGACCAAGTGTTTTGGACATGCGCGCCTGTCGCCTGCGATTTCTCTGCCGAGTATAAAACCTTACGCCTTAAAAAGCATGGGTTATTATGTACCACCAGAACCGGAAAGCTGGTGGTCAGCTCACGCACGGAACTCAATATGGCTACCATTGGCAAAAGTAGGTGAAAAAAGTAAACTTACCTAGCAGTGGGCATCTCGTAAGAACATAAAAACGTAAACATTGGTGATTCCCCTGCCTTTATAAGCTACACTAGGAGTATTATATAAGATGGATGGAAGCACTAGAACGTACCACTACAGCGCGGAATATCGCAGTATTCCCAGCGTGTGTCCGGGTCCATGGTGTAACACCATGGTGACGTATCGTCATCCGGGGCTCGACAGTGATTGGACGCCTCGACCACCGACCCATCCGGAAATACGTCATCACTGTGGTACTTGTGGTGGTGGGGTGCGTCTTTGTTCCACTGTTGGCATGTCTTACCGGAACTCGTACGCGATGTTGGACCATTGTACTCGGAGGCAACAGAGTAGCAGTCTGGTGGTGGGATTATGTAAAGCGTTATCGTTTAACCCTTATAGTGTTGGAACCGACTTCATGCTTATGCAAACAGGTTAAATCCAGGCCAGCTGCCAAGTAAATTGGCAGTTTGCCTGTGATCTAACCTGTTTGCTACTTTGAGTATCTTTTCTCATCAAAATTAAGCAGGTATTTAACGTTTAGGTGAGTATTCGACACAAAAAAAATATCTTAAAAAAATTACCCAGCATTCTAATGTTTAACAAGAGCTGTCCATAAGACAGTATCATGGACTATTCGATAATCTCTGGGAAGGGTATAGGTCAATTAAATATTATTTGTTTCCAATATATGAGGATGCACAGAAAACTTAAACCAAACAATTCTAAGAACAGAAACTGGTATAATTTGCTTCGAATCAATAGCAATTAATAATTGCACGTAGTCAGTAACCTGACCGTATGACCATCATTCCAAGTTTCAATATACTCCCTATAGTAGTTTATAAGAAAAACCTATTTACAAAACTTAGACCAATATGTTTAAATACAAACAATGCTAAAAATTACACCAACTGAAAACCAGGGATATTGGGATTTTGTCAGTGACGTTAGATCATGCTCATGTTTTGGAGTATTATTCTAACATACAGATACATTTCTGTTTCATTTCTCATTCAACCTGTGGCAAAATTGCATACTGTGGATTCTCTTGTGTGTAGTGAAGAACTTACCAATACATTTGGGTATGCTGCAATACTCCCACCTTTCCCCTGGGTCTGTGGTGTAACACCAGGGGCGGGTATCGTTGTCAGGGTTTCTGCAGTAGTTCCTCGCCTCAACCACAGTCTCCCCCGGGAAAGCCGAATCCACGTGGTATTTGTGCTTATTGGGCATGTCCGAAGCCCATCTCTGACACTCCAATCCGTTTTCTGTTTGGCTGGTAGTCCCTTTGTATGCGATGCCGTCGTAGCAATCTGGAAACACAAATGTGAAAGAAGGTATCAGGGTTATCATTTTTTTGTATGGTGTTTAACGCCGTAGCGCCAAGTTTTAAATTATATTACGGCTTTATTGTACCAACTGTTATCCATTAGATAACCTGTACATGTACTAGTGTGAAGACTTTGATGCATGTCTACCTGACGCATTAGTAAAGAATTAACTTAGCTGTATCCCTTTTCAGAAGATAAACTACAAACTCACAAGGCTTTGTAAAAAAGACATGCGTATAAGCCTTTTTTTGAATTTACGACAGGTCGATATTGAAAACAATAGAAACCGACAACAATGAGCATTTTTGTTCATTTATTATCATTTGAGACTATGTGATAGAATGATAGAATTGCCGATAAAGATGCATTTATCCACTCCCCAAATTGTGGTCGTTTCCATCAGATGCCTCAAACAAAAGTATGTATACAGTTTACATATATAAATGTTTAAATAGTCTCACAAGTGTCGTGTGATTTATGTTTCTGTTACTTAGATATTGACACATAAATAAACATATACCAGAGACGCACAGGGAAGTGTTGTGTCTTATTGTTTCTGGTTTTTATAAAGTGAGCGTTGCTCTTTTGTTACAGTTTTGTATCAAATTATGCAATTAAGGACAGTAACAAAGTTTTACAAAATCCCTTATAATTATCGTCTTATGTAGGCCCCTCTTTCATCAATACGTGTGTCATTCATTGATTAAAGAACGTTTACAAGTATCTTTCGAATTGGAGCTGTCCTTTTTCATGTAGACAAAAGGGGAGACGTATAATATATCCTTTTTAAATAATGAATGTAATTTCTACATATACACCACCAGTCAATGTAGGTTTTGTATATCGAGATAAAGGAAGACCGTCCATAACATAACATATTATTTTGTCAAAGAGGTTTTTAAAGCAATCTGCAGTGGTTGCATCCAAGTAAGCCAATGACAAGGCAATTAAGTTTAAGTCATGTGATCGTTTGTAGTCTGGTTTACCTGTTAGTATATATATGGGTTTTACATCACATCAACATTATTTCAGTTATGTAGCGATGCCCGACTCTTAATGATGGAGGAAGACCCCATACTCAACTGCCCATAGGGGCTGGTTAATGTGGGTAGAACCATCGGCATTCCGTAAGTCAGTCAGGAGACTGCCTCTCATGAAAATCCATATCCCTCTCAGGATTTGAACCCACGCGGAGAGGGGCCATGTGATTTCAAGTTCTGTACTCTAACCACTAGGCCACGGAGGCCCCCTTTACCTGTTAGTGCTGGAGTCGTCGACGGAGACTTTGTAGTTGATGTCATCTCTTCATTCGAAAGACAAGAAACGCCGGCGTCTTCAGTGTGCTCACAGTTGTGAACCAACCAATCAGAATGCGTGCAGTCTTCAATACTCGACTCACTTCCGGTACAGTCCACGTCGTCCATAAATATGTGTATGGAGTCACTCCCGGGACCGAAGTTGCCTTTCGCTTTGCCGCCGCTGTTTGACATAAATATGAGCATAGACGTTCACAATAGGAAATACACACAACTAAAGAAAGAATTAATGGTAGAAGTTGATTAGAGAAATTTAGCACAACAATTATCCCTTGCTCGGCATTAGTTTCCATGGTCGATTCAGGGAATGCAACATATCAGATGTATCTTATTCCCTATAGCTACTGCCATGTTGAAAATTAGTCGGTTACTTTGTGAGTATTTTGATGATAAGATACAACAAGAGTTTGGTAAACGCTTTGATGAAAATACATTTATTTTCGTTTTTAGCCTCAATGAGATTGTAGTCTTAATAAAGGACGATCTTTCGTGTCGATTTCAATTGCTTAACCACAAAGTGAATATAAATGTTTCTTATAATTAAATCGAGTCTTACAAAAGGCATGATGAAACGTTTACAGTGAAAATTCAATATCCTTTCCTCTAACAGGTTTATGTAGTATGGCTATATTCATACTCAATTACTATACTCGATAGATAAGCAGGACTTTTACCGACGAACCATCATACCGAAAGGAAGGTTTGGTATTTTTTTGTTACCGAGTCAATACTAATTATATGAAACAAGATCCCGTGAATCAAAGCCAACAAGGCAAATTCAAAGGTATTGACCATCAGCAATGAAACCGGAAAAGTTCCATATGCCTTAACAAAATTCAACTACATATACACCAAACTTTCACCGAAAGGTTATTGGCGCAGTTTGCAACATATATATTCAAACTTAGTGAAATTGATTACTGTTATTACACTGCAAGAGCTTTAATTATATTGTTTATCTTAAGGTATTGGGTAAAACAATCTAAATAGATTATACATTGTTCGTTTCAAGCAATATCAACGTTATCAAACAAATTCTCGCTATTCCCTAGAGTGCACCATATTGTAAATATGAATTTTATAAAATGGATGGTTGACTTTAAAAAATACTAGGTGTTTATATGGTCATACACCTGTTTCTTTTGAAATATTGAATTCCCATTGACTCCAATGTTAAATCAGGTATTTTCAAGACTCTGCTGAATGAAGAATAGTGTTTTTTACGCTTAGCTACATACAGGAACATTAAGTTTGTCCATTTAACTCTCAGAAACTGTAATAAAATGGACACCTCAATCGTCTCATTTTTTTTCTACGGAGCAAAGTGTATCAGTACCGTCCGAAAATCAGTGCACTAGCTGTCAAATCTAGCCAAGGTACCGGCATTTGTGTTCATACATCCCAAACAAATAGTCCTCCAATAAGCAATCAAAACAAACTTTGGGAGCATTGCAGGACTATAATCTATACAGGAAACACATCAGTGTTCTACCAGCTCATCTCTTACCAGCAAAACTATGCACCAGAAGTCCAAACTCAAAATTTCTAAATGGGACTACTTTTGGGTACTACGACCCGGAAGTACTCCGTAACAGGTGCGAGACCTAATAAGAGCTATTTAATTCTTCCAGAAAAGTACCAAACAAGCATACCCAAATCCCAACATTTTACAGATAACCGCCGCATCGTTATCGTCCCAATCATCGTCACATATCGTGCCCCTCTCTCCATCCTTGATCAGCTCCACCCGCCCAGAATACCCGTCTGGACCGCCAACTAACTCAACACGTAGGTCTGGAAGTATGTATATATTATGTACATGTGTGACACATTCCAAGTGTTTTGTAGCTCTTGTTTGATTATTCTTGTATTTTAAAGTTAAATCCTGATTTTCCCTTGATCAAAAATCACCCCTTTTTAACATACATTTAATTCATCCTCAAATACAAATTGTTCCATAATTGTTTTTGCAGTGTAAAACTCGGAGTCGTCGTTGAATAGGTTCTCATCCAAGAAAATCAAGGAGACACAATAAGCTGAACCTTTAGAATGCTGGGTAATTTTCGAAAAAAAAAGACTGTGTCGTCTGCTTTCCAAAACCTTAGATGTCTGCTTAACTTTGTTGAGGAAAGACACTCAGAGTAGCACATTTTCTTGGCGGCTAGCCTGGGTCTAACCTGTTTGCATAAATATGAAGTCGGTTCCGGCACTAAAATGTTTAAACGGCAGAAACCGAGCATAAATAAGCATTGTTGAATAAGTGAAATTGGTGAACCTGCATTTCCAGTTCTATCCCAACGGTATTTATTTTACATGCAGGCACGGATTCGCAAACGTTATTTCGTTTACTCATGCATTACTTTAACAAGATAACAAGTTAAGCTAACACCATGACTGATGGCATTACTAGAAATAGAGAATAGATGGTTGGTGTCGTGAATCGGAAATGTTATCGGGCAAGGCTTAGGAATATTTTCCGGTGAGCCGAGGGCGAAACGGATAATAATCCGAAGTCGAGCCCGATAACTTTTCCCATTCAAAGACACCAACCATCTATTCTATTTATCCAGCTACTTTCATGTATTCTTTCAATAAAAAATTATGTAAGTAAAACACGAGAAAAAGGAAAAAATAAATAGAGAATAATGTAAACATGACGTCATTGCGTTCTTATGACGTCATGATTTATCACGTGCATGTGTTATATGGTTAGTGCCGGATATCACAAATGTTATACGGCACCTAGTTACCGGTCCCAAAATGACACTAGTGACAGGATAAACTTTGATATCTTACAGCAACGTTACCACGATTCCGTACATACTTCTCTTGAATTCTTTTTGCAAGTCTGTTAATTTGCGAGTCCGTTCTAGTGCAGTTAGCGAAAGATATTTCTGCAATATCTCTTACATAATGTTCACGTGATTCCCAACCCAATGAAACCCAAGACCATAAACGGAACAAAGACAATGATAATATACATAAGCAAGGAATGACACGATGACACAATCGGAACTACTCGGGTATTTCCGTGAGCTGAGAAATACACCTAGGAGTGTAGGGTTACAATTTTTCAGGTGAATCGCCCCCGGCATATAACACAATTCTGCTAAGTGTCCACATTAAGTAGTTCAATGTAAATGGAACTGTTGGATATCCTTTTAAATCATTGTTTACTGGTAAATCATACGAAATGGCGAAATTATAGGTTGTGATTTATAAAACTGTTTCCTTAAATCAAATTAGACGACTTTTTACATTTCACATTTAAGACCTATATTTGAAAACGAAGGTAAAGTGACGTTAGTCTCGTGAGAAACAATATGGTGACATCCATATCATCTCAGAGGCGTTTTCGTGAGATAAACCCGATGAGTTCAGATTGATTATGACAATAGTAATGCGCATGCGTTACATAGGGATATACTCATTACCGTCCTCGGTGCGACAAATAACACCGACATCCTCATCGTGTCCGCAGTCGTTGTCGAGGGGTCCCAAATGGGGACAGTCGATGATGTGTTCCTCATTGCCCATACATGCGATGTTATCCATCCACACGATCCCCTCACCGGGCCCAAATAGGGAGCTCTCTACCGCTACGCCCGAACTGAAATATGAACGCTCATTATTTATTGGAGGTTTTTACGTAGATTCTAATATTTTACCGGTGACTTCATGGCGTTCCTATTGTCGAAATGAACACTGCCTTTAGTTTAACTTCAATTGGATTCGATTACATTGATTTGCATGGAAGGGAATATGCGATTTGAAATCTCGAGTGCCTGCCATCGCCTCTATTTGGCAAGTTGGTTTATAAAAACTCCTTCTCGTGCACCTTGATAACGTCACGTGACAAGAGCAGTCAAACATTTCTGAACAATGGTTTTTAAAAATTCACCTCTTTTCCTAAGTTAAGCTCGTTGTGATATAAACCCGTTTAAAAGGTTTACAATATCTGCAAGACCTCTACATCTTTTCTTTACGGTTATAAGGGGGTTCTCAAGCTGCCAAGTTGTTACCATTTCATCGCTAGAAGACATTTTATTTCAAACATGTAATCGCTAGATGACAATTCATTTTAAAGATGTTAAAATCTTATTGTGAGATAATTCTTTTAAAATATACTACCTGTATCCCATGGTCCTGCAGACGACATTCGCCGCCATCTTGTCAAAGTTGTCGTCACACACTGTACCATTCTTATCACCGAATGCAATATGGATTCTTCCCTCTGAGGGGACTCTGCCACCAACTAGATCGAGTTTGATATCTGAAAACGGAATATGTTCGATCGTCTGAGTCATTTATATTATAAACTTTAACAAAGATAAAGATATCAATGTCTCTGGTTTAGCAGTATATTATGTTCATGACCTAACTGAAAAATACTATTTCAATATTTCAATGTTACGAACTTACAACATTAGGACCAACGTATTGTTAATCGAGGGGAAGTGGGTGTTTTGGTTTAAAGCAAGGCATTTTGACTCAATCACATTAAACAGAAATGGAGGGAATAGGGACTTTCATGATATTTAGTTAGGCACATCAAAGGAGAGGAGTACGAATAAATTACTGAAAAAAAATATGGAGTTCTTTCAATATGTACATAAAAGTCATGAGAATTAGTTTAGGAATGCATTGAGACCCTATTAAATAGACTCATTTAAAATAAGTTACGAATTACCACAATCCTCCTCATCACTGCACCCCGGACAGTCACACTCCGTATCACAATACTTGTTCAGAGTGAGACAAGAGTTATCTTCCTTACATTGGTACTCCTTGTCCGCGAGACACTCTGAAAATACAAGGCACATACATGTAACCGAGTGTCAGACGTCATTATTATTCATCTGTTTTTGGAATCCCATATGTTTCATGGCGAGATTAGCTTGAAAATAAACAATAAGCTATGCATACTTTAGGCCAAACTACAGTTAGACATGATAGTTTTATCTAGATATAGACAACTTAAACAGTACTAGGCTAGGGTTATAAAGTGTCTTGCTGAAGGTCATTCCCACGAAACCAGAGGTGTCGGTTCGGTTCGAACCCGGTCCCCCCGAGTTCTAAGTCAGAAACCTTAACCACTCGGTCATGCAGGATCTAGACGAGTTAAGCATTACGCTACAATATAACAGTCACAATGTATCAAAACATTGCGAGGCAACAGAAAAAGAAGCGGTATGAATAACTCATTTTTTTACAATATTTTAAGTCGAGTACAGCTCAAGATTAAGTAAGTGACAAAAGGTACAAGTTGATTTTTGGTTCCATGCACCAACATTCGACCACAGAGCAAAGAAATGTACAGTTCAAGATGAAGTAAGTGACAAAAAGTACAAGTTGTGTAATGGTTCCAAGCACCAACATTCACCACAAAGCAAAGAAGTGTACAGTTCAAGATGAAGTAAGTGACAAAAAGTACAAGTTGAGTTATGGTTCCAAGCACCAACATTCGACCACAGAGCAAAGAAGTGTACAGTTCAAGATGAAGTAAGTGACAAAAAGTACAAGTTGAGTTATGGTTCCAAGCACCAACATTCGACCACAGAGCAAAGAAGTGTACAGTTCAAGATGAAGTAAGTGACAAAAGGTACAAGTTGAGTTATGGTTCCAAGCACCAACATTCACCACAAACCAAAGAAATGTACAGTTCAAGATGAAGTAAGTGACAAAAAGTACAAGTTGAGTTATGGTTCCAAGCACCAAAATTCGACCACAAAGCAAAGAAATGTACAGTTCAAGATGAAGTAAGTGACAAAAAATACAAGTTGAGTTATGGTTCCAAGCACCAACATTCACCACAAAGCAAAGAAATGTACAGTTCAAGATGAAGTAAGTAACAAAAAGTACAAGTTGAGTTATGGTTCCAAGCACCAACATTCACCACAAAGCCAAGAAATGTACAGTTCAAGATGAAGTAAGTAACAAAAGGTACAAGTTGAGTTATGGTTCCAAGCACCCACATTCACCACAAAGCAAAGAAATGTACAGTTCAAGATGAAGTAAGTGACAAAAAGTACAAGTTGAGTTATGGTTCCAAGCACCAACATTCACCACAAAGCAAAGAAATGTACAGTTCAAGATGAAGTAAGTGACAAAAAGTACAAGTTGAGTTATGGTTCCAAGCACCAACATTCACCACAAAGCAAAGAAATGTACAGTTCAAGATGAAGTAAGTGACAAAAAGTACAAGTTGAGTTATGGTTCCAAGCACCAACATTCACCACAAAGCAAAGAAATGTGCAGTTCAAGATGAAGTAAGTGACAAAAAGTACAAGTTGAGTTATGGTTCCAAGCACCAACATTCACCACAAAGCAAAGAAATGTACAGTTCAAGATGAAGTAAGTGACAAAAAGTACAAGTTGAGTTATGAGTACAAGCACCAACCTTCGACCACAGAGCATCGAACACCGACAGTCTCCCAGCCATTGCAGTCGTGCATCTTCCACCCGGCATGCTGACATTGGTCGATATTCGTTTCGTTTCCCAGACACTCGACCTGGTCCAGCATAAACTTTCCGTTTCCCTCGCCGTAATAGGAGTTCAGCAATGATTCGGAGTCCCTTCGAGGATATATACAAAACAAAGAGTTATTCTTTTACGAGATCAAACCCATCGACGTTTTTGTCGCTAGGTGGCGTATTAACGTATATTTTTTTCCGGAGGTTGATGGTAATATTTGGCTCTTCCTCAGTAGTATAGACTTTGCGAAAATAGTTTTGTTGCATTATGCATTGCAAACAAGCAACTCTTGCAAGCATCTATCAATTTAAAAAAAATTGTCTAGGTACATTTACTTTGCTGAAAAGCAGAACACTAACATTACTTTAAACACATTTTCATTTAATTTGCATAGCTTATGTTAATGAATGTTAAGTTAGGAAACACCATCTTTTAAATCATCGCATATCCTTTCAGCTTAAATATACATTCTTAAATGTTCTTTTTATGAAATGTTAGTACCAAAATTGCGATATGAACTGTTTTGTATCAACAGAATGGCAATTAAAGAGTGTTTTTTTCCATCAAAGCACAACTATGTAAAATGATAGGAACAAATTCTATTCTCAGCTATGATATGGTTTTAAGGAAACAGAGTATACCCATGAGATATGACCAAGTATGTATAACCCTTTACCAAACGCCAAATCTTCGACTATCCCAAATTAAAAGAGTTAGCAGACGACATTTCGAATTGTGATGAAATTGAAAAACAACCTTCTGCTAGGGCAGAAAGCATTGTGGGAAAAGGAGAAATTGCTCGTTAAGAGCGATTTCTCCCTTTCCCTCAATAATTCCCAGAATCGTCTGCAGCAAACTGCTCAACTGTCGTTATTGTTTGGTAATGGGTTAATATAACACACTACTGACCCGTTGAATCCCAGCATGGTGCATATGACGTCAGCGTCCTTGGAATCCCACTCGTCATCACAGACCACGCCCCATTCTCCGCCATATTTCACCTCGACACGCCCCTCTCGCTCATTCTCACCGTCTACAAGTCGAACTTCGACCTCCTCCGCGCCAGCTATAGAAGGAGTTTAAAACAGCGGTTTTTCAATCCTACATGATCAGTGATACATTCTTTTTAACAACTTCTGATTTTGAATTTCATCAAAAACAAACAAATGCCAGCACTCATGTTCTCAGATCGGCTTTCTTAAGGTGTCAATATTGTTATTTACCAGTCGAAAAAAACCACCAAAATATTTATCGGGGTTGTTTCCTCAAAAAGAGTCATTGAAAACAATATTTGAGATAGCACCTGCACTATTTTATAAGAGTTTTGTACACCATTTCATTTGGTAAACTGTTTTGAATATTCAAATTGAGGCGTATAGGCGACTGGTCACTTGCTATCCATATGAATGCAACTTTTCTATGATAAGGTCAGGTAAAGGCAAAAGATAACACATAATGTTTTATCAAGTCACTATTTAACTAAATGTACTTATTTAAAGCTTTCAAACTAATAACCATTCGCGTTGTCTTATGCTCTACAAAATGTACCACAAATGCTAAGTGAACAAAGCAAATCAAATTTGAGTAATCCTGAATAATTTTTCTTTCGATTTTGCCAGTCTTAAGTCTTGAATTATTCGAAACTCAAAATTAAGACTTGTTAGAACTGCTTATATTCACTTAAATGAATTTGACAGATATGCGAGTTTTGTCCGACGCTGTTTACGATAGTAAATACGTTACCACAGGAACTTTCGTCGGAAAAATCTCGACAATCATCTTGGCCATCACACACCAAGTCCTCCTTTATACACCGCTTGTTGCTGCATCGGAACATGCCCTCACAGTTATCTGAATGTAGCCACAAGTATTACACAAACGCATAGCTGTTTGCTTAAGGCACACCAAAGGAGAGGAGTACAAATAAATAACGGGAAAAACATATATAGTTCTTTTATTATGTCCCTAAAAGTCGTGAGAATTAGTTTAGGAATGCATTGAGATCCAATTTAATAGACTCATTTAAGATAAGTTATTTTGTGCTTGAAATATGATTTTCTCCAATTCAATCATGTTTATCAACAACTTGTTTGTTTACATGTTCAAAATAACGAATTTTGATTGGTTGGTTGAAAAATGTGTGTATCAACTGTCAAGCTCAGAGGTGGAGAATCAGTAAATCTGAATTATAAAACTTGCTAATCTAGGTTATTTCTGGTTTACTCTCACATTGAAGTTGTGCTGATGGTTTTTTCAGGTGATAACTATTTGAATCCGTCCAAAAGTTTACCAAATGATATAGTTTGATATAGAATTAATCTCCTTTAATGGGCCGTTAAAAGGACAAATATGTCTATGCGACTGTCACATACGATTGATTGAACTTCGAAAAAGGAAAAGATATTTCCTTTTCAAGCTAAATTCAGTATGATAGCCAAACGTTTCATCGTACTATTTAATCACATACTAACATTGTAGAATGACTTTATTAGTCAGCCCCAAAAACAATAAATTTCATTTTCAAGCAAGTGTGTAGAAACGATTGTATCAGGTAATATGTCGACAGAAAGAGTAAACTTTAATAATTTAAGAAGACGCCTTGTTATAACTCAAAGTCTGTTAGAAAATAAGGCGATAAAACACAAACACTAAAGATATGAAGTGACCTAAACCAAGAACCAAATAGTGTTTCGAGGATATAATACGCAAATATATTATCTACTGACAAAAATGGAATTTGTAGAGGGATCGCCCTGCCGACCATCACATACCAATTGTCGGGGTGGGGGGTGGATTAAAGAATTAAACTTGTACAAAAGACATACTAGCCAAGTGGAGTGATCAGTTCATGGTTTTACAAAGTATATACTAACCAAGTTGCGTGATCAGTTCATGGTTTTATAAAGTATTTACTAACCAAGTTGCGTGATCAGTTCATAAAACGCTTCATGACGTGAGGCCCTTGACTTGTGTGTATCCGTGTTGTATTGAGACAGGTAACAATCCCGTGTGCGAGAGTTGTAGGAAAATGACTGACAAACGAACTTGGTGGATTCCAGACAATATTTCGCACACTGCAATTAGATTGGTTTAAACCTAATAGTGATGGAACCGAGTTCATGTTTATGCAAACAGGTAACATCCAGGCTAGCCGCCAAGTAAATTATTGGCGGCTGGCCTGTGATCTAACCTTTTTGCTATACTGTGTATCTTTCCTCAACAGAATTAGGCAGATATTTAGTTTTTTTATAAAGAAGACGACACAACAATTTTTTTTAAAAAAATTCCCACCATTCTAAGGTGTTAAAGTTTTAAAACGAATTGGCAGCTATTTTTCCGTAAGGATATTTATGATTGATGGAAAGAGGAAATAATCTCGATAGTTAAATCATTTAATTTTTTTCGTGTAATCATTTAAATAAAACTGCACAGTATATATGCTTCACATGTATTCTTTGAATACTATTTATTGGCTTGGATTTGCGCGAACATAAAAAGATTACTTCCATGATTCATGGATTCCTTGTATCTTTATGAAGGCTTTTAGACCAACATTGTTATAAGTTGGAATGGAAACCAATATGTATGTCGTTATAAATTGGCATGGGAACCAATATATCGATCGTTTTCACAATAGGTGAATGAATGGACAATACATCATTATCGCGCCTTTGATAAAACTAAATGCCTAATGTATACATAGCACACAGCCTTAACAATGTATGCTTTCTTTCAGTCCGGTTGAATTGGAAAAATGTGTGCTGCTTGCGGCTTTTCTTTTAATACACTTTGTAAAAGGTAATTTAGCCTACTGCAGATAAGAATGTAAATAAAAGGTAAAAGGTAAATCGGCCATATCAAATAAATCATTCTCACGGTTTCGTTCGAGGCTCCAACATACGTTTCCGTCGCTAGGTGGCGTATTGAACGTCTATTTGTTTTCCGGAAAAGCTCGAGCTTATAATCTAAACATGAAGCAAACAAAATCACCAATGAAATCCCATGATCTACAGATAACATGTATTTTTATTATCGTATGATAAAAGAAATACCACAAAGACCTTTGCACAATGTCGGCTTTTGAAATCACGGGTGTTTTTTTAGTTATTCGCCATTTAATAGTTTTTGGAGTCAAAAGTAATTTACAGGCATTTGATTTATTTAATTCTGTTAATTCAAACACATCTACAACCATGACCAATTCAAGGTCTTGATTAATGCTTGCCAGACTTCAGTGAGTATCATGAAAATAAGTTAATTATTAGCACCATCTTTCTTGGCTATAATATGGCAGTGCCCCGGTACAGAACAAGCGACTCCTTTAAACGCAACTAAGTCTTAATAACTTTCCCTTTTGTGTTCAGGTATGGAAATTATACTCTTAGGTTGGAAGATAGTAGCATGAAAAAAAAGAAATTACTCAGAATGATGATGCATTCTATCGTCATCAGATTAACATGAATAGCATAAAAATCAGCAATCATAACATCTTTATAGTTATGAAGACCTTCACATCCAAATGAGGATTGAAATTGGTTTTTTGTCCATTTTGGCGAACTACTTTGTTTATACTTGTATCATAGGGACATATCCTTGCTCTATTGATCCGAACCAATAATACCGACTCTTGGAATACAACTGAAGTTTCAAACGAAATGCTCTACTAAATGAGTAGATGGACATGTTAGCCGTTAGGACGAGCGAGTATAGAGATATAAACCTATACATGTACATACCGCAAGATTCCCCTTCGTCATCCTGGTTTTCACAGTCAGGCTCCATGTCACACTGCCAGAGTTTGGGTATGCAACTGTAACAAAAAATTGTCTATTCAAAAATGAAAACTGCATTATCTTGAAAAAAGTTCAATTTGGAAGTTGCCTTGTAAAGGCCCCTGTTATATAACACAAGAAAGTCATGATTTTATATTAGATGATTAATGTTGAAAGAAAAAAGCTTACTGCATTAGGCAGCATTTTGATTCATGGATAATGAATAACTTTTTTAACTAGTCAATCGGAGAATATTCGTCGGAAGCATTACATATTGAACGACAGCATAAATTATGAAACAATTTATCACACTCATCAACTAATGCTACTATGTGCTTATATGCCGCCATTCTATTGAATTAAAATTGGCATTTGAGAACACATTCAAACTGATATTATAATATCCTTAAGTTTTACTTACCTTCCGTCGTCACATCTGTACTCATCCCCAGAACAAGATGTTCCTGGAATTAAATGAGAATTCACATAAATGTACACTTGCAATACAAGCATTTAAATGCAATTTCAAAGTCGCTCTACATCACCGTTCAGTTCTATGACATGTAATATATGTTTATAAACTGCTCAATGCCGAAAAAGATGATCCCTTAACAGTGTCGAGAATTGATTGTTAACTGCAGCAAGTTGTTTGTCTGTAAAAGGATAGACATAAACCGGATGGTACAAGCTGTAAATGTGTTACATAGAATGAAATGTCTACGTCTGAATCATTCGGGCGAACACAACCCAAAACTAAATATGAATGAAACGTCCAAAGACCCGTATATTTACGTACGTCCAATGGCGGCCTCCTGTTTACATACGGGTATGTTACAGAAGCCAAAGGTTCCCTGACCGACCCAACACCACGGCCTATCATCGCCATCCGGGTTACGGCACAAGTTGTGGTCACCCAGACCCTGCAAATACAGAGAGGGAAGTTTAGTAAACCTTTAGAATGCTGGGTATTTTTTCTAAAAATAGATTGTTGTGTCGTCTGCTTTCCAAAACCTTAGATATCTTCTTAGAATTGATTAGGAAAGATACCTAGAGTAGCAAACAGATTATATCTTACCTGTTTGCATAAGCATGACGTCGGTTTCAGCAATATGAGGGTTGATACAGCATTCAATTCATAATATGGTCTTTATGGTGCCTATCCTGTTAAAACTTTCTATGCGCATTTCCGGTAGTAGTTGTAGTTTATGCACTACATTTTATCATTATAGATAATCGCATTACCCAATCTTGAGTGTTTAACAATGGATGTATGATGAGAGAGGTTACTAGTATCTTAAAGCCTATATGTTAATTTTGTTCTTCTAATTCGAGAAAAATGAAGCTTTAAGACATTAACCTCAAAATCAAGCTAGAAACAACTCACCGGATTGAGATTAAATGGATCATGGTTTTTAATCAATTTATCAATCCTACTTTGTAAAGTTTTCTCACCATCAAAAATCTAAATTCCTCGCTCTCCGAGGAAAAACTATGGTACTGCCTTGAACAAGGAATGTACGCAGAAACAGAAGAGTAATGGAAAGATCTTGGTGTTTTGTACGTACCACATCCGGATACGTTTCCGGGTTGATTTCCTCGGAATCGATCCAGTTCAAACAGGGAAGACCTCGTTCGGTTGTGTTTGCGACACCCCTGTAATCTATCCCCGTACCGTTGAAGCAACCTGAACATGGATAAGACACCATATTTGACACCATAAGTAAAGGCGTTTGCTACCAACATCATATGGTACAGAACATGCAGATTTCTAATCCGTGGTGTTTATATAGACTCCCTTAAATGATCTTGAAGCAAGATAATTTAGAAACGTATCCATAATGATAATCTATAAATTGCTCGAAAAGAACGGTATGGTTGAATGCCGCCACAATGGTAAATTAGTAATTGGGATATCATTATCCCGTTAAAAAGTCAGTTCCAAGTCAACTAAAAATATTACCGACATCAAAAAATGATTTGTAGCCTAATACTTATTGAGAAAGTGCAAAACAACTTACACGCTGGTCAAAGATAATAAATCGTGTATGGACAAGATGCCGAACGCTAAAGGTTTTCAGACAGTGTATCATATAAAACAGATGAAAGTCTCATACTTGTATCTTCTGGAACCGTGATTGGTTTCTCGCAAATGTAATTGAAGCCGGACTTCAGCCGCTTTCGAGTGCTTCTACAGTTATCGTCTGTCCAGTATAGATAGTCTAGGATGACGTCACTTCCGTTTGGATGGAGAAAACTTCTGGAGAGGAACAGGCATCTTTCCTTCTTTTCGTTGGTCGGTTCGGCGAGTATGTTACCTGGTTGCCAGCCTGCGAAAATGTTAACATTCAATTTACAAGGCGTTATGTCCCGAATATGTTATATATATATACGTATACTAGTAACACCAAATGCTCAGTGGTTTAAGTATATGTCATATCTAGAAAATCAGGTGCTCCTCAGTCTTCTGCTTGTTGCATTTTAATGTTCAATGTATTAGTTTGTTTGATTGCAACTCAATTTTTGACACTTAACGCATTCCATTTATTGCCATGCTATATTCGATCCTTAACCAATTGAAAAAGTTCATCCCAAAACTACGAATAACTCGATGATAATTTAGATATAAAATGAATACACAGCCATTTCTTTATAAACAAGCTCGTTCATTGCTAGAGAGACAAATTATTCATTTTCCTGAATAAATTAAAAACAAAACATTTGAAAATGACCTGTCTTCTAGGTAAAATGCAACATAAGTTTGTCCATACGTATTCCGAATCTAATAAATCGTTATTCTAAAGTGCAATATTACATCTGCGATTATTTTTCAAATCGGGCAAATCACCTGGAAACCATGGTGCGTTGTAGCGAATGGGCGACTGTACCATCACAGTTCGGCTATCATCTCTATCTGTCTCTGCCACTCTCTCCCATACCCATAGGTTATCGGTCCGGATCCCTCCTGTAATCAAAGGGCCTGCAACAAAGCGGGTAAGGGCCTTACAGCGTTGGCAATAGCATGTCTCATATTTATAAAATGGAAGAGCGTGTGTATACTGTAATATAATTTATCCCTTCTAATAGTTGAGATACCAGCTGGCACACAAAAACTTGACCATGAATTTCAAGGTAGGACAAAGGGCATACTTTGCTTAGATACATGTCAGATTTAAGGTATTTATTAACGATCAGACGAGTATCATGGCTTTTCTTTTTCTGCGAACAGTCAAGCTATATCAGTTTTTATACAAAGGAGTATGAATGACAATCGGCATCTGCTGATGTGTATATTGTCACGCATGTGTGTTTTAATCATGATAATATCAATACTTTATATTATGGCACGAAGAACAATATTTCTTCTACAGAATACCGTTGTGAGAAAGGTATGATTTTCATTACCGCCATTTGCATCCCGAAGAAACAGCGACGTCACAAAGTTATGTTCAGCCTCGGTTTCGATATTAAGCAGGTGCCCTCCTTGTGTCATGCATTTGTTGACAGCGAACTCTCGTCTCGTAACGGTATTTGGCGTCATTTTGTAGCACCCTGTTGGGCCTGCCACCCAGTCTTCGGGACAGCCTATGGAGATATACACAGTTCTACAGAAAAGGCTAAAGACAGAGGTGCAGATTTGAAGCCAACCAGATCCATTTGCAAGTAGTATTTCATGCATGGGATACTCGAAAATTCCATTTAAGCGAGTTCATTTATGCGTGCATAATTATAGTCTTTACGAATAAAACCACGATAAACGCTATCAGAAAAAAAGTAAAGTAATATATTAATCCTTAATGCTTGCTTTAGCAATATTTCTTTTCTTTTTCTTTGAATTTGAAATACTTCATTAATGCAATGTCTATGTATCCTATAATTGTGAATACGATTACGTATACGAAGAAATCTTTTAGAAGGTTTTATAAGTTGTTAAACAATAAAGATTAATCGGGGCATCCATGAACAAAAGATACACAACCATTCAATGAAGTGGTTGTTGATATTTGTTCAATGTTCACATTGTTGTTACATCGTACAGTCAAACGTGTGTTAAGATGCCAGCCTATGGGACAGAGTAAATTGGCTGCTTAAGATATGTTGGCTACTTAACACAAATGGATGTACACTATAAATCAAATAATGGAATTTTCTGTAGTGGTTGTTTAAAACAGGTTGGCTGCTTAAAAGGGTGGTTGCTTAACACAAGTTAGACTGTATTTCAAACGAGGACATGTATCGAATGGCAATCCGACGCCAACGTGGTCTCCAGAAAGAGTATGCATTTTGGGGACTTTGGGGGGAAATATTTCAAAATATATTCTATCAAATCCTATTTGATGGGTACATACCAGAATTACCTTACATAGGTCATTTTAATGAGTGCCCAAGATATATGTCTAGTTGATAAAATGATGAGTATGAAAAACACATGAGTCTCTTAAGAGGACCTACACGCATAAGTAGCCTTTTATTAAACGACTTGAAGAAGATAAAAATTTGCGCAATTTAAAACCGCCATGCATGAATATCACCGTAAACAAAAGTACACCATTGTAATGAGACACCTGCTTGGGGGTAGTCTCGAAGAGACGATTTCAATGACGTGTTGCTTTGCAATATTACTTACCAAAATAATGAAACGAGAGGAATTAATGTTTCGATTTTGTATACATTTGATTGAATGTCGTGTCAACCCATTGCCAGGTATGTTACGGCTTTGATAAATTCACCAGCATTAGGCTACGACTATTAAGTGTCACAACAGAAAAAAACTACCACGAAACAAAAGATACCGGAATGATTAGACCATAGGACACTGGGATACAAAACCGCCACCTGAACCACTGGTCCATGCAGGTTGTAACCATAGGCAATTGAGTAAAACGCTATCGTGTACTGTAAACATGTAATATACATTTGTGACTATATAATGGTGCCATACCCGTATTTGGTCGACACTCGACACGCACCGACTCCTCTGTGATACAACGTGTGGACGTCTCAAACCGGCAGTCCTGTAGCTTGTGTTCGGAGGAGTCGCATCGAACCCGCGTCATCTTGATCTGTGAGTAGCCCTCCGTACCACGACCTATTGGGTCTCCGTCCGGAATTCTGACAGCTCCACTGTTATCAAAGGTGTGCAAATTCAACATGTGAGATCTCTTGTTCAATCGTTAATAACGCCCGGCAATTTTATTATTTTCTTATATGCTAAAATACTAGATTGAAAGTTATAAAGTTAACCTTAGCAAAAAAGAGCATATTCATAGATGCGTAGCAGGTAGCGTGATCAATGGGTGCGAAATCTGAATTTGTTTTGTTTGTTCGTTGATATAAAATCTTTCTTTCTGCACAAGTCTGTTCAAAAGTTATACAGTAATTTTTAGTAAAAATGCACTTGTGCGCTTAGACTTTTGAAAAGTCTTTGCATTACGTACCACTGATTATGCCACCTGTTAGATTCCAATGAAAGTTCAGACAATGTACACATTTTTACCGTAAATATCCGAGCTGTTGACAAGCAATATGCGCATCTGTCAGGTCCCATCCATCCGTACATACCGGTGTAAAGCTGCCGTTCAAATACACTTCAATTCGTCCAGTTGTACCACTGTAGTCTTCCATGGGATCGAACCTGGAATTGAAGTGTTCGTAGTTGGTGCTATTTGAGATTAACAAGGTAGTGTCATAATTGAGGGGAGCAGAGTAGGCAAAATTTGTTTAGTACTAATTAGAAATTCAATATTAACCCATAGCTTTGCAACCTTTGAATACTACACAATTTGTACAATCGTTAAACTGTAACTTAATGATTAGTGTACCAATCCCTTTTGTCCATCGATATACATGGCTCATACGGGACCAATGTCATACGTGTTCTCTGGATAAACTACCAGTACTTGGCTAGGAAATGTGTGTTGCCATAGGATACTCCACCTTGAAACAATTGACTGTCATTTGAAATCGAACCCGGTTTGTAAAATCTCTAGTCTATTCCCATAAATGTGTTCAACATTATAGATATGTGAGACCATTTCATCTGTAGAAGAAATTAAACAAAAATCTCTATCTGTGAAATATATACTCAATAGAACTGAATACACCATCCCTATGCATATACCTTATAAGTTGGCCGCTGTTGGGCACCGAAACATCCAACAAACGCCGTTGACCCGACAGGGATTTACCATGTAGTGCCTGGTAAAAGGGATTCTGTAAAATGAAGAATAAATCGGTAAATTCTGGCAAACCCATCTCATATTACATTTTGGCAAATATGTTTCTCCACATGTATTTGTTTGCGAAACTATAAAAAAATAAGTGATTTTGTGGGAGGTCAAATGTGAACAGGAAACGGCTTTTTTGGGTTAAAATACTGTTGTTGGTAATTTGTTGCAGAAGACAAAAATTCACCGATCAAATTGTACAGAAAAGCACAAGACACGAACAGGTACAAGAATATCGTTACACTAACATGTTACTAAAAAAAATTTGAATTACGTCGCTTTAACCCCGGTTTCAACGAATATCTTAATTACATATGGATGTTTGGTAAATAGATTTTCATCGTTTGCTAAGAAATATATGATGTCATTAATGACTATGATTGAATGCAATGCGTGTTGTGGATCTTTATTGCCAAGCAGTAAGTCTTCTTAACATGGGTTTGAATTCACTTTGATTGAGTTGCTGATGAAAGTTATTCGGTTGGTTAAGGAAAGGACGGTCATTATACTCCTTTGCTTTGCCACACCATTTACAGGAGATGGGTGTTAATTATATTCAACGTATTGTAGGCCAATTATTGCAGGCAAGCCAAAGTTATGTTGCACAGCCATCCATTATCGGTGAGGAGGAATACAATCCATAAGGCGCGTTAGTCTAATAAAGTTAATCCTTAGAATGATATGTGATTTCCTAAAAACATTTTCTTGTTCCTTCTGCTTTTCAAAACCTTAATATCTGCTTATTTCTAATGAAAGATACTCAGAGGAGCAAACATGTTAGATCATTGGCCAAATTACTTGGCGGCTGGCCTGTATCTAAATTGTTTGCATAAGCGTGAAGTTGGTTCCAGCAATATAAGGGTTAAAACGTAAAATATCTGAACAATTATCAAGTATCTTCGTGTTGAAAAATCAGCTGTATACAACATTGCAGCAATGTCATAGCACGCTTGAAAAATTTAAAGAGCATGGGTTGTCTTTATTCAGTTAAATAAAGTGTTTAAAGCGGCGCATAACTAGGCCTACAGTCCATTCATTGAAACAAATCACATACCAAACATTTAAATATATTCAACTAGTATAACAACAACGTGTTTTCTTTAAATTTTGCTTACAGACCGGGTACAAACGGTGGAACAATAATAAAATTCGCCACTTACCTCTGTATGTGCACACTTAAAGCAGCAACCGCATACCATAATAAATAGTATTATATTCAGATCCATCTGCCTCATTTTTTGTGGTCTTTTAACAAAAAGAACTCATCCACACAACAGAAGCAGTATCACTTCAGGACTGATCGAGGTTGATCCACTTAACAGTCGCGATGTTTTATAACCATCGACAAGTGGGCCAATTGACTAAGACCCTTGTGCACGTCAGTTGGCAGGGCGTGTTGAGTAGGAACTATGTGTCATACAAACTACGGCTTAGACCTCCTAATACAAGCATAGAAATTCGGATACTGGTTGAGACAACATTGATGAAAAATCAAGCTGGCTGGCGACAGATTCTTGGTACCCTATTTAGCCTATTAGCTATTTTTGGAGTCACGTAAAGCAGGGTTCAAGCCGTTGTCCGCAAGCGCGTCGGTCTAATTTTCAAACACGGTCTAGAGATACGCGTTTTCTGTTTTCAAATAATGCACCACTTACACGATATCACCGCACCCTAACCATTGGACAAACAACAAACCGAGTGCGAGAAAAAAGACGTCATTGTACTTACCAAAAAGCCGTATTTTTCATGAAACCGAAGGAGATACGGCATATCGGGAACTACAAATACCGTTGGTATTTTAACAACAAACCGAGTGGGAGAAAAAAGTTGTCATTGTACTTACCAAAAAGTCGTATGTTTCATCATGAAAATGAAGGAGATACGGTATATCGGGAACTATGACAAACATGTATGTAGGACAGCTACAGAGTCTCGTGCTTTGAAGAGCGCCTTGTACAACTGTGCTTAAGTAAACCAGTGTTAATAGACGTTGTATTTGTATATGATTTTTATTTTTGTCATAAAAAAATGTTTCGGCAATGTTTGCGCTATATTTCGACAAAAGACCATCTGTAAGTATGTCCAGTTTGTTTAAAGCCGTATCAGTTATGAAACGGCTTTCTTGGATCCACCTGTACTAGGCTAGAGCTCTGAATTGACTTGCCTAAGGTCACTCCCTCGAAACAAGACGTGTCGGTCAGGATCGAACCCGGAACCCCAAGTTTTTAGTCCGCCAACTCAACCACTGGGCCACACAGGACCTTACAGGTATCCCCAATGTGTTCTAGATATGCAAAGGTAAATTGGAAATGTTCATTGTCCAAGAATAACATACTGATTTCTGAATGAAGTCGGAACATGTACTGTCTGAACTCCCCTCATACTGAATGAGATTACCGGTTTTATATCAGCAATAATTAATAACACAGCAATTACGAATTCTAATTTTTTTAGTTGTGCTGGGAAGAAGTCATTGTCATGTAATTGAATAAGCGATATATCTCGTCAGTGTTATTTTTCTGGTAATCCTCTATGCTATAAACTAAATGGGCGGAGGACGGTCTCTTAATCAATTGTTGATAATGACGGTGTTATAAATAAAAATTAATCCAATTCTACCCGCTCTAGGATTCAAACCACAGATGGGATGATTTAAAGTTTAGTGCTCTTCAACACTTGGGACGGATAGTTGACATTAAACCGTTGATTGTGACGAGGTGTGAGTATACATAAAGGAAAAGGGCCTTCGCCCCATTGAGACTAACAATACAACTTTTTGTCACCCATCACAAGTGGTCGGAAACACTTGCCAAAACATTCGTGTTACTGCGTAAACTGTAATGGCAACGAACTGGGGGAAAACTGTACCATTACTCATCGGTGGAAAAAATCGTCCCAGATCAGCATATGTAGTCTACGCATGCAAATATAAAATTTCACTCAGGTATCGTTATCATCCATACCTTAACCCTTCGAATGATGGGTAATTTTCTAAAATTGTGTCGTTTGCTTCCAAAACCTTCAATATCTGCTTAATTTTGTTGAGGAAATACAATCAGAGAATCAAACAGGTTAGATCAAAGGCCAACCGCTAATTTATTTGGCGGTTGGCCTGGATCCAACCTGTGTGCATAAGCATGAAGTCGGTTCCAGCACTATAAGATTATTTTGTTAGTTGTATCTATATAACTGAAGACTGATTATTTCCCCGACCAGCCGTTGATTACAATAAACTATGTAGGCGCCTAAAGGAACATTTTCGGGCGTTCTGGTGTATGAATCAATCGCTGCATTATATGACGAAACGGGCCACCTCTATCTAAATAACGGTGTGGACTTTCAAATATTTCCCTCTTGTAGACATGTGAGATTGTTCACACATTTACGGTTGTGTTGGCGATTTGTATTTAAATCGTACGAAAGAAAAGAAAAAAAATGATCCTTGCCAACAACGTATAGAGCGAAAGATAGCATTGTCGCTGGAAGGCAAAAGAAAGCCTCGCCATACTTGCTGTGTGCCATCGTTAACAAAAAAATAAACATATTTTGAAATGTATTTAATCATAAAAATAAACAAACCACAATGCAAAAGGGCGACCGAAAACGCTCCTCAAAATTCCTCGAAAACATCAACGTATGTCGCTGATTAAAGACCCCGTTTTCTTCCTAAATGATCTAGACGAAACGAAAACAACATAAATACTTTATTTTGAGAGTTTCCTATCAACAGAGTGTGTATTCCTTGCGTTTTGATACAGGATTGGTGGACTGTTATGCATACGTCAATTACTCTGCTCGAAATTGAAAAGATACATTTATATTTAGGAACATGGCTGCAAAAGCTGGTCCAAAGAAGGCAAAATGTTTATGACTGGCTGGCCAGGTAGAACACTGGTAAGACACTCAAATTCACGCTGTATCCGCCTTTATAGCATTCAAATGTATGCATTGGTGTGGAAGTCTACATTTCTTTAACAGTATTTATGTTTATTTCAATTTAATCATAAGAATCAAATAAAACTGAACTGCGATCAACCAATATACAAACAACCAAAAACGTCAAAGGTGGAATAACTGCCATGCAAGACAAAATATCAATGTTCAAATCGATATTGTGAAGAAAATATTTGGACAAAATATAGATTGATCAGACAAGATGAATAGTTCACTTTTCCTCAAAATCGATCTGAATTCAAAAGTATACTTTTGGCACTGTTTGTTCAGAATAACGTAATAGTAAATGCTTCACATAAGTAATCAAATTACTTTAGTGTGCTTTCAACAAATTCCGCAGAAAATGGTTTATATACCCAAGAAACCCGATTTGAAATTGGGTTATTGGACGGAATGCATTTAGATCACTGAGTATGGTGAAATATACAACACTATCAACAACGGTACCACTTTTCATTTTACAGGCGCAAACGCCGCCCACAGTTTATCAAACTCCTCCAAGTAGCTGGTTACCAGCTTATCGTTGGTGGCGATCATTAAGTTCTCCTGGTTTCCGGAAATGGCCTGCCGAGTCCAGTTAAACGACCCGTTTAACAGGATTTTTCTGTCGATGATGACAAACTTGTGATGCATCAAATACGATGAGTTGTCCGTTCGTACGTTTATACCTGTAAATACAAGACACCATTATTATAGGAATCAGTCGTGTTGCTTAACCAGTAGCATGCTGAATTATTTTCTAAATCTAGATTTTTGTGTTGTTTGCTTTCAACAACCATTAATGTCTACTTAATTTGTATGAGGAAAAATACCCAAATAAGCAAACAGGTTGAATCACAGGCCAGCCGCCAATCTATTTGGTCGTTGGCCTAGATCTCACCTGTTTGCAAAAGCACGAAGTCGGTTCCATCTCAATAAGAATTTAATTCACAAAGAACTGACGTTCAACAGCGTAAATCTAGAAACAACATTTCTAGAAACATGTTATCTTTATCTCAGGTAGAATACACCGGATGTTGTAGGCTGATAAATACGAACATAATCTTTATCACGCTCCCAAACTAGCCGACAAACTTCATCAATTTGATTTGAGATTGGCAACTACATGAGCTGCTTTGGCATACTAGTTCGACTTAGGATGGACTACAACAGAACCAGTACAAACGCTATTCGTCTTTAATATGAAGCAGTCAATTGCATGGAAAGAGTATGTCTGCATTAACTAGACAACGAAATGGTTCACTTTTTAAAAGACTGGGGCATGCATTTATTTAAATTTGTTCACGTTATTCAAAGAAAACGTATACAATGTTAACTCATGTACATTTTAATTGAAGATACACGATCATTGAGAGCAGCTAATGGTCATCACAGCAAAAGCAATAGGCCTAGTACAAGCACCATAAGTTTTGTTGACACGCAATCATCTACTGGCTCTCTATACTAAGTACAAGCACCATAAGTTTTGTTGACACGCAATCATCTACTGGCTCTCTAGACTAAGTACAAGCACCATAAGTTTTGTTGACACGCAATCATCTACTGGCTCTCTAGACTAAGTACCTTTCAATTTCTAACGAGTTGTCTTCAAGCATTTTGAACCTTGACCATTGTTACTTATATGTGAACAGTTAATAATAATCAAATGAATTTGAATTTCCTCTCTTTTGATACATGTATGCTTTCATTGGTAAACACTTTAAAACTTATTATCTAATGTATATTGTTGACCCGTCTATGAGCTTAACTGTTGTCTGTCTCAAATACCTATCACATACCTGTGTACGTGTTAATATTTGAGTCGATAGTAACTTTGCCTTCATAAAGTGTTCAATCTTTTATCAAATTTGAATTTGGACAAAGAAATGTGAACTTTAAGTACAGCGATACTCATTCTAGAGCCGATATGAAATAAGAGGGCATGTAGAATACGTACATTGTTTTTGTCTTATCGCTGATACTCAATATCTTTGTTTTAATACACTTTAACTTCGTTGAACGTTTATGCATATTAGGAACCTAATGCATTGTTTGAGAGAACATGCTGGTAATATATATAGACAACACAACCACTCAGTGAACGACAGAATTTTTCACTGGTCGGATGTGTTTGTGTCTTTGAGAGGTTCGTTTGCTCGGTTCGTTACATTATGTTAAAATCAGTAGAACAGGTAGGCCGTCTTACCTTGAAAATTAATGTTAATTTAATTAGTACTCGTCTAGTTTAATGACTTCAATACTAGGTGATTTTGAGTAGGGCTTTTTGATCCATCCCCTCATATTAGATACTGCGACAGGTCCAACTTGACAGCCAATCATAAAGCATACAATGTATGTAATATATAACAACACATTTGGCCTCAGAAAATAAACGTCAAATAATTTTGACTTATTGAATCGCCCGCTACAGATGTGTAAAACATGCATGTATAAATGAAAGAAATGTCTCTACCTTCTTTTCTAAATCTCCAGATTTGTGAGCCACTTAAATCCACCTGCTCATCGTCGCATATTACACGAACAATCACTCCTTTCTTGTGCGCCTCTATCAACAATTCACCTAGGTCCGCGCTACATATCAGAAATACACACACATCAAGGGAGATTCGAGCACTGGCTAGGTGTCTGAACAGCCTGCTTAACGAATTCTCGTCGTGTGTAAATCTACATTTAAGGTTGTTACAGCCACTGTCTCCGACAAAGAAGTCTTTACATGCAATCTGTCTATCAGGAAAAAACAGTACTTCATCTAACGATCTGGAATTTCTACTTTCGGTTTGATCATCAAGCCTGGACCGTCTGATCCACTTGTAGAGATGGTATATGACTTCAGATGCTATCCCTACTGTAGAAAATATGACGAGACCCTTTGCAAAACGCTCCATTGTTCAATCAATGCATCTAAACCCAATCAAAACACATACATGTGTATGTTTGACAATGTAGTAACGAAATTTAACAGATAAGTTCGTGTTGTACTGCAGATAAAAATGTAATGAGGTTCGTAAGATACTACAGTGAAATCAAACAATCCGTTATTCTATTTAAGTTGTAAATTTCAATGCATTACGTTAACTTTGTTAATTCATGGTTGATTTGAAGAAATGAGACATCATGGATAGTTAATGAAATCGAATCATTTTCCTTTTATGAACGATATATCACTGATCATCGATTTGACTTGAGTACGAAGATTAATTTTTTCTCGATCGTGCCCACTTCCGCTTCCGTTTCCAACATGGCAGTGTTTGTTAATTTATTGTAAATGATTTCGATAAACACTAACAACATCTCAATTGGCTTGACTGAAGTAAGATTTGAACAATGGAAAATAGAGACGATGTAGTCCTCGACTTCGGGGATGAAGAATTCGACAAAGACAGAGTATTCAAGTAAGCTTTGCCTGACTAAATGTGAACACTGTAAAGTTGATGTCATTTCGGATAGCACTCAAGCTGTCATTTGTTAAAAAGTAACTTTTTTTTTTTTAACTTTTTACTTATCGAAACAGGTTGTATTTTTCTTTTATCTGACATGCTGATGAATTCAGGGTAACCGGCTGTAAAGAAACGGTATTTGGGAATACCGAAAACACATTTTTTACCGAAACCAACAGAAAACGAGATTTTCAACCGAAAACAAGATTTTTTGGGCGGGTTATACTTGATATCTTTTGTTCATTATTTCTCATTATAAAGATGAAAAATATATTATTAGACAAAATTTAAGCAAATAACTTTGTCTTATCATAGTTAATTCATCTTTTTGTGTTATTGATTTATTCGAAAACACGAAAGTCCTCCGAAAAAACAAACATTCATAGACAGTGAGATATACCTATGGTCTGAAATTTATCCTTTTTTTCTTTTAAAACACAAATATGTATTATCTGATAAAATTTGAGACAATCTTTTTATCTAGTAATCATTTTATTCAATTTTATATTTATCTTAATTAAACTATACACAGTTACTTCCCTTGGATTTCCAAGCACAAACGTTATTTCCGAAAACAAGTTCTTACTGACATGCATATTTTTTTTTTTTAAATGAAATCATCTGTTATCACACATGTTGTAAAATACTTATAAATAAAATGATTTGCTTCAGTTTGTTAAATTTAGATACCAATGCTTGATTGAAAACTAGTCATAGCAATGACATAGAATAATGCACAGAATAATTGAAACAATGTTTTAGCAAATACAGATAAAGAAATTCTCAAAAATTGTATAGTTATTTTCTTTTGCCATTAAATTAAGCATTTTATTTCGACTAATGTAATTGCTGACACCTCATCAATTGTGATAATAGCGTGCACATGTTTAACGAGGTATACATGATAATTATCACATTTTAGACAAATTAAGGGAAACATTCTTTTTACATAAACAACGGTTAACGACAATTAAGTCGTCATCATCTTTTTAATCTTCCTTTTGAGAGTTCACAGTTTGTTACTTTATTTTCGTAGCTTATTTTTTGTATTGATAAAGAACTATATTTAGCAAGACAAAATGTAAGTCACTTCCAATCTTGTTGTATTAACCATGGTGTTTGTGGTTTAAAGTGTCATAATCTGGAAAGTATTCAATGTTCAAAATGTCAGAATTGGGTCCACAGAGAATGTGTTAAACTTAAAGGCCCATTAAAGGAGATTAATGCTATATCAAACTATATTTTTTGTTAAACTTTTGAACCGATTCAAAAAGTTATCACCAGAAATAACCATCAGCACAACTTAAATGTGAAAGTAAACCAGAAATAACCCAAGGCTATATTAAGTGCTTTACATTTGAGCACTCGCCATAGTCTTGCATTGAACCCTCCATGACAGTTTGTTTCGGATGAAATTCTTGTTTTAGGTTGTACTGAGTTGGTTTAAAAATTACAAAAAAATGAATTTAACTTCAATGACACAAAATTATTATCTTAAATTTTGTCAAATGATACATTTTTCATCTTTATAATGAGAAATAATGAATAACAGTTTATAAGTATAATCGATTTCTACAAAACCTTGTTTCGGTTGAAAAGTTTGTTTTCGTTTGTTTTGGTAAAAAAGTTGTTTTCGGTTTGCCCTAATACCCGTTAAGAAATAGAAGGTGTTGAACCTCTTCATAAGTTGAACTTTATTTGAGGCTGGTACAGAGGTAGTCAAAATAAATGACATGAAGATTGCTTTCTTTTTTTCTGATGGGGCAATATGACGTTGAAATTTCGAACAATCCAAATAATGTTTGACTTTGTTTTTTTAATTTTCTGAATTAAAGTACAAATGGCCATTCTTAGTCAATTGATGTGATAAGATATATTAAATAAACTTTTATACCAACAAACAATGGCATCAATTACTGTTAAACAATTGAAAAAATGCTGAAAAGGTTTTCCCATTCCAGTGCGCATGCGCATAAAAAAATTATCTGGAGCTAAAAATCGTCAACTAACATTAATTAAACCATTTTTACAAAGTTATTATGGGGAATACAGACATGTCAAGTGTAGAGATTGATTAAAAAAAGGATTAATTGACAACTGTGAGTAAACAATTTGACAATTTTTGTCACAAGTGGCCACCATTATATGAATGGTTCGAAAGTTTAACGGAAACAAAATTTCTCAATAGTTTACGAGCATGTCAAAATAGTTTGACTGGTACAGAGAAAGTCAAACTGGATTATGGATTAAGAGTACCATTGCCTTTGCATCCAGGAGCCTAAGTGTACAATACATAAAAATATGCTCTGGTGATGGATGATATAACTGTCTTACCTTTTATCGATTTAGATTAAAGGAGGTGAGGCTTCTGAATGTGTGCCAGCTTTCATACATTTTGTAAGGAATCAAGCAAATGGCATCTAAAACAAGTGCTTGATTGAAAACTAGATGATTTATCTTTAAGGGTTTTTGCACTGTCTCAACAATCTGTCTGTTATATAACAGCTTTCCTTGATTCAATAGAACTTGGTTATTGGTCTGAAGTGCCTTGCAGAAGGTGACTCTGAGTTATCTGCTGGGTGGGAACCAAGGGGCTGGAGTTGAAAGGCAGCCAGCCACCTTAACCATTTGGCTACACAGGACCCTCAATATTTTTTTAAATGAAAAATGCTGTCAATGTTTTGATTAATAACTTGCCTACCTCATAAAAAAAGCAATGAAAAGTGCAACTTGTTTGCAAAATCATTTCAAAGGTGTTAAAACCTGAATTATATGGGGCTTTTCTTCAAGATAATGACATACTAGCATGATAATTTGCTTAAAGGCCCATTAAAGGAGATAAATGCTATATCAAACTATATTATTTGGTATTTTTTTAGACTGATTCAAATAGTTATCCGCAAAAAACACCATCAGAACAACTAAAATGTGAAAGTAAACCAGAAATAACTTATATTAGCAAGTTTTATAACTCAGATTTCCTAATTCTTCACCTCTGACCTTGACAGTTGATACACACATTTTTGAACCAACCAATCAGAATTCGTTATTTTGAATATGTAAACAAGCAGGTTGTTGATAAACATGGTTGAATTGGAGACAACTATATTTCAAGCACAAAACAACTTATTTTAAATGAGTCTATTTAATAGGGTCTCAATGCATTCGTAAACTAATTATCATGACTTTTATGAATATAATAAAATAACTCCATAAATCTTTTCACTATTTTATTTGTTCTCCTCTCCTTTGATGTGCCTTTATGTTTGCGTGTTCAGTTATCAATGCAAGATGTACAATGTTAGAATAATGCTTCCCAATAAACTTTTTTTTACAAACCAATATATGCATTTAATAGAATGTAAATCTATGACATCAGAAAAAAATATTGAAAGGTTTTGAGATTGAAATCTGGGGTGTGACTTTTTTTTTAGATAGGTTATATTTGTATTTGTAATGAATTAATCATAAGGTCCTTTATATTGTATTTAAATGATATATATTTTTGTCTCATTTCAGACATCCATATGCAGTTTTCTTCCACTTATTATTCCGTATTGGGGCAATCCTCGCTTTCCTTATGTGTGGATGGTTTAGCAGTAGTTTTATTACCAATTTTGTTGTAATTGTTATACTTATGTCGATGGATTTCTGGACCGTAAAGAATATATCAGGTGGGTGTATTAGATTTGATACTGGTAAGAAAGAGTTCCAAGAATTTCTTTTTGTTATTTCTGATGAATTTGAAAGAATTGAAATGTGAGCTTGAGTACCAATAGAAACATTTCATGAATGATTTAACCTAACTTTAGGGAGTTTTGTATTGACATCTTAAAACTTTCTAAATTAGAACTATCTTGGTAAATAAGCAGTAAGAGTTTAATGAATCTTGTAACAAATGGAGAGACACCATTCAATGAATGTAACAAACAATTTCTACTTTTTTATTATGGTTTCAGTGAAATAGCACACATGAATACCTAGTTATATTTAGGAGATGTGCCATGGTCTAGATGACTGCTAAAAAAAGAATGTGCTGGGTTATACTTTAGTTTATGGTTACCCTTTTGATTTATCCTATTTCTTCAATTATACTTTAAAACTAGGTTCTGGCTATTAAAAAGAGACCATTTAGTTTGTATTAAACTAGGTTTTAGCTATGATTGTCCTTTGTCAGTAAAACTGGATTGCCTTTTGTAATTGCTTCTAAATTCCTTTTATTAACACAAGTCTAAATAGATATTTGGCAATCATTTTCATAAAATTCCAAAATTGCATTAAAGAATACAAGAATCAAACATTTGATATATTTGTGTACTGTTTAGGCCGACTCCTGGTTGGGTTACGGTGGTGGAACTACGTTGATGAGGATGGTAAAAGTCAGTGGGTGTTTGAATCTCGTAAAGTAAGTTTCTTTTATCATTAAACTCTTAATCATTTTTTCATCATTTATCTAAGTAGTATTTGTTTAATTTCTTCTTTCCAATAACATTCAATTTTTTTGATTCAACGCCCTGATGTCAAAGTCTGTGTGTATAGAACTCGTTGTGTAGTTTGGTTTAATTTAAGGTAAATAGAGATTGAACTGTAGTCATACCCTATACTGAGATCATCATTTAATGTATTGTCAGTAGTATTGAGTGCATGATGGTGGTAAGGGGGCATAATGTCATTGGTGTGTTTGGGGCTAGGTGTCATCAGGGAATTTTATAATGACTGAAAAGTTGTTATTTTAGTCAAAGTTACGTAATGCTTATTTGTATTATTTCAAATGACCCCTTTTTAACTTTGAAATGTATGGTAAAGTTTCACATTAACATTATTTTGTTTGATTTTTTATTTACAGAATCTTTAATTCCATACACTTTCTAGTATTGGAATGCTTAAGGAAGAAATGGACAGTGGTCATGTTTTACCATTAATTGTTTCCAGACTTTTAACCCTTAGAATGCTGGGTTATTTTATAAAACTGATTTTTGTGTCATTTTCTCTCCAAAAACCTTAAATATCTGCTTTAGTGCGTTGAAACAAATACTCAAAGTAGCAAACAGATTAAATCACAGGCCTTGGTCTAAACCTGTTTGCATAAGCATGAAGTCGGTTCCAGCACTATAAGGGTTGAATACTTTTGTGCCTGCCTTAAGAAATTTCTGCTTTAGTTTAAAATTATTTCAGTTAGTCTATATAGAACAGAATAGTGTCAAGACACCAAAATTGGATGACATCATGATTACTGGAGAAGAAATTCATTCATATTTGTTTTTGAGAGAATGCAATATCCCTATTCTGTTAAAAACTGTCCAAATTGCAAGCACCAGAAGATGAAATATGACATGTTGGGACACCTCTGATTTCTTTAGAGTGATCTGCGTCAAGTAACTTCAGAGCCATAGCCTAGTACTGGTGGATCCAGGGAAGCTGTTATATTAATTCAAAAATTGATACAGGGTTAAACACCATACAAAGAAATGAAATGATGGCATTTGTCTTAAATCTCCTGAGCATTAACCCTTTCCCAAACAACAAACTTTCGACTGACCCAATTTGAAAGAGTTTGCAGACGACATTTCACAATGTGATGAAATTGGAAAATAATCTTCCGATAGCGTAGAACACATTTTGGGAAAAGGAGAAATTGCTCGTTACGAGCAATTTCTCCTTTTCCCACAACGTTTTCTAAAGTTGTCTACAACAAAGTGGTCAAATGTCGTTATTGTTTGGGAAAGGGTTACTCGTCTGAAAAACTATGAAATCTATTTTCATGTACATGTTTTAGATTAGATATATATGTTTTATGTCTGATTATTATTTTTTTTCTTCAGAGTCGTAAGGCAACAATTACTGCTGCAGAATCGAGAATCTTTTGGTTATCTCTTGTGGCTTGTCAAGTGTTGTGGGTTATATTTTTCTTCGGTGCAATTTTCCTCTTCTTTAAATGGGCAGTAAGTATATAAATCAGTTCTATTCTAAATAGTTGCCAGCTTTTGAAATCATTGCAATACAAAAGAACTGTTACCGCTATTCTGACTCCCATACTTTTAAGTTTAATTTTATTTTATAACAGATAAAGTGTTGTATTGCTCCACTAAGGATATTTAGAACTTATTGCAGGATTTGCATAACGAAATATATCTCCATTTTGGAAGAATATTTACAATACTTTCTGTGTAACATCTTTCAAGTATGCTCTGCTTTTTGGTTTTAGTCAATAATTGACTTGTCCTTTTCAAAGAATAAAATCAAATCAAAGTTTTGAAGCACCCATTGTGGCCTCATATTGAACCATTAAAAGCTGTAGCAAGTTCTTCAAAAATATTTAACACTTATGATGGTCTTGCATTGTACCCTGGAGTTTATTTGATATAGCATTTCTGAAACGATCATTGACATCTTTAACTTCTATGCCATTTCAGATAGTAGCTGTTGTTGGTGTCCTCATGAATGGTGCTAATTTACTCGGCTATATTCGGTGTAAATGGGGGACAAGAGAAAAAGCAACTTCCATGGCTAAAAGTTTTCTTACTGCTCAGTTTGTAAAATCTGTAAGTATTGATGGACATCTGTGATTATTTCCTTTACACTTTCCAAGTTGTTATTCATTCTGAGCTACAATAACATCCATCAGAATGATTTAACCCCCTACCCAACACAAAATGTTCAAATGTGCCAAATTGAAGGAGATTGCAGACGACATTTCAAAATGTGATGAGATTGGAAAATAATCATTTTATAGGACAGAAAACATTAAGGGAAAAGGAAAACTTACTTGTTACGAGCAATTTTTCCTTCTTTTCCACAATGTTTTCTGCCCTATCAGAAGATTATTTTCCAATTTCTTCACATTTTGAAATGTCTTCTGCAACCTCTTTCAATTTGAGACAGTCGAAAATTTGTTGTTCGGGAAAGGGTTAAGAGACAATAGGCAATGTAAAATAGCATGTTCATCTTTTGTTTAAAAAGTCAGTTATTTTCAGAAGGGCAAAGAAACTACATGTGTCTTGCTCATGATGCGAGAACTCATAACTCTTGACAATACTTTTAATGATAATAAATCAATGGTGCTTTTTTCCCTAGGTACTTTGATCTCTTTGTTAATTGGCATAAATTTCAAACATGATATTACAATCAGATCAAGGAAAAGGTTGAAGTGATATCCTTAAGTTCTTTTGAAGTCTGCTGCTTGTTTTAATTTCATCATCGCAGAGAAACAATATCGTATGATTTGTATGATTAAGTTAATTTATGAGGAAAGAGCTTCAATGAAGTAGTATCTGCTGATATTCAGTAACACTGGTTACAAAATGCTGAAATGTTCCTTCCCCAAATTGAAAGCATTAGCAAACAACAATTAAGTAGCACGGCAGATCATGTCTTCACAATTCTCCCATTTTTTGTACAAAAAAGATAGTCATGACTGAAGTTGTTCAGTAAGATACCAGAATTAATACTTTGACATCCAATTTTGACTGGTTGAAATTCAAAGCAACAGAAGACACCAAAAAAGTATGCACACAATTTTTCATATGAAAGTGTCTAGAAAGAATCTATTCTGTGTAAATGAGAAATGTATTGACAAAGTGGTTTTCTGTACGTGGATGAAAGTGTGGAGTTACAGAGGGAGGAATAAACTATCTTGTTCTTAATGTGTTAAAGTGGTGAGTTGGTATTAAGTTGTACATAAGACATTCATCTGTTGGAATGGAGTGAAACCTTTGCTCTCAATTGAAATTTCTTCTCTTGTACCCAAAATGTCTTTAGTCTTTTGTGACAAATTTCTTTGTAGGTTTTTATTGTATTTATGTATCCTCACCCTTTCCCATGTAGTTAATCATCAAGAATTATAACAATATAACACGCTTTTTTGAAACTAAGCAGTCTTTATTTTGTCAATAGGATTTTTTAACTCTTATAGTGCTGGAACCATCTTCATGCTTATGCAAACAGGTTAGATCCAAGTCAGCTGCTAAGTAAATTTGCGGTTGGCCTGTGATCTAACCTTTTTGCAACTCTGATTATCATTCCGCATTAAAATTAAGTAGATATTTAACGTTTTGGAAAGCAGATGACACGAAAATCTATTTTTAGAAAATTACCCAGGACTATAAGGGTTAATCTCTAACAAATACTCATATCTTTACGTCTTTATAATTGCTGCCTGCCATTGCTTTCAATTTAAACCAGTCATATGAAATCCAATATTGAATTATGGTTAAAAATGAACATATATAAATTCATTGTTGAAATGATTTTCCTTTTCAGATGTTCACGTCTTCAAAAACCACAGGATCTGAGCAGACCACATGATGGAGCAGCTTGCTAATACATTGATTGTATGTTATATTGACCAAAAAGCAAATCGCTGTGAATGAAATCCATCCTTAAAATATAGCGCATTCCTTTTCTTGAATTGTTTAATGTTTTATTCAAAATTTGTAAATCATGAGGTGAGATGCTTGCTATGCCTTTTGTGTGGGATATACAGTGAAGCTTCGTTAATCCGGACCCTGATTATCCGGATGTCTCGCTATCCGAACGAAAATGTAAGGGAACGGAATTATTTGACCAGTTCATTGCAGACGACATTTGAAAACATTGTGGGTAAAGGAGAAATTGCTCGTGACGAGCAATGTCTCCTTTTCCCACAATGTTTTCTGCCATATCAGAAGATTATTTTTGAATTTCATCAAGTTTTGAAATGTCGTCTGCAATTTCTTTCAATTTGGGATGGTCTACAATTTGGCGTTTGCTAAAGGGTTATACTTGTGCATACATACCGTTTATAACTTAATGTGTATAAGAACATGCTCTCCTTCATTAGTCCGGATGATTCAGTATTCCGGACATTTTGTTGGGAATGGACGTGTTCGGATTAACGAGACATCACTGTAGATGGTTTATATTTTGGAGTTTTATTTATTACATTTTCTACAGTATTCTAGTTATATCATGGCAGTATAACAGCTATTGCATTTATCTATACTCTTGGTAATGACCTACCCTAATGTCAAATATACATTTAACCCGTAGAATGCTGGATCATTTTCTAAAAATAGTTTGTTGTGTTGTCTGCTTTCCAAAACCTTAAATATCTGCTTAATTTTGATGAGAAAATATACCCAGAGTAGTAAACAGGTAAGATCACAGGCCAGCTGCCAATTTACTTGGCAACTGCTCTTGATTCAACCTGTTTGCATGAGAATGCTGTCTGTTCCAGCACTATAAGGGTTAAAGTCTTCAGCAATCTGAACACATCGAGTTTATCAAATGAAAACACCTCTGAAATAATAGGGATGACGCCATATTGGTTCCCAGCGGAATGACGTCACTTCACTTTCGTGTTTAAAAATAGATCTTAAATGTGAAATCTAAAAAGTTTTTAAATTTGATTGAGGAAACAACTATACATGTCACAACAACAATTTTGCCATTTGGTATGAGTTACTGATAAAAAGATTGTTTAAAAGGATGTCCAACCCTTTCATACACATTGAGCTACTTAACTTGTACGCTTAGAAAAGGTGTTAATTGGCGGATGCCGATTTACCCGAAAAATTGTAACCCTACACTTATATCCGAGGTGTATTTCACAGCTCACGGAAATACCCGAGTAGTTCCGATTGAGTCTTCAGTCACAGCATCAATATCGAATGATAAAGTCACCCAAGCTATAGTTTGAACTATGGTCCCTCCTTAATAATGACACTGATGGTAGGTTTTTAAGGCCTTTTTCGGGAGGGGGGGGGGTCCTCCGTATTGCTTTGAGTTTGGACCTGTCATAAATCCCATCATGGAGTAATGGGTACAATGTAAATAGTTGGGTATGAGATATTTATTTTAGTGTAACAATGTAAAGTCAGTTGACATGAAAAATGTGTTAGGTGTTTTCTCAGAAAAGCTTTTGAAATACCATCAATAGTTAGATAACAAATCAAACATTATCTTGCTGTTTTTATGATATTGCTTCTCTCAAAGGAAATTTACTTAATTACTTGTTTAAGATTCAATGCTGTTTTCAGCAAACTTTATAGTGTTCTACAAATCAAATCAATTGCTAAGGTAATTTTACCCTTCTATTAGAAAATAAAGATACCAAAACAATTGAAAGGAATGTGTATTTAACCCTTTCCCAAACAATAACGACATTTGACCACTATGTTGCAGATGACTTCAGAAAACATCGTTGGACATGGAGAAATTGCTCATATGACCCTATATTTATTCAAAAAGAAAATATTGACTGTTTTCCCCATTGTTACATGTATTATTAACCAGGTGATTTGTAAGGGACAATATAAGAAATGAAGTCCTAAATATGTGTTTCTTGACAATTCAAACAACTTAGTTACTACTTAGCTTCCCTACTTATTTCTGATTCCCTAATAGAGATTATGTGATTTAAAAAGATAAGTTAAAGAGGGTAAGGATAGATATAAATTCTACAATTCATCAGCATTTTATAATAGAACTGTGTCAGAAATTTCATAGACTGTATCTCTTTCATGTTGGTTAATAACAGGTCTTTTTTAGTTTTTGAATATTTTGCTTTGTTCTACTGTATTTTGTTTTGTTTGCTTTGACTTCAATACATTACCAATATAAGAAAATGGTAAATTTGTTTTACTGTCTACGTTTTTTCCGCATAAGCATTGAAACATGCCAATTATCAAAGTGGTACAGTATATACATTTCCTTGAAAATATGCATAATTGACTCTATTCCCGAGCAAATTCACAGTTTCTCAAAATATTTCTAAAGACCATCTTTTGCTAAGATTGAAGGCATTTGTTCAAGTGTAGTTTTTGGTTCATTTGTTTGAAAATATTAGTGCAAAGGTTTCATGTAGAATATATGTGGGTTGGCTAATTCATTTTTGGAAATGTATTGGAAAGCATTCATGGAAAGAAACGTTTAAGTTGTCATTTCCTTTCTAGGTATCATAAAGAATATTTTGAGGTTTCAATGCAAGAATACAAAAAGTGCTATACATTTATGAAGGACTTAGCCCTTATAGTGGTGGAACCGATTTCATGCTGATGCAAACAGGTTAGATCAAGGCCAACCACCAAGTAAATTTGTGGCTTGCCTGTGATCAAACCTATTTGCTACTCTGAGTATCATTCCTCAACAAAATTAAGCAGATATTTAAGGCTGTGGAAAGCAGAAGACTCATAGATTTTTTTTTAGAAAAATACCCTGCATTCTAAGGGTTAGTCTTGCATTGAACCCTCGATATTCAAGATATGTGGGTTTAATCATTCAAAGCTTGGTTCATAGAGGTCATGATTCCCATTTCAATCTACAATGTAGTTTTTAATAATTTTATTCATGAATTTGTTTATTTGCTTTAAATTGTTTTCTTTCCAATTAAATTTGAATTCATTTTATCATCTATCATTTTCTGTTAACTTATATGTTTTGTTACATTTTGTGATTGATATAATTTGATAAATATATAATGGGGGAATATTTTACCTATATCAGTTACTTATAATTCCATATGAGTACTCTATATAATGAATACCTATTTGGACAGGAAGCTTAGCATAATGTTTCTCTTTTTAATGCTAATCCTTATATATCCCAACTTGAAAAGCCAGACATGTTATTGATTAAGTTATCTTAATATTTTACACTACCTTATTGAGTTTTATGAAAAGCATGTATGGTTTTAGTCTTGACCCTTTTAGTGCTGGAACTGACTTCATGCTAATCCAAACAGGTAAGATCCAGTCCAGCTGCCAAGTAAATTGGCGCCTGGCCTGTGATCTAACCTGTTTGCTACTCTGAACATCTCTCCTCAACACAATTAAGCAGTTATTGAAGGTTTTGGAAAACAGATGACACACAATCTACTTGTAGAAAATTACCTAGCTTTCTTGGGGTTAAAAACGTCATTTGTTGGGTGGTTTGACTTTTTGTATTGTGAGGATGCAGATATTACTATTAGTCTTACATTGATATACTGATATTAAGCTCACATGTTGGCTGATTGTTATATGTAAATAAAAGAATAAAATGTAGTGCGTTTTTGCTGTTGTTTTCTACTTTTTAACCCATATAGTGCTGGAACTGCGACTCCATGCTTATGCAAACAGGTTAGAACCTGGCCTGCTGTCAAGTAAACTGGCTACTGGTTTGTGATCTAAGCTGTTTGCTTCTCTGAGTATCTTTCCTCAACAAAATTTAGCAGATATAGGTTTTGGAAGCAGATGACACACAAATTTTAAGAAAATTACACATCATACTAAGGGTCAAAGGCTAAAATCGACTCGGCTTAAGATCGACACTTTGACAAGCAGAATAATTAAGTTTACCTAAGAGCTGAGTTTTCAGAAGTTGTTTTTATCTAGTGTTACCTGATTAAAACCATTCCAACACCTGAATGACAATGTCATATCAATTAAATACTGAATTGTTGAAGGATAATTGTATTTGAAGTTCTTGTAACAGAACGTTCTGGAGACCTTGCAGATGATTCTATTACTTATTTTCCACAACACTTTCAAATAGTATCTGCTACATACATGTTGTTTGTAATAAGAACAATGTTTTCTTAACTATCCACCACCTGCAGGCGATATTTTCTTCTTGAAGCAGATGACTTTAAAAAAAAACTTTGTAAACATGTGAAAACGCTTTAAATGTTGCTGTGGTGATATGTGAATAGATTGAAAAAGCATTGTGGAAAAACGAGAAATTGCTCGTGACACACAATTTCTCCTTTTGCCACGCTTTTGAAAGTCGTCTGCTGCAAGACGCAAAAATGTCAGGTGATGATGTGTTAAAAGTCAACATACGCCAAAGACTTTGTTACCGATAGTAGCCATGTGCATCTAATAGATAGGGGTGACCATCATGCATCCATTTATCTGTAACACAGAACTGATAGAAACCATTTAGTCAAACTGATTTTGTTTGTTTATATGGTGTTTAACGCCACAACAACACATTTTCGGTTATGTAACAGCTTTTGTCTAAATTGGGATCAACAAAAGACTACAACGACATGATATGAATTGAATATTATGTTGCAGACTCGTTGCATCGGCTTCTTCTTTTATCACAGTTGTCTGAGTCTTGTATGGCTCAGTGGTTAAGAAGTTGACTCAGATTTCGGGCTGTATGTGGTTTGAGCCCTACCGACACCTCTGCTTGCGTCGGAGTGGCTTTTTGCAAGTCATTTCAGACCACGAGCCTAGTACTGGTGGATCAAGAAAAGACGTAAACTAATTGAGTTATTATTGATAAGGCACTGGTGAATAGGACCATAATTGGACCTTAGTCAGAAACGAAGGTTAACCTTAACGTAACAGCATACTAGCGCTAAAAAAAACCTGCAAGACTGGGTAATATGAGTTAAAAATTATGATAGAATATGTCGAAAATAGCGCAAAAAACACAGGATCATGACAATATAACGCCTGCACTATTAATTATCTGCTTTTCAAATCGCTATTTTCACAATTCTGGTGCTCACCAATTTAACTTCATTATTTACTTTCGAGTAACATCTTAAATAGGAAGAAGCGCTCCGATTAATGACTGGCGATCACCTGGTTAAAAAGATCACATGAAACACCAAAACACTGTCATTTATTCAATATCAAAAACATGAACATTCAAAATTGAAAATTCATTTGGTTTTATTGGTTCTTAACGTTTCTCGGCTGACCTTGTTTTATTGCTATTTGTAAACAAGCCTTATATAGTATAACAGTATTATATTATAGTATTCACACTTTTAAAAGAATCTTGTGAAGGTGTCTCAATTCCTCTGTAAATGGGAATTAAAAGTACTTTCAAGTTCATTTTCATTTTTTCTAGAACTTTTACAATTTAAGTGAAAATGAGCGCAAGGATGGCTTTAACCCTTTCACCCAAATTGAAAGGGTTTGCAGATCCCATTTCAAAATGTGATGGAATTGTAAAATAATCTTCTGATAGGGCAGAACACATTTTGGGAAAAGGAGAAATTGCTCGTTACATTTCCACAATGTTTTCTAAAGTCGTCTGCAACAAAGTGGTCAAATGTCGTTATTGTTATGGAAAAGGTTAATATACGGCAAAAACATTAGACAATCTTGTAAATATGAACACACACTTGTTACCGTGCAGAAAAGTGCTTGTTCCCAGATTCAGATCATTTACAAAATAAAATTTAAAAAAATCAGACAACCAATGTCTCTACTCTTTATAAATGAATTTGGTGTTAATTCAGACAAATCAAGTGTGTATACAAACAATTTAGCTCTTGATTCCATTCCGAATTCCACTCAGCGTTTGGAAAATATCATGGTATAAAAAGACTGGATCTTCCTGGTTCATTGATCCCGTGATCTAAAGATGAAATGGATGTCTATTTTTAATTAGATTAGGATTCAAAAGCGATGCATCTGTCTTGAAATTGATGTATATTTAGTTTCAACATACTAAACTTACGAATATATAATGGCTCTCTTCGAACCACATTTGCTGCGAATAGCGATTTTTCGTTTCAAAGAATACGCCTTTATATAGATCATGATTGTTTAACCCTTTTCCAAACAACAGATATTAGACTGTCCCATATTAAAAGAGTTTGCAGACGACATTTCAAAATGTTATGAAATTGAAAATTATTCTTCAGATAGAGCAGAAAACCTTGTGGGAAAAGGAAAAAATTGCTCGATTCGAGCAATTTTTTCTTTCCCACAATGTTTTCTAAGGTCGTCCGAACAAAGTGGTCAAATGTCGTTATTGTTTGGACAAGGGTTAAAGCACTTTTATTTCCATTTTCACATCTGTGAACTTGCACTTTAAAAGGTGGGATTGGCCGAGATTTAGAAAACAGTCTATTGTCACACTGCCCGTTTTGCAGGTGTAGAATTTTGAAACCATTTTGGAGGTGTAGACTTTTGAAACCATTTTGGAGGTGTAGACTTTTGAAACCATTTTGGAGGTGTAGACTTTTGAAACCATTTTGGAGGTGTAGACTTTTGAAACCATTTTGGATGTGTAGACTTTTGAAACCATTTTGGAGGTGTAGACTTTTGAAACCATTTTGGAGGTGTAGACTTTTGAAACCATTTTGGAGGTGTAGACTTTTGAAACCATTTTGGAGGTGTAGACTTTTGAAACCATTTTGGAGGTGTAGACTTTTGAAACCATTTTGCAGGTGTAGACTTTTGAAACCATTTTGCAGGTGTAGACTTTTGAAACCATTGGGACAAAAGTTTAAACTGCTCATAATGACTAGCTTATCCTTTTATCAGACTTGCTTCTACATTAGTCTCATGCTGAAACTAATTAGTTCCTTTCTACTTTTTGTCTGTCTTGTTTTGCATTCATGTTGGACCATTCCAAGGTCTTATATATGAGATATGTGGGATTGCACTAAAGACGACTTTATTTTGAGATCAAAGTTGAACCCCGAGGCGTTTCATTTGACCGTGGGCTTTGTCATTTCCGCAATTACGTTAATAGCACTTACACAAGAAAAGACTTTCCAGGAAAATCAGAAAAGGTGGCGGCGAACCATTATTTCCAAAATCTAAACTAACTGATTAATTTTGTTGAGGAAATATACTCAGAGTAACAAAACTGTTAGATCACAGGCCAGCCGCAAATTTACTTGGCGGCTAGTCTGGATCTGACGAATTTTCATAAGCATATATCTGTTCCAACACTATAAGGGTAGAAGGTGCTAGTTCACGGATGTTCTCGTCATCTCGTGAATATTTCGTTTAAACTCAGGCGATTTGACCCTTTCGGAAAAACATATACTACACGCACCGGCTTATAGCCTTCATTTTAACGTAGGATATTCGTCTCATTTGTTTTAAAGCGACAAAATGCATGTTTTATAATGTATTTAACACAAAACTGTTATATTATTGCAAATCGTTCATATAAAGTTTCAACATAAAATTGTTTCCCGTCCTATTATACATATCATCTTCAATAAGAAAATTGGAATATATATATTCGAATCACTTGTCATTATGTTGAAATCGTGGAAAAGACGTTTATCTCGAGTTGTTTTACCCTTTTTCTTTTAGGATAATTTCATTTTTTTTTCATAGTTTAATGTTCATTTAGAATTTCAATTTTATACACCATTGTTATTCCTGCTGTTAGAGTAAACCATGTGAACAAGTCTATACAAAACGTTTTATGAGAAGCATTGCTTTATATACATTTCCATAATGAGTTCAAATAACAACGGACAAATATAATAAGCTAAAATTTGTAGAAACCTTTATAGGAAAAGTTTGCGACAAAGAGGGAAAAAATGATTTTTTGAGTGGTCTGCTGCAAGAGGTGAAAACATTCCACTCGAAAGCTATCACAGAAGTATTATTTCTAACATGTGGAGATAGAATCCAATCCAATCAAATCGTGTTTTCGCCATTAACATTATAATGTGTTTGTCTTTTTTTCTTACCCTACAATTCGATTAGTAGGTAACCATAGTGGGAATGCTCAGACTTTCACACCCTTTATTCAGGGAGCGTAAATATGTACCCGGTGTGAAAGAATAAACAGTAAACGAAATTGGACTTTTATTTGATAGAATGCAATTGTAATTTTTTTTTGATTGATACATTTGATTCTCATTTATGTTTGCTTTATGTAACGATTATATCGTATTAAGATCTTATAAGATGAAACGTTTTGGAAAATAGAGGTCACAGGGACAAATCTCTAGTAGACAAGAAGAAAATATTCCTTAGACATAGTATACATACCATACCATAACTAAATCTTATTTCGAAATGGGACTTGAACATAGTAGTATTCATTGTCTATTAGGATGTAACATCAATTACAAATATTTACACATGAACATACAATTAATCAATAGTAGTACACATACATGTATGAATGTAAGTCTTTTCTCCAGAACAGGTAAAACATATGTATACATATAACAAGTACATTTTATTTGTCACTTCCATCAATGTTTGTACACCTCTTGGTCAGTGAAAAGGACGTCTATGCCGTTCAAGTTACTTGTAACATTTGGGATCTACATATCGACACTGTTAAACGAAGAAGTTGCACCTCCTTTATCTTAACATGGCACATATAACATTTTATCCTGTCACTAGTGCCATTTTGGGACCGATAACTAGGTGCCGTATAACATTTGTGATATCCGGCACTAACCATATAACACATGCACGTGACGAATAATGACGTCATAAGAACGGCATGACGTCATGTTTACATCATCTCTACTTATTTTTTCCTTCTTTCTCGTGTTTTATTTACATCTTGTTTGTTTGAAAGAATATATAAAGGTAAGCGGATAAATAGAATAGATAGTTGGTGTCTTTGAATGGGAAATGGTATCGGGCTCGGCTTCGGATTATTATCCGTTTCGCCTTCGGCTCACCGGATAATATTCCGAAACCTTGCCCGATAACATTTCCGATTCACGACACCAACTATCTATTCTCTATAAGTTGCACCTCCTTCATCTTTACATGGCACATATAACATTTTAGTTTCACAATCATCACATACGAGCTTTGGCAGTAATTAAACGCGGTGTAATGTAATCCGATTTTCTATTGGAAGCGGAATTAATTTGCCATGGGTGAAAAATCATTTTTCAGAGCAATAGGATACACCCCCCTCCCATGAAGGGAAAAACCAGAGTTTAGAAGTAAGGAGTCTATTCTATGTCTATGAAGTTTTCGAATTCTCAATTTGAGGACGTCCTCCAATCCAATTTTTACATTTCCACCTTCTAAATCAAAAGCTTACATGGGGGCATGTTTTTTTTTCACCTCCCTATAGCCAGATGTTACAACCGGTTTGTAAGTCTGTATGACTAGTTAGTCCTAACAAGGAGTTAGTAAGGCGTTATAACGCTTAGACAAACCATAAAGTTGCTTACCGACATATGTTGAAATTTGTAATCTAAAAATTAAATACCGTTGATACAATGTAGTTGTTGTATTGTTGTATGAAATAGAATTATGATTAGTAGGAGAAAGCAATTTATTCATAAAGCGTCAACATATCTAAGCATGGACGGTCTAAGAACGGTAGATCCCAAAACCGTTGCAATGATTTAGGGTTTAAATACATATTAATTCATTGTACACAGGCTTTTAAAAACATTTTCCCCTCTCCGTTGTCTGTTGTCAGTTAGAATGTAAGCTTGCACTTTTTCAAACCGGGTACTTTTCAAAGTCATATTTTTTATAGCAGACTATACCAATGACCTTATAAACACTTTATAAGGTCATTGACTATACTTATATTTTATGTGATGAGTTTAGGAATTAATTCATTGTTTCTTGTAACCTGTTTTTCTATGACACTAGATAATAGTATTATATATTTTAGTGACAATGTGTTCCCTTTTAAGTCAATGCACAAATTACTTGATATGCGGTTCATTTCGTAATGGTTCCTTTATTTTTTCTCCATTTTATTCAATCTTACTATGTTTATTATTTACGTATTTAGTAAGTTAGGTGTCTAAATATATGCATCATATCACACTGACTCAATCAGAACATAGGTATAATTATACAGCTCATCATTATCACGTTCAGTGAGGAGCTTTTCGTTTATATTTCTCTCATTTTCGCGATATCTGGATTTGATGTTTTGGCTTTTTTAAGCTTGCTAGCCCGCGGCTTACGATCCATCCATTTCAGAACAAGTCCCACGCGAAACAATTTCTAGACAAATGATTTTTGTGGGGTTCAAGCCTTAGACCTCCCCGTCTCGAGGCGAACACCGTAACCAATAGTCAATGGTGACGGATGTATATGTACGATATAACATCTGTATCTCGAACTTCTGATTGTCGAACTGTAATTAGCGTGTCCCGAATCATATTTTCTTCTTTTTTATGTGTTTATATTCCAGACATCGTTTAAGCCAAACTCTCTATAAGTCGAACAATTTCATGAGTTCCCTTGCTATTCGAGGTAACGTTATTTAAATAAACGGTTCTGGTATTTCTTTCTAGTCAATATTCTTTCCTAGCCATCATAAGAGCATAAGAGTCTGATATAGCCTTAAGAGAGACAGACGTGATGTCGCACTTTCATCATAAATTGCCACATTGATAACACCAGACGTGCTGACTTAGTCGACATTTTTAGCGCTCTAATAAATGTCATTATAACTTATAGCGTTTTGCCCGCCTTAAGGCAGTTTACGTATTTACCGGGGAATATCATTGCAAGACCTAATTCAATCGTAACAACTAGTGTATTTCCATAGGCTGGGAAATACCCATCGTACACACGTGTAGGGTTATAATATGCCGGACGAACAGTCCTTAATCCTTTACCAAACGCCAAACTTTTGGCTGTCCAAAATTGAAAGAGTTTGCAGATATCATTTCAAAATGTGATGAAATTGAAAACCAATCTTCTGATACAAATACGACAGAAAACATTGTGGGAAAAGGAGAAATTGCTCGAAACGAGCAATTTCTCCTTTTCCCTCAATGTTTCCAAAGTCGTCTGGAACAAACTGGGCATATGTCTTTGTTGTTTGGTAATAGGTCAAAATGCCCCCCGCAGTCTAATGGCTCCATTATATTCCACACGATAGACAACGGACAGTCTACACAATCTACGCGATTTGATTGCTCAGAAAGCATCGTTCTAAAATACAACAACAACAAGAAGAATACGGTTGTTTCCTGTGAATGATTGCCTTTCGATTTTCGAAGCCGACAGCCCTTTATAAGACTTTAATTATCCACTGATCATCTATCAAATTTTTGTCAAAATATCAATTTCAATTCATTTTAACCAATATTTCGGTGAAGAGCAAACTTTGTATCACGGCCAACCGCTCATTTGAATCGGCAAACGCTCTCTGGAATGTATGCTGTTTTCCTTCTTTCCGTTACCAGCCAGTATTCTGACTAGTAGATGTGTACCATACCGGTCTCAACATTCGATAGATGGGAGGGAGAGAGACCGTTTCTCAGTTCTCGGCTTAAAACACAGTTCCTATAAGCGTCCACGTTGAATAGCTCAATGTGTATGTAAATAAGAGAGGTAAAGTAGAGGTAGACATATAGAAAGAAGACTAAGAAGAATAAGAAAGAATGGGAAAAAAATAAGGAAAGAAGTAAAAAGAAGACGATAGATGAGAAGGATGGGAAGATGATGATGACGAAAAAGAATAAGATGAAGAAGATGTAAAGAGGAATTAGGAGAATAAAAGATAAAAAAGAGGAAAAAGAAGAAGAAGGAGATAAAGAAGGAGAAGAAGAGGGAGGAGGGATGAGAAGAAGAAGAAGACCAACATCAACTAGAACAGGAACAACGACGAAATCAAGTAGATCAAAAAGATGACCAAGAAAGCAAAATTCGTCTTATTTCTTGTAGGTCAAACCACAGTTTGCAATCTCTCATAGAGCCATTATTCACATGCCGTTTCTCCAGCTATAATACGAGCACTTCCATATTGCGGAGAGAATCAATTCACACCTAGACGAACAGCGTTAATAATCTTTGGATTATAGGAATTTCCGTACATGTGCAAATTGTAGATTCTCAGCTATATAAGTAAATGAGGTCGCTTCCGTTCATCTAGTATTGCCAGGCAACAGGGGCGTGTATAACCGGAAGACGGGCAATCAGGTGAGTAGAGCTATTGCGTTTTATTTTTAAGTTTATAGTCGCAAAGATATACGAGGGTTCAGTGCAATACTATAGTAAGTGCTTCATGTTAATGAAGCACTTACTACAGTCTTGCACTGAACCCTCGTATTGGCGTACGAATGATATAGTTTGCTTATTATCGGTGAACAAACCTTTGTCGCGTATCTCCCCCAGAACATGAGAGAGGCATGGTATTTTGGTTAGGAATTGCCCTTTCGATGAAGTGATTAGTTACGCCTTTTGAACTCCTTTGTGTAGACTGAATCAGAGTTGTCTCTTTGCGTTCGTAGTGCAACGTAATTTGGTCATGACATTAAACATGATTATGATAGTGGGTAATACGATGAGACAATGACAATTGCAAGAAACTGCAACTTGCAAAACTAATAAGATCATAATTTGCTTACATAAACAATTGTAACAATTGTATGTGTATGAAACAAGGTACTTTTGTTTAAGTTACAAAGCAGAAATAAATAATCTCTCTTATAAAAGTTTTAAGGCACTTCGTCATACATTATCAAACTAATGTAGTGTTAAATGTTATTTTGGCTTTAGGGTTGGTTCAAATTATTCGGTGAAGTATTGGAAAATAGTACATGTAATAAAATAACTTGCTATCAAAAACAGTTGTAATTAGCTAATTAAAACAAAATGTTTAAGAAAAGCAGAAGTACAGAAAAACACAAAACAATACATACCCATACACAAAGAAAACACACACACAAATGATAAAAATATATAGAAAAATCAAATGAAAATAAACAACAACGAACAAGCATTGCAAACCGTAACTTCCCTCTGTCATAAAGAAAATGACGTTTTCTTTATCATTTTGGTCGTGCTCTGTACATTCTTTCAATGCCAGTCGCATTTCCATATGAAGGCGAGGAGGATATGGGGCTTTGCTAGATAGATCGTTGAGCGCACCTGCACGGTACCGTTTTACTTAACAATTTACGAAATATTTGCGTAAGTCAAAACTGATAAACATATGTACCATCTTAAATGAAAGTAGAATATTGCAATGTGACACGTCATTGGAAGGGTCTCGTAGAGACAATTCCAATGATGTGTTACTTTGCAATGATCCTTAGTCCAATAATGAAATAAGAGGAATCGTTGTTTCAGACTAACGCAAATCTTTAGCGTAAACTGTATAGTAAAACGGTACCCTGCTACGTAAGTTTTCCTCCGCGGTTTTTGGTCGTTCATATACTTTGGATGACTCACTTTTCATGGATGGAAACTCTCGAATGTGCACGCAGTCTTAATCTCCAAGAATGGTGACTTATCTGATACGTTTTATGATTTAACCCTTTCCCAAACAACAAGTTTTCGACTGTCCCAAATTGAAAGAGTTTGCAGACGACATTTTAAAATGTGATGAAATTGGAAAATAATCTTCTGATAGGCAAGAAAACATTGTGGGAAAAGGAGAAATTGCTCGTCATGAGCAATTTTTCCTTTTCCCTCAAAGTTTTCTAAAGTCGTTTGCAACAAAGTGGTCAAATGTCGTTATTGTTTGGGAAAGGGATTAAGGAGTAGTGATAGGATGGGAAATCATCATATACATATACAGTGTTTTTTGTCCGTATACCTCAAACATAAACCATCACGACAAAATGAAAAATGGCTCATGATAAATATTTCATCCTTTTGTCCCAAAGGTTTCCATCAGTGTTTGCTCAAAATCATTTGGAAAAGATTTGTCTTGCAGATAAAGTAAACTATTTAGAGAGTTTACTCTGTAAACAATTATCAATGATACCACCAGTCTTGCGACATAGTTTGTAAAAACTTCTCAAACCAAGTCTACGAAAATCGTAGTCTGAACTTATCGGGTTTATCAATAAAAAAAAACCTCTGAAGTAATATGGAAGCCGCCATATTGCTTCTCGTAAGACATCCTTCATTGTACTTTCGTTTCCAAATATAGATCTTAAATGTCCAATCTAAATAGTCATTCAATTTTATTAAAAAAAAAAAACAGATATACATCTTATTATTTCACTATTATAATATATGGGTACCCGATCAAAACTAATAATTTCAAATGGTGTTCAACACCTTTATATACATTGAACGGCTCGATGGGGATGTACATATAGGAAATGGGTTATTAATCGGGATGATTTAGCCGTAATATCGTAACCATACATTTACGCACGAGGTTCATTTCTCAGCTCACGGAAATACCCGAGTACCTACGATTGCGGAATGGGTTAACATCACGTGACACTAGCGATATGTGTCAAAGAGCAATCCATGACTCTTTGTAACCGATTCTTTTCCATCAGAGCATTAAATCACAGGTTCCTGTAATTAACAAATTGTGTATTGTACTATACATGTATATAGTATGGTATATTATTTAAATTGTTTCTGGTACATGTGGTTAAAAAGTGCGAATGCTAGTTTCACATTTTTTATGAAATGCACATTAAGTGATCTTAAAAAAAAAGAAACGAGGAGGAGGTTATTCATTTAGTAACGAGGACAGTCAAATCAATCATCCAACGTTCTGTAATCACAGAACATAGTCTGTCAGATAACCTTTAACCTATTACAAGACAATAATGACATTACCCACTTTGTTGCAGACGACTCTAGAAAACCTTGTGGGAAAAGAAACAATTGCTTGTAACGAGAAATTCCTCCCTTTCCCACATGGTTTTATGCCATATCACAGGATTATTTTCCAATTTTATCATATTTTGAAATAGCGTCTGCAAACTCTTTCAGTTTGAGACAGTCGAAAAATTAGCGTTTGATTCGAGTTAAAGGACGATTATTTGGAAAAGACATTTTCTTTCGTCAAAGCACGACCTTTTTTTCTTTTTTTTTCAATGTTTAGATTTTTTCGTTTACTAAAGTTATGTATATAGTTGTTTGTTTGTCAGGAGTACGGGCGCGGAAAAGAATCGTATGGACATATATAGACCTTTAAAAAGACTTTTGTCTCTAAAAAGTAGTATACACCATCAGTTTACACTTGAAGAGTAGTGAAAGTGTAAATTGTATATCAAACAACAATACAAAACTGTATTGTTCAAGAGACTTTCATATTTTCTCTTCTGTAAACAAACAATTCCAAAAAGAGGTCAATTTGATAGCTTTCATCTTTATATGTACACAAAAAGAAGTCAATAAAGGAGTGTTCGGATCTAAATGACTGCAAAACAAAACGAAGTAGGTGCGACTCCTATTTGTTTTATACGCTGTGGTTTGTACATCCTCAGACATCTTCACTTTAACCCTTTCCCAAACAATAACGATTTTGAAATGTCGTCTGCAAACTCCTTCAATTTGGGACAGTCGATAATTTGGCGTTTGGTAAAAGGTTAACATAGCAAAACGTGGACCCCGAGACTCGTCACTTAACACAGCATGGAGCAAGTTCATGTTTCTGATAAGTTGTTTCTTTTATGATCTGAATTACATTTTTAATAAACAATAACGACATTTGACTACTTTGTTTCAGACGACTTTAAAAAACATGGGACAAGGAGAAATTACAACAAGGTTTTCTGCTCTATCTGAAGAATAATTTTCGATTTTTGATATGCGTCACTTGAGTCATATATTACCCTTTTGGTTAGTAACAGTCATAACATTCTTAAATTTTAAATTTCAATTAGAGTAGTGGTGAACAAACTCATTTCAACTCAAAGTTCATTTTTCCACAATACATTTTGTCTCCCCCGAAACGAAAGCATTGTAGAAAGATTGCACTAAAGAAATCCTTTAATATGGTGTGCACTTACATACACTTGCTAACGGACTCGAGCTGGATGGTTGTTTTGTCTGTATAGTGAGTTACCTGAATGTCCAAGGAGTTTGCTAAGGAATAACATGGTTGAATAAAAAAGGCATTCTGTACAATCTGTATCAAATGTCCGCCTTTCACAGGAATGGCATTGGGTGATAATACGACTGGCAGGTTGAAACGGTTTTATACCGGTAACTTTTTGCCGTTCTGTATTCTATAGATATATAAACAGCCATTCATGACGGTCCATTCACATAACCTTCCATGACAAAATTCGGAGTTAATCCTCGTTGTTTCATTATTCCACACTCCGTATCCCATCAGCTTTTCACGAACAAACATGGTGATCATCAACTACCTTGTTCGCTATCGGCCACCTCTTTATACCACCCTATAGAATCGCATCAAAAAATGCTGACGCCTTCTGTTAAAAGAAGTAGTTCTGGAAAAACGACAAACAAAAGGTTTAAGATATGACCAACACCCACAAAAGTTCAAGAACAGTTAAAAAGGCCCTCTCGTGTTTTCCAAAAGCGTATAATTGATATACAAACTAACGTTTTAAGTTCTTATGAACTACTTTTTACTGTCCAACGACTTCCAGAAATAATTCCTAACTGGTCTCGCACCATATGTGACACACGTTATGGAGAAAACTAAGGAGGTCGCTGTTTCTGTAGTGAGCTGCAATAAGATAATACCGTAGCTTTCATATATTGCTTGTGGTGATCGCTTAAAAAGATAATAACTGCGTTTTTAAGGAATTCATTTTTAATTGGCAATATGCAAAGGAACGGGAGACTCCATTACACTATTCCATTCTTATGGTGTGATTGTTTGCATGAAAAAATGATCGATTTTCATATCTCGTAAAAGTAATTGAGTCTGATCCATATGATAAAACGGATGAATGAATAAAGCATTAATATACGTAGAATGCTATAACAACACAAGCGCAACAATGTCTGAAATTTGAATCCTTCATTTAGTCTGTAATATTTGCCATAACTAGCCAAGTAATGTGTCTATGATCAAATCGGAAGTTGCTATGCGCCACCGAGTTGGTCGCCCCTGAAACATAAGATTAAATCATCATTGAGCGAATATTGAGCGATTCCATATTTGTCAAAATGTTGGCTAATCAATGTTGGCTATCATTGTTACAAAGAACATTTTTATTCAAGCTTATGAACCCTTGAATGCTATTTTTTTAATAGATGTTTGTGTTGTCTGCTTTCCAAACCATTAAATATCTGCTTAATTATGATTTGGAAAGATACTAAGAGTAGCAAACAGGTTAGATCACAGCGGCTGGCCTGGATCTAACCTGTTTGCATAAGCATGAAGTCGATTCAGACACTATAAGGGCTAAGCAACGTGTGCTACTGTAAACAGTTTTGACATGTAAAAAAAAGTTGAGCATGAGTGAATGTGTTGCGAATGTGTTTTATTTTTTGTGACTCGAAAGATTGACCTACGAGCCACTTACCTCAGTTCATTCTCCCAAGACGATAGTAGTCCCATTCAGAAATTTTGAGTTTCGACTTCTGGTGCATAGTTTTGCTGGTAAGAGATGAGCTGGTAGAACACTGATGTGTTTCCTGTATAGATTATAGTCTTGCAATGCTCCCAACGTTTGTTTTGATTGCTTATTGCAGGACTATTTGTTAGGGATGTATGAACACAAATGCCGCTACCTCCGCTAGATTTGACAGCTAGTGCACTGATTTTCGGATGGTACTAACACACACTGCTCCGTAGAAAGAAAATGAGACGATTAAGGTGTCCATTTATTACAGTTTTTGAGAGTTAAATGGCCAAACTTGATGTTCCTTTATATAGCTAAGCGTAAAAAACACTATTCTTCACTCAGCAGTGTCTTGAAAATGCCTGATTTAACATTGGAGTCAATGGGAATTCAAGATCTCAAAAGTAACAGGTGTATGACCGTAGGTACATAAATACATATATTCTTCACAATCTAGAGAGTACCAACGAAAGGCTAAAATCGACTGTGAATTCATATCAAAAGTGTTTGGAAAACGCTCTCCTTCAAGTAAATCAATACTCCTTAATTCCCTTTAAAACGCTTCAGCTGAAAAAGAAAGATTAAAACACAATTTGGTTGCAGATTCTGGTGACGGCATTTGGATGTAGTTCCCCCGATTGGTTTACGAAATGCGCTGATGGTTCTTCTCGGTTTTGTCAGACCTTATGGGCAGTCAAGTTCTGAGTCTTCCTCCACCATTGTGCGTCGGGCACCGTAACATAACAGACATAAAGAATCGATGTCGTTTAATTTCCACGCGTAGGATTCATTGTGAAAAGTACTGTCGTTTATGATTTGATACTGAAATACTTTGATCTCTCAATATGGTGCCGTTTGGCAATTTTTGATGGAGCGTATGAAGATATACAATAACGGCGCTGCGTTTCAAGGTAACGTGCAGTTTCTATGGGAACTCAGATCTCGATAGAAATGTCTGATATAATGGTGACATAACAAGAGAAAACGCGGGTCTAGTTAAAACATTACCACACAATCCCTTATCGTGAGTGTAAAACGCATAACATTCGATGTTATTGTTGGAAATGGGGATACTAATTCATATATGTTTTGTTGGCAGGAGTGAGTAGCCGGTTTATTTACGAAGGTCTGCTCAATCTTGTCAATAACTCATAAGTCATAAACTCATCATTAAAATTGGTAGACATATTTATGTTGATAGAAATGACAGGGTTTATATATATATTGTTTTCTTCACAAAGATATTTTGATTCTTGAGGACGAATACCTGTATTTCTTATATATGAAAATTATTGGAGACATTCGACATATCCATTTAGACAACTGGTATAAACTTCGTCCATTCTTAGAAAATTTGTAAAATCTTTTTAAAGCGGATGATAACACAACTTTGAAAAACCCAGTTTTCTATGTATCAAACTTACCAGAATACGTTTCGACTTGACATCATATTATACTTGTATTGTAATCATTTATCTTTCATTTTCTAGAATTCTTATATGAAAAGCATTGGTGATGGTGTAAAAGACAAAATCCGCCTTTTCAATCCGATCCAGTTTTGAGATGTTTATCGTACATTTCTAGTCTGACTCTTCACCCTGTCAACAATAACTAGTTATCTTACGTTAACATTTAAACCATAGCATGCTGGGTAATTTTCTAAAAATAGATTCTTGTGTCGTTTGCTTTCCAAAAACTTAAATTCCTGTTTAATATTGATGAGGAAAAATACTCAGACTAGCAAACAGATAAGATTTACTTGGCGGCTGGCCACAATCTAATCTGTTTGCATAAGCATGAAGTCGGTTCCAGCGCTATAAGGGTTAACTTCCTCAAGTCCATCTGCTGGTATGGTTACACCTATCCCGGTTAGTGTAGATAAAAGTGCAGTAATATGCTTTATGGTAATAAAACATTCTAGCTTTTATGTCTTTATTTGATATAAACACTTCGTCTTTATTCAAAACGTTTGTTTCTTTTAGTTGTAACCTTAAAAATGACCTGCATCGCCGATGTATTTTGAAACATCGTAGTAAGAGGAAAATGAAAATATCATGTATGCATTACTCTTTTGTGACTATGATTTTGATGTTGTGTAATTTGATTTTCGATAAATTTTCTATTACCCCTTCGATAACCGATTGAATTAAGATCTTCAGCAAACAACACATACATGTATCAAGAAAATGTATGTTCTAAATGTAAGGTTGATATCAGTGAAACTAGATACGCTTTTAAAAAGTCTTCGATTATACGAGAGTTACTTCACTACAAAAGAACAGAACCGGCACGAAGCTTAACCCTTTACCAAACAACACATTTTCGACTGTCCCGAAATAAAAGAGTTTGTAGACGACATTTTAAAATGTTATGAAATTGGAAAATAATCTTCTGATAGGGCTGAAAACAATGTGGGAAAAGGAGAAATTGCTTGTCACGAACAATTACTCCTTTTCCCACCAGAGTCGTCTGCAACAAACTTGACACTTACGTGGTTTAATGACGTTATCGTTTGGTAAAAGGTTAAGCGAAAGCTAGTCGACATCACATTTAAATAAAATGCCTGTACAAGCACCTTTTAGTCAAGATCTCTTGCCAATTGGTCACAGAGTAACCAACGGAATGTTTAAAGCCTGCTTTGAATGAGTTTTAAGTCGATCCATTTTCGACAATTGACCAACTTTTGTGAATGGCGCTTTATCTCATTCAGGTTATACATTGGGGATATACTTACTAGCTTAATCACAATGATAGGAAGACCAACATTTCTTTTGGATCATGTCAGGAACCGGAAATAGACAATGGACATTATCCGGAAATTGTTGTTACATTGTGGATGATCCAAGCTGCAATAACTACGTCTGCATGGATCATTCGGACTAGACCGAGCCAAATTGCGTAATCTATACCGTATCGCTGTCTTAGACAGTCACACTACCTGCCAAATGCAATGCATTAACGACTGTAAGTATTGCATATATATATGGCGGCAAACTGACCGAATTGTTCCCGAACTCATATTTGAATGTATCCAATTTACATTTACGTGTTCCGGATTAATCTTAATCTTAAACATTCAACTACGTTGATTTCTAAGGTCGCGAATCTCTTCGTCCGACCATCATTCAATTTTTAAGGACCACAATAGAAATAACATAGTTTTCTCTTTGTTGTGGTATCTTTAAACTTATTGTAATTTTGGCATGGTTCATAACATAATAATTCAATCTCAGCACACAGCAAAGTCAAAGTAATTCTCAAAAATGAAAGCATTGCCGAAAGAGAAGTGCATGGTTATGCAGTGACCAATTAAATGATTTTGACTAACCATGATGTGCTCAGCATCAGCAAATTCCATACACAATGTGTGTTCCAATTATACAAACACTGAGAATAAGGGTTCTGTGCAAGACTATAGTAAGTGCGTCATAAAAATGAATCACGTACTATAATACTATAGTATTGTACTGAACCCTCTTAATGCAAGAACCTTTAAGATGGCGAATCTAGGACCATTCGAACTATTGTCTTCGTCTATCATCACTTAATAATTACGTTTGAAACGAAACATGGCTTTGCACTAGACAAGTTTGTGGTGTACATTAGACATTTTGAAGTACCAATGGGAAAATGTTAGGAACATGGACAGATGTTCTATTTATCTCTTTGTTGTACATATATTTTAAAAGGATGACTTTAACATGGCTGTTTCAAAACCACTCATCTACACCACGTCAACAATATAAGTGTATGGATTGAGAAGTTAAGCGCATGCAATTTTGAGGTTTGGAAAAATCCTTACCGTTTCAGGGTAAGAACCTTTGTAATGTACGATTTGACACCTGTAATTTGACGCTAAACTCTGTGCTGGATTACTTCCCTTTGCTACACTGCAATCACCTAAACCAAATTAGAAGGGAGATCACGCATAAACAACGCGAAATGCCGTTCTGTGTACCTACGAACCACATCACAATAGAAACAAACGTAAGAAAATAGTTATTTTAAGAATAACCCCGGAAATTCTTTCTGACGTGTAATAACTACAAACCATTTGACACAATACTCAGCTGGCAAAATAACATGTACAAGCGAGTTTATCTAGGGAATGATATACATGTATGTGAAAATGTGTACCTGTCGAACAAAATACTATCTGTGTGCTAGCTTGTGATGTCACGTCCTTATTTGAAGCTTAACTTACCCATAACTCTTTAAGCAGAATGACACAGGTTAGTGCAAATGAGAATCTATCGAGCACAGGGAATCTATTTTTACATAAAAGCATTCAAATCGCGGCCGCCAGATTACTGGCTGGTAACCTACGTCGATCGACAGTTGAGATAACTCAAAATCTCAAATCTACGAGTTACGTTCGAATTATAAAAGTGGACTTTTCATGAGAATTTGTCTCTCGGCTTACTTACTGAATGTCGATAGTTCTAACCATCCTCACTGGCCCTATATGTGTAATTAACCCTCAGAATGCTGGCTAATGTTTTAAATTAAATGTCTGCTAGATTTTGATAAGGAACGATACTCAGAGTGAGAAACAGGTGGGATCATAGGCTAGCCGCCATCTAACTTGGCTGCTGGCCTTGATCTAACCCGTTTGCATAAGAATGAAGTCGGTTCCAGCACTACAAGGGGTCCTCGACCAAGATGAATGATCCGGGCAACCCAATACAACGGTAAATAGAGAATAGATGGTTGGTGCCGCGAATCGGAAATGTTATCGGGCAAGGCGTAGGAATATTATCCGGTGAGCCGAAGGCGAAACGGATAATAATCCGAGGCCGAGCCCGATAACGTTTCCTATTCAAAGACACCAATCATCTGTTCTATGTATCCTTTTACCTCCATGGAGTATTATTAACAAACAAACTGAAAACAAAATACAACATAAAGGAAACAAATGACAGAAAACAAGTAGAGAATGATGAACACATGACGTACATATGACGTCATGATTTCACACGTGAATGTATGATATATGGTTAGTGCCGGATATCACAAATGTTATACGGCACCCTGTTATCGGTTCGTTAATTGCACTGTTGACAGAATAAACAATGTTATTGCGATGTAAAACCAAAGTAAAAATGTATGTTTTGTCGAGACGAGTTTAAAACTGGACATGGCTTAATATTGATAAGTAAACACGAGATATTGAGATTGAAATTCCCTAGCTTTTACTCAAATAATATTTGATCAATTGTTTGTCCTTGAAAAAAGACATCTTTGGCACCGAACAAACAAGATGTTTGTGTTTTCTATTGACAATGATTATTTGAGTGCATCCTCACTATCGAGCTGAAATACTGTTCTTAATGGTGATAACTTGTCAGTTTTCGACCGCCATTTTGATACTACAAAGTGTCAATTACAATACAGACATGATCCATATGTGATTATGTCTGGTATTTGTGAGAGATAGGTGGTGTCATTATTGTCTAGGCTGATTTGATTAACCCTTTCCCAAACAATAACGACAATTGACTACTTTGTTGCAGACGACTTTAGAAAACATTGTGGGAAAACGAGAAATATTTTTCAAATTCATCACATTTTGAATTGTCGTTTGCAAACTCTTTCTATTTGGGACAGTCCAAAATGTGTTGTTTGGGAAAGGGTTAAGAAGCACGCGCACCGAAAATGTTATCCCAACTAAAGATCTTAAAATAGACAGCAGCTTTTGGCAATACCCCTTTTGAATCAAACATCATTCAATAAGCTTCAAGCTTCCGTCACAATTAATGTAAAAGTAAAAATATTCACACCTAAAAGTCATTTTCTTTGGATATGCAAGCCGTGATTAAAACTACCGCCGTTTCTTTAGAATGAAGAACAAATTTCAATAGAACAAGGGTAAAGTGTACATGTGTGGCTTAGTCACGATCTTTGTGCCGTCTGCTTTCCAACACCTTAAATATCTGCTTAATTTTGACGAGAAAAGATAATCAGAGTAGCAAACAGGTCAGATAACAAGCTGGTGTGGATCTTACGTGTTTACAAAATCATGAAGTCGGTTCCGGCACTTTATAAGGGTTAATGTTTCGAATGTAGATATTACATTACACGACCATTCTTTGTGTGGTTTTATATCACGGTATGTTTGAATGTTCATGAACGTTTGACTCCCGGTTGACTAACTCTCTCTCTCTTTCTCTCTATTTCTCTATTTCTTTCTCCCTCTCACTCCCTCGCTCTTTCTAGCATTTACTCTCTGTCTATATCTCTTTCTCTCGTTCGCTCAATTCCTTGATCCCTATCTCCCTCTCTCTCTCTCTCTCTCTCTCTCTCTCTCTCTCTCTCTCTCTCTCTCTCTCTCTCTCTCTCTCTCTCTCTCTCTCTCTCTCTCTCTCTCTTCTCTCTCTCTCTCTCTCTCTCTCTCTCTCTCTCTCTCTCTCTCTCTCTCTCTCTCTCTCTCTCTCTCTCTCTCTCTCTCTCTCTCTCTCTCTCTCTCTCTCTCTCTCTCTCTCTCTCTCTCTCTCTCTCTCTCTCTCTCTCTCTCTCTCTCTCTATCTATCTATCTATCTCTCTCCTCTCCTCTCCCCCACAGTAACATGGTTTTACTCTTCAACTGTAGAATGTTTAGGAAACGACAATCAAAAATGGAGCAGACACGTAATTTGAGCTATTCATCAATTTGCATCAACTTTTCAACAATAGTTCAACCCGTTGTCATAAAACAATGTATTTCTTCTTACTTTTTCTCGTCTGTTGTTGCTCTCAAATTGGACCAGTCATGTGCTTCAACGTTGGCGGATAGGTCAAATATTGATTTAGGTCTTCCAGACAGACCTCTGCATGGTGCTCTTTTCTCTTTTTTCAAAAGGCTTGACCATTAATGACAACGGTCATCGACATTGGGTCTCGGCATGGATTCGGACACAGCTTCCGCCATGATACATCCGCTCCTCTTAAAGTTCTAAACATAGTAGGATGATTTAACCTTTTAGAATGCTGGGTCATTTTCAGGACAAAGATGTTTGTGTCGTCTGCTTTCCAAAACCTTGAATATCTGCTTAATTTTGATGATGAAAGATACTCAGAATAGCCAACAGGTTAGATCATATGCCAGCCGCCAATTAGATGGCGACTGACCTGAAGTTTGCCTGTTTGAATAAGCATGAGTCGGTTCCAGCACTTTAAGGTTTGCTGTTCATATAGCAAAGCCCTGCACCCCAAACAGTTAATAAGATAATATATGGTTTGGTTTCTTCCCGGACTCGATAATGTATAGGTTTATAATGAAACTGTCATCACTCCTTTTATTACAAAGAAATATCTCTTATTCTCATCCCATACTGATGTTTATCCTCGGGAACTATCATTCTAAGATATATCAAGTTCACAAGATATTTTAGGATTTTATAAAAGAAGAAAGCTCTTGTCTTAACGTTCCAATGAATCCCTTGTAGAAGCAGGTTTGAAACGTGCTAAAACTATTCATGGCGTTTTTTAGAATATGATCTCGTTTAATTTTTGGTCGTCTATCTAATAAGACGTTATCTTCTCACTGCAGCCATTATTTATATTTATAACGTCTCTGACAAACCCAGCATGCAAGTAATGCTCCTGTTTCCCCGGAGACAACTGATCATTCAATTGTGTTTGATTTCGTTTAAACCAATGGATAACTCAACAAATTAATGATTTTAAGTAAGGATGCACATATCTGTCAATAAGATAATCAATAAATAAATCAAGCAATTAGTTTAGTTTTTAACTAAATCATTTCACAGTGCACAACCGAATGTGGATTAATGAAAGTTCACAAGGCAGATCATGCTACTCACGGGATTCGACCCCGTGGCCCTCGTATCCAGAGGCCGACAATTCGACCACTGTACTCCGCTATAGGGATTAACTTGAAAACTTTTGAAGTACTTATCCTTCCCCCAAACACACCAGGCTTTGCGATAACACATTCTCACAACAAAAAATATTTTTTTAGAATGCAGTTTATTCAAACATTATTTTCATTTATTTGAACCCATTGCTAATGAAAGGAATTAATTCTATTGTTAAAACGTTCATGCACATTCCGTTAATTGTTCATAAAGCATACCGTTCTTTACCAAGGCTTTTCAGAGTGCCTCTTGAAACATGCGTCTTGGTGCATGCAGTAAAGCTGTACAAATTCATATTCAATCGTAGGAGAAACGTCTTCTAAGGGTCTGCTACACGATAATTGATTGAGGCATTGATTAAACTGACGCACTTGTTCAACTCCGATAATTAAAAGCTTTACGTATAGTACAATGCTTAATACCATACCAGGATCAGCCTTGGTCTGAATATTCCAGGCAAAGAAAATGTTTTATGAATACAGATAGCAGATGCTTGGCCTATTGGACTTGGATCACCCTGTGTAGTTTTTAAGGCATTTCTGGGAGACGCTCTCTCAAGACAGAGAGGTCATGCGATTTTGGTCCTGTAGGTCTACACCAAGATGAGGCCTAAGTGGCGTATCAGATCGGTATGTGTTTATAGTACAACTGTGTAAAGCATCATATCAGACCAGTCAGTAATAGAGCCTGTTAATCAGGGTGATCTGAGACGTCACTTTAAATACAAATGTGTCGATATCCCACTTGCGTATTTTACTTATTGCCTCAATTTGCCTTGTGGCTTCCTGCGTTGCGTTGTTAGATGGAAAAACATCCAACACATTTGCCCCGGGTTCAATCCTTACCAATGGCTATGGGATCTTTTGTGGTAGTCTAATTGTACAAGCCTCATACTTATACAACAGTGTTCTTCTGGATGACATAATTACCGAGTTAAGTCATGCAGTGTTTTGCGATTTACGGTTAAAGAAATTGCAAAACACTCCATGCGTTATTTCAGTTATTATACATGCCATCCAGAGGGAAAATGTAGTTACTCACTGAAACCGCTTTCGACTGGCCATATGGTAGGCGTTATCCGATGAATAACAAAAAAAGAAAAAGGAAGATGCATCTGTTTGAAAACCCGAAGCGAGAGTTCGCCGGCCATTTTTTTCTCAATCTCAAATCTGACCACGTGATTCCCCCATTGATAACTGACGCCCACAACGATGGCCTCCGATCCTTCCTTAACATAGTACGAATGATCCAGCCGTATATATTTTACAGTTACAGCTTGGATCGTACGAGTTACCCTTTACATAGCACAATGTGGACCCCAACCCTGTTCACATTACGCAGCAAGATACAAGTTCATGCTCCTGATAATAAAAAAAGATTATAATCAAAATTAGATTTTTAATACTTTGTACTCGTTTCATTTTATTACAGGCCCTCGCCCGAGATTAAAGCCTTTCATTAGGTGAACTATTCTTTCACCGCTCTAGCAGCAAGCAACTTTTGAGTGAACAAACAGAGTAATTTAAACAGATTGCGTTACCTATGAGGAGAAAATAAATTATCTTCATATCAATATAAAAGTTTGATTTTCTTTCCAAAAGATCACGCCATTTACCCTGTAACTCTTGTTTCTCATCTTGAAAGTTGTTAATATTTTATTTGATGTAAATTGACAGGAACGGAAAACTTTTTCATCTCAAAAGCATTTTCGATCCCGTGTTGATAAGATACTATCGTAACCTTGTCCCGGTACTTGATCGTTCCGAACCAGATACAACCCCTCCAGAGGTAGGGGGTTTGGGATGGGGGTTGGGTGTAGGTGGGGGTGGGGTGGGTTTTGCTTAAATGTGCTTATTCATCGACGTAAGGGAATTTAGGTGTTAGTTCTATTAATGTATTTAACGCACTTTGGAATAGCCATTGGAAGCAAACTCAGTTCGTTATTGGTGTTTTTGACGCATGTATAAAGTAAATTAATATGTATCTTAATCAAAAAGCATAATATCGCTTTGAAATGTCCGGCATGAAAATATTAATACTCAAATCGATTGATGCTCCCTGAATCGATTATCCTTTCAATAGCTGTTTCTAATTGCATATCAAATAACAATACAAAAATCTGTTTTATCTTATTTTAGTTGTCTCATCCGTTAACATGCACATTTGAGTGCATTTGATCGTTGTATTTCTAGATTGTCCTCCTGGACTAGCTTAGTGTTTAATGTATGAAACATGGTCCAAGGGCCCGTCAGGTACACGCTACTTATCTCAGTTAGATCTCAATTATCAGCTCGCAACACTGAGAACGGTAACTCACGTGGACGTAAACGAGACATCACGTGGTATTTTATCTATTGTACAGTGCACAGGGGCGTTGTTGTGTCCCGAAAAGTCATTACCTATCAAACAATCCATGTTAAAAAAGAAAGAAAGGATGGTTAAAACAGAGACATAGGTAATGTTATCTATGTCTCTGGTTAAAGTCAGCAAGTTTGATTATCTCTTTTTCTCCACCAGTATTTCCGTTAATATCGCAAAACCCGGGATCAAAATCGACAACTAAACAGCAAAGCTTAACGGACTGTAAAGGGTGGTCAAGCTTGGTAAATCTTTTGCCATTTCTTAGCTAAAACGGAAACGTTAAATGGCTAAACACTAAAAAAAAGTAAGATGACATTCCCCACAACTATTTCATGCATAGTAAAGGCGTATTAAGCTGTTTGTTAGGTTTTTGCCCGAAGTAAGTAATTCACATTATTGTCAATTAGATTGATGAAGTATTTCCAGCTGATAGAACCCATTACCAAACATTAACGACATTTTACCAGTTTGTTGAAGACGACTCGGTAAAACAATATGGGAAAAGGAGCAATTGCTCTTAACGAGCAATTAAGATGATTGTTTTTCAATTACAATTCATTTTGAAATGTCGTCTGCAAATTCTTTCAATTTTGGACAGTCGAACATTTGACGTTTGGTAAAGGGTTAAGAATCTATGTTAACGTTGCGACTTTTCGACTTCTGAATCATTATCTTGTGAATCAGCGTCTCCTAACTGGAGCTATGTTTATTAACTATCCATTGCTTGAACTATTGTATGTTCGCAGAGAAAGATGCATTACTGGCTACACCTTGACGGCACAGGCGCTCTAAGCAAAGTGCCAACAGAAAGATACATCCAATACATGACTCACATTGTTATTCTTGCCTGCATTGAGATACAAATCTAACTGTTCTCAGAACCGTATAAGATAAGGGAAACCCTTACATTATATAAACATAAGAGTTTAATGTATTACTTAGATTGTTGGCATTTGTTATAATCGTCTTATCGTGACGATTCTTATGAGTCCCAACAATAAACGAATTTACAATATAAAAATCGCTGACGTGCTTTTGATTAACAAGTAGATACGTAAAATGCTTTCTGGTAGTCTGGATAAAAAAACACACTAAGGATATAATACGATAAGGTACGTACAAACCTCATGGAGTTACTCTCCGATTGTTATCAGGCTTCCTCCAACTACAAACATGCCCAGCACACAGCTGATAGGCCATGAGTACATACCTGTACTGCCCGGCATGATCATAAACTGTGCATCTAGGGGGCTTTATGTCGGTTCCAATTCTTCCGGACAGTTTCACTCGAATATATACGTCTCTATACGAAATGTTCCATTTAGTATGGAGTCTATGTTGCAAAGGCTTGGTATTGTCAAAGTAACTTTGTGCCGTAGTTTGCTATTACAGTCCCACCTTAAGCTCTTGCGGTTTGAATTTATCGTGCCTCCTTAACCCTTTCCCAAAAAATAACGACATTTGACAACTTTGTTGCAGACGACTTAAGAAAACATTGTGAGCAAAGGAGAAATTGCTCGTAGTGAGCAATTTCTCCTTTTCCCACAAACTTTTCTGCCCTATCAGAAGATTAATTCCCAATTTTATCACATTTTGAAATATCGTCTGCCAACTATTTCAATTTGGGACAGTCAAAATTTGTTGCTTTGGGAAAGGGTTAATACTCTCCTCACAACGTGCCGGATGTCGTTTGGCTAACAAGGGTGTAGCTAAAGCATTATGTAAGTGTATGCACGGCATGGTGGTTCGGGGGCATACTGCACTGGATACCCTATTGTCTAGCTTACCCCTGGTTCAAACTTAAGGTACTTAGAATAATGAAACATACACGAAGCATCAGGAATAAATGACAATTATACAAAATGCTTAATAATGAGAATAATTCTTTATTTCCTAGGGACAGCGTATACGGGGTTGCATACTTTGTGTACAGGAAGCTACACGTCTAACTAAGATTGACCACGTCTTACAATGATGCAGATACAACACACGATTGCCTCTTACATAAAATAACTCTATTCTATTCGTCATTTCCAATGTACAAAGATTGGACAATGAATTGTCCGCGCTGCCCAGCTTGTCCGAAGGCCTTCGCGGACAAGTAGATTTTACATAGGTTTACTCTATAACCATTATACGGACATGCGGTGCGGGTAACAATTTTGCATTTACGGACAAGTAAATCAAAATTAGATTAAGCCTCATCCGATTTGCAAATGGATATTGATGACGCACGTTTGACACCGATTTCGGTATATCGGTCATGGACTATATCGGTACAGACGACGATAACCGATTTACACATTATTTATAGACACTCAATTAAAGAAAACGTCATGAGGGGAATTTGCGTCTAAGTGATAAATATTATCATAATTATTACTTTTTCTTTCTATCAAATTGTTATTCACGTCAGTTCTATGGTTCAATGCAATACTATAGTAAGTGATTCATGTTTGTGAAGTACTTTCTATAGTTTTGCATAGAACCCTCGAGTTATTTATGTTTCGTCTTCTAAAAAATTGAGTTAAAGCTTACTTCGTCACGAACATAGATTACGTTTTTGATTGATCCAGGTTTAATAAATTTATCAACCGAAAATGATCGAGATAAATTGTCGATAAACTCATAACTGGAGCTTGTACTCGTCTAAATGTCCTTTCTATGAATGTCTTTCCTATCAAAAATTACATTGACAAGTCAAAGTTCAGCTAGTTAAATGTTATTGTAAAAGAGACGTAGTGTTTCATAATTCTAACAACATCGTTTTTAATGTTTTTTGCGCATGGACAAATACTCGAAAAGTTCAGTCGGTATTTCAGAATTTCTGCATTGGTCTCAATACGGTAAACACTTTGTACGGAGGGAAATCGGATCAACCTAGCTCTCTCATTTCCCGTAACTTAGTATGGTTCCCTTCGAACCATCTTAGGTTAGAACCGTTATGGGGCAGTTAATCCAGTCTATCTTGCAACTTCACACTAAGTTACGTCCCTTTGACGAGTTTGACTAAGGTGTTTGATATAATGTGGAGCGTTGGTCGATCTCCTGTCAATCAATAATAAATGTTCAGCCGCTTCTGTACAGATTCTCTCTCGGCTTTCATAGTAAAGCGAGTTAATTTTTAATTTACTTTTTGATTGTCTCATATCTAGATTAAGAATTGTAACCACTTACTTCATAATACATAGCTTTAACACAAAGGCTATAAAAATACTGAGGAATCATTCTGACTAAACCAGAACTTGCATAGACAAGCAATTTCTTTTTTTGTTCGCAATGCTTTCTACGATTGTCGTTAACCCAATCTACACCTTTCATTCACATGATTGTGGATGATTGCTACATGTAGCTTTATTGAACAACAAAACTTTACTTCTCACACTTTGAACCTACAATCAAATACTGATTTTACTTGTCCTAATCTCTCAGCTTCACAAATGGTTCACTGAATATATTTCAAAACGGATAAAGCGAGGAGACCGTGTAAAGCCTAAGCTAGAAAAATAAAGGTACATATATACTGTTCAATTCCTGACAATTTTCAAATTTCGTTCTTGCTGTTAAGCTATTTTCTTACGAGATCTAAAGTCTTCTGTTGTATTTGTGTTTCCTTTTTAAGCAAACACATATAAGGAAGTGTGTTAATCCTCCACGTAATAAAAACTCAATAATTGAAGATTCAAGACTCAAGATTCTGAATCGACTAAACTGTGCACAATTTCTCATCATGTCAATGTGCATTGTTATATTTTGCAATAATGTGATTATAAACATCGTAACATTTTGAAATAATGAGGTCAGTCGGATTAGAACAATTGTCTTTTCTTATGTTTGAAGAATGCCGAATTTGAAAGCAGAGGATAACTGTTACATATAAAATGACATCTAAATCTGATCTAGGAAGGAAGCGATACCTTAGCTATATGAACCTTAATTCAAGGGTTTCTGTAACCAATGCGACAGAACGCGAACTTGCACGAGACGAGAGATTTTACATTGTGTCACAATATCCGCCTTCTTCTAAAATACGAAACGATCTTATAATAGCTTAATTAACCCTTTACCAAACACCAAATTGTCAATCTATATTTCAAACAGTGATGAAATTGAAACATAATCATATGATGGGACAGAAAACATTGTGGAAAAAGGAGAAATTGCTCGTCACGAGCAATTTCTCCTTTTCCCACAATGTTTTCCAGAGCCGTCTGCAACAAACTTGACAAATTTCCTTATTGTTTGGTAAAGGGTTAAACCATGTTCAACATTAAAAACCGTCGTCTGCTAGCGCTCCCAATTCAGACCCATATCAATTATTTCAGTAAATTGAGGGGAGTCAGCTTCCATCTCCAGCGGAAATCAAAGGAAGCGGAAACGTCTGTCCAATATTGACCGAATGGTGTGGACAAAAATTGTGAAGAGGTTTTTATTGGGTCTTCCAAGATATGGTGTGCTCCGATCGACCCCAGACTCGATTGTTATAACCCTTTCAGACAAAATCTCGGGTTTCAACGGAGCTCAATGACCTCTCCCATTCGGGTATGGTATAAAAGAAATATAGATTTGAAGACAAAGACCTTCGGCCTATGAAATATGTATCTTTTACTGTAATATATCGAATAGAACTCGTGTATTTTAGATCTTTGTATGTCTCCAAAGTCCTCGCGTAAAAGATTATGCAAATGATTAACTAAATACGTGGAGCCCAAAACATACACGTTATTCCCTGTGTGTGACTTTTAAAATCGTCAGAATTTATGATTAATTAATCAAAAAGATCACACTTTATTGCATTACTTCGCATGCTTAATGCAAGAAGCAAGTTCCGCCCTGTAAGGGTCTTTCGTTTGTCCATACTCGTTGCGAGTGCTGGGTATGGTCCTGAAAACAGAATCGAAATTGATTAATCTAACGTGTAAGAACTTCGTTCACAATCGATGTATATGTGATCTTTATTTCCTTTATTTTCCGAAGAAATTACAAACAAACATTTACAAAAAGAAATGTCAAAATAAGTCTTCTTCGTTAAACCATATACCTCACATATCTTTACAATTCCCCACTAGGACAATAACCCACTAGGACAATAACCCACAGGACAATTACCCACTGGACAATTACCCACTGGACAATACCCCACATTTGTGTCAAATAGGACAATTACCCACTGGTTAAATGAAATGGCCATAAAACATTTTTTTTCAAGAATCTGAATAAAAGAAGTATTAAAATGTATTTTCAAACCATTTTCTTCAATTTACACATGAAAGTTTATTTATATTACAATAGCCAAATAAATAACACATGGTTGAAAAAAGGTCAAAAGATTTGTCCATTTACAAATCTTTTTGTAATGAGAATGAGGACAATTCCCCACTTTTAATAAATAATAGTGATAAAATATATCTTTTGATATGTTCATGAATCTTTACTATTGAGGCAATAAATTAAAACTTATCAAAAATCAGTGATCATGGATTTAAGCATATTATGTGTGCATAATGTAAATATAGAAAAGAATGAATTGCAATTCAGTTATCCTTTCAATAATTATCAACCCATTTATTGATTTAGGCAATTGAAAACAGATTTATTGATAAATTCATATTTTGGTAAGCTTTATAATTTTGGATTTGGATTGAACAAACGATTGCTTTGCTCCACACCTTTAATCATCCTTTAGCTACACCTTGCTAACGAGGTCTTAAATTGATATTTGATATATCAATAATGTACATGTTTTTCAGTCTGTGTTGGATTTTCACATATTAATTCTTCATTTCTTATTCTTTTAAAATTGGTTTATTATCCCTATGCTTCCTTATATTTTATTCCATTAGACCCCACAATCCATCTACTTGAAATATGTAAGCATTTAAAAATCAATTTCTTAAAAAAAAATACAAAGAGTTTTTCAATTAGAATCTTCAATAATGCAAAGTAAAGTATTTCATATTAGGTTAAAATTTGTAATCAACAGTCCAATTAATTGGTCATTGATATTAACTTGACAATTCTGTACAATTCTTTTATTAGTATATATGTTTGCAGACAAAAAGGGAACAATGCTTCAATTCTCTACTTTGATAATTTTCCACTCTTATTTTCATTGTTAATTATTAGAGATAACGTATTTAACGCAAAAGCTATGTTATAAATAAAAAAAAACCAGAATTTATTTGAATATATGTTTTATATCAAATAGTGGGTAATTGTCCCAGTGGGCAATTGTCCTAGTGGGTAATCGTCCTGGTGGGGAATTGTCATGTGGGTAATTGTCCTAGTGGGGAATCGTCCTAGTGGGGAATTGTCCTACACCCTACTGACATACACTCCCCCCGTTACGACCAAGCCCACAGCGCCGGCTCTCGGTATTTAAGTACATGTATATAACACGCAAACAAGCACACCCACATACATACACATTCAATATACCCATGTATATATACAGACAAAATACATTAGTGCACGTCACATTTGTTGTACATTCGTGATAAGAAATAACTGATTTATGAGATTCAAGACGATACAAGGCGATTACACAATAATTGAGAAATGAGGATAATTTGGTCGCAAAGAGCATTTTCTTTTTTTTTTGTAGCAATAGCTTCCACGAAATATAAATAGAAAATAAAAAGAATTAAAAATCAAATTGAATAATTAGTAATTATCGTCTACTTTCGCTTTAGCTTTGCATTTGGACAAGTCTCAATAAGTCCGTATGAAGTAATGGGTAACCAAACTAAAGTTAACACTGTTTCGGGTCGCCGTTATTGGCAGGTGCGCGCTCCGTACCCATGTTATCGTATCAAATCCAATTAACCTGCGTTACCCCGACTGTACGGCGGTTTTCGTTCATTGCTTCAACAACACACACTCTTAACCCTTTACCAAACGTAAACTGTTCGATAGTCCCGAATTAAAAGAACGTTTCAAAAAATGATGAAATTAAAAAAGTAATCTTCTGATAGGTCAGAAAACATTGTGGGAAACGGAGAAATTGCTCGTTTAAGAATAATTTCTCCTTCTCCCACAATGTTTTTAATGAATCGTCCGCAACAAACTCGTCAAATGTCGTTATTGTTTGATGATGGGTTGACGAAGGGCAAGCGGTTTCATTCAACCAAAAGGCATGTTCATAGACGTAAGCTAAAAGTAATTTCAATTCCATCAACTGATCTATTGTATCACTCGTAGATTGGCTGCTACATTCTAATCATAACATATTACATAAACATTGCCATCCATTTGCTCACGATATACCGGTCCTATAAATCGACCTTTATAAAGATCGCATATCAAGTTTATGTAATTTTAGATTGGTGTCTCCAAACAGACAATTTCATGCCGTATGGTATTACTAATCCATCCCCGATTTACAATGGCTAATCACCTTTATTGACCCATATTGTGTAAATGATTAAAAGGTCACATTTATGTAACGTTTATGTTTACGTTAAGAGCAATTTCTCCTTTTCCCACCATGATTTCCAAAGTCGTCTGCAACCAACTGGTCATAGGTCTTTATTTTTTAGCAATTGGTTGTATAGTTCTTTTTAACTAAACAAACATCAAATCAAGAATTTGCATCTTTCACTGTTAGAGCACACACTTACTCCTTATAAAAGAGATGTCTTGGATAACGCTAGTCTGTACTTTCCCCATAAACGGTATCCCGTATTAACTCTGATAGTGCTGGTATCAACTTCATGCTTATGCAAACATGTAAGATCACAGACCAGCCACCAAGACGCTTGGCTGCTGTCCTGTGATCTACCCTGTGTGCTTCCCTCGTCAAACTTAAGCATGAATTAAAGGTTTTGGAAAGGAGACGACACACAAATCTATTTTTATAAATTCACGCAGCATTCTCATGGTTAACAGGTGATCTGAGTTGAGGGTCACTTTCAAAACAACTTATTTCTCCAGACAGATTACGCTGTATTACATTACACACGTTTCACTTCCTTGTGATTAGGAACGGAATCTCTTGGAAGCGGTAAAATATGGAATATTCCCGAACGGGATCGTGACAGGGCCTATCTATCATATTTCCCGCCTGAAAAAGGATCGAGACTATTATGTAACGAAAACTAACTTGTCAAAAAGAATCGTGTTGGAATTCTATAGATTTGTTGCCAAATACGCGATAGCAGATTAATCCGTGCATCCTATTTCCTTTTTATGAGGGTTCTATCAATTTGTCTATATAAGATGCCCTAGTCTGGTGGGTTATTAGAAAACTGGTTCAATGACCGAACATTTTTTCCAATCTTATTTCCCTGATTTGTTGACACAATTTAGGCATTTTGCAAAGAAGGTTTAATTACGATGGTTTCATACATTTAGATTATGGCAAATATGTGAATTTTTACAGTGATTTTTAATCTCCTTTCAGTGGGAAATATTGATATGTTTTTTGGCTTGTAGAAATGATAATTCGTATAGTAAAGGTCATTATTTACAGTAATTGGGAAATTTGATGGTTAAAAATCAATTTCTTTTAAAACTGCATGGCAGCTGTAGTGTTATTTCATACCAACTGAAGAATGATCATTTGAAGCAAAATTAGATCGTGTTTAATTCTTTAAAGTTTGAATACAGTTAATTGACACGTGTTTCAATCTAAAAGCTTGAAATCGCATATAAACTATACATGCCTAGAAAAATTGATGTTTCCTGCAATATGCTTCCAATAGCTACATTCAAATATATATCAAGCAACAATACAAACAATTGAAGATCTATTACTTCAGAATCCTACTTTGACTTTCAAATCTCAACTTCTGTGAACAAGCACTTTTTAAAGTTTCAAAATATCAGGCTAATAATGAGGTTATTATTGCACCGACCAACCTAGCATCATTGTTGATTTCAGTATGATCCAAAGCATTGTTTCTCATTTAAAGTATCATACCCTCTTGCCGGTGATTGAAGAAATAGTATACGTCCCATTCGTCTATTAGATGATTGCTATTTCATGGATTGTCTTATGGCCATGCACTCCCGAAACCATGTGATGGCATATAGTAATAATGTAAATGGACTTGAATCTGTAAATGCCATGATATTATTTGACATTAGTAATCATAAACGTGAATGACAGGTCACACCAAATACAGTAAACACTGGTAGGAATGATTAACACCAATGACGCTTGTGGTATTTAAAGATGACTTTACAACGTCAAAGCCAGTTTTTCTAAAAATTGATTTGTGTGTCATCGGCTTTCAAAAACCTTAAATACCTGCTTAAATTCGACGAGAAAAGGTTATTCAGGGTAGCAAACCGGTTAGATCACAGGCCAGTCGCCAATTTATTTGTAGGCTTGCGCTAACCTATTTGCACAAACATGAAGTCAGTTCCAGTACTATAAGGGTTACAGATGCTAGCGTTGCACTTAGGATTAAAATCTACAGTGAAACAAGCAAATTGGCGGCTGGCCTAGATCTAAACTGTTTCGATAAGCATATAATCGGTTCTAGCACTATAAGGGTTAAATGCAAACAAACACTTTCCTACAGCACTGTGAGAACGTGGCGGGCCAACGAAACTGTCTACGTATACACATGGCCAGGTTTCTGAGTGAAAACAGAGTAGGCAATGTGGTCATCGACTTCACACTTGGCCATCGCATAGACACTTCATTAATAACTATATCGGCCGAAGACCGGCCCAAGATAAAATCCGTATTAGCCTCGATAGTAATACCCATACAATTTCCTGTTAGCCACTACCTTCATGTCGGATGATTTGCCTGGTCCATATTGAAAGAATTTGTAATATACGGCATTTGACAAAGGAACTAACTCATATATTTGTTCTCTATGGGTAATAAACGTTAACAATTTGTTATTAACAATCAGTTTTACTTAATGTGTAAGTCTTTATCTACTCTTTACTAGTGTTTATTTATTGTGTTTTTCTTGCAAATATACAGGAAGGATTCATGCGTACTCTTTATGTAACATCTAGATTATTGTTGAGAGTCCATACTAGAAAAGACTTCTTTATGCTCATCCCAAATGACTAGAGGCACCTTTGTGCTAACATAAGACCTAAATCCGGTGATATGGACACTGGGGAATAAGACAGTAGACATATGTATATGAATATCTTCTAAATTTGTCCCGTTTCAAAATTTTCAAGGATTTAAAAGAAATACTCAAAAGACACATTTTTATGAATACTTTTTCTATTATTTTACATGTAATTTTGGTTCCTTTATTAAACTATCGGTGTATATTTAAATGCAGAAGATTCCTCTTGCACACTTTGCTAACGTCAAGTGATAAACGGTTAACCTTTTACCAAAAGCTATACTTTGGACTGTCCCAAATTGAAAGAGTATTGGAAAAGAGCCATTTCTCTTTTTCCCACAATGTTTTCAATAGTCGTCTGCAACAAACTGGTCAAAAGTCTTTTTTGTTCGGTAAAGGTTTAAACGTTTCTGAAGACCCATATGATGATGATGGTAACTGAATTATTAGTACAGTGATGTTTCGTTAATCCGACCACGTCCGTTCCCAACAAAATGTCCGGATTGCCGAATCATCCGGACTAATGAAGTAGAGCATGTTCTTATACACATTGAGACATAAACGGTCTGTATGCACGTATATACTTATAACACTTTAGCAAACGCCAAACGGTCGACCGTCCCAAATTGAAAGAGTTTGCAGACGATTTTTCAAAACGTGATGAAATTCAAAAATAATCTTCTGATATGGCAGAAAGCATTGTGGGAAAAGGAGAAATTGCTCGTGACGAGAAATTTCTCCTTTTCCCACAATGTTTTCAAAAGTTGTCTGCAACAAACTGGTCAAATAATTCCGTTCCCCTACAATTTCGTTCGGATTGCGAGACATTCGGATAATCGGGGTCCGGATAAACGATCCTTCACTGTATATGGTTAGCTCGTCAATGAAGAAATAGACCTGTTTAGAGGGTTTGTAATACACGTCATCCAATCTCCACAAGCTTCTCAAAATGAGAAGAATGTAAAAGAAGCCGAATGCACTTTCGAGAAGCAGAATTCGATTCTTTAAATAATGCAACACTGTAAGCTGTGTCGACGCATTTTCAATCATAATCCAATTTTTACCAAGAATATTTTCACGAAAATCTAAGAATAATATGCATCGGGCAATTGCTCAACTTATCCATAGATCATGTTGTTTGCATATAGAAGAAGAACATTTTATTTCAACTGAAGCATATACAGCTCATGGTTGATAAAGTATATAACAATAAATTCATCTTCGCATACAATTGTAGGAATGGTAAACATACATACGCCCATACACACACACACACATCCCCCACCCCCCACACACACCCCGACACACCCATCCACGCACACCCATACATACGCTCAAACATACACACAGCAATTCTTAATGTATTTAGGTGGAAAATGTCTTAAAGAAAGTTTCAAATGTTTATTCATATACATCTATGCATATATACTTATATACATATGCATACATGCAAATATACAAACATATATCACCTTAGAACTTTAATTAACTAGTTAGAAAAATACCGTGATGATAGCTAACTATCATCTAACTTTAGTTGTCTCCGGTTAAAAGCTTTAATACAATATGAAGCAAGTCTGTACTGATAATTTTTTCTGTCTGATTTCAAAAGCTGAATAAATTTAAACATGCAAGGTCGATTGATATAGTACTCAGGTATCAGATGCTTTCTTATGTCATTGTAAAACGGACAAATCATTATAAAGTGGTACTCATCCTCGAGTTCAGTTAAATTACATAGTGTACATATTCTTTGATTTCTATCTATTCTTTTATGTCTACCTGTTTCTATATTGAGGCTGTGAGATGATAATCTGACTTTTGCTAGAATCTTTCTATATTTTGAAAAGGTCACTATATCTAGATATGATGATCTTTTAAAAGATGGTTTTAAATCTCTAAAAAGTGTCAGTGACGAAAAATACTTTATGTTCTCATGCCAACTACTAATGTATATATCCCTTAAACGCTCTCGTAATAAAGGTACAAATATGTTTTTATTAACAGAATTTGGAAACAACCAAACGTCATGAAATCCTGCATTTTGTAGAATGTCTCGAACTTTAGATGACCAATTTATGATATTACTGTTTCTATCTATATCATTTCTTTGATCTTGCATTAATGTTTTCAGTATACAATTAAAAGATTTCTCGCTATATAAGCTAAGCCAATATTTCACAATACGTATATATCTAGAAATATATAAAGGGAATCTTCCAAGCTCGGCATAAATGGCAAGAGAGGATGTACTATTTTTAACATTCAATACCCATTTACAAAACTTTCTATGTACTGTTTCTAAGTTTTCTGCTTTCAAGTGACCCCATATTTCACATCCATAGTTAAGAATTGATAATACATTTGAATCAAATAAATCAAACATGATATTTACAGGGACTTCAAGATTGTTTACAATGCTGAATAAAGAATGCATGGCACCTAATGCTTTACCCTTCAAATCATTTGTTGCTGGTACGAAAGAGGCCCTACTCGATAAAAGTATACCAAGATATGAAAAATTGTCAACTATTTCTATAATGTTTTCATTGTATTTCCAAAAATATTCTTCCTTGTTTCTAGATCTTTTAGAAAATATCATGATTTTTGTTTTGTCTACATTTACAGTAAGACCCCATTTTATACAATATGTGTGTAGACAACTAAGGTATTCCTGTAAAGCCTCTTTCGTTTCAGAAAACAGAACAGCGTCATCAGCAAATAACAAAAGATAAATAGATAACTGGTCAACACTAAAACCAGCATAGTTACATCTTTGCAGTGCTTGTTCAATGTCATTAATAAAGAGAGAGAACATCATAGGTGAGGTTATCTCCCCTTGAAATAAACCCATCTCACTTTTAAAATATTCAGATAAAGTACTCAAATGGCTTACGCACAACTTTACCTCGTCATACATAGACCGAATAACGGAAAACAGTTTACCATTTATGCCCACTCTGATGAGTTTATACCAAAGTGAGTTTCTATCAATAAAGTCGTAAGCTTTTTTAAAGTCGATAAAACAACAATACAATTTACCCTTAGCTCGAAATTGACGCTCAATAATGGCATTCAAACAAAAAATAGCATCCACCGTACTGTGGTTAGGCCTGAAACCAAATTGAGCATCTGTTAAAATATCATTCTCTATAGCCCAGGTTTTTAACCTTTCGTTTATAACAACAGTGAAAAATTTAGCAAAACAACTTGTTATCGTTATACCTCTATAATTATTAGGGTCCGAACTATCACCCTTTTTATACAAAGGTTTAACTAAGCCAGTAGACCAACACCGGGGAAAACGTTCAGTTTCAAGAATATAATTAAACAACATTTTTATCGATTTACACAAAGGGTCAATATTTTCTTTAAAATACTCATAAAAAATATTGTCAAGAGAACAAGCTTTATTATTTCCTAAAGTTTTACTAGCTTTTATGATTTCCTCTGATGTTATAGGCCTGTCTAATTCTTCATATTTCGGTGATTTTAATGTATCACTCTGGTCAAACTCGTGTAAAAAGGCGTTGCTATCATTATCTAGCTCAGACATTTTTTTTTCTGAAATGGTTTTGAAATGATGGAAAAACTCTATGTTTGAAATGTTGTCACCAGTGTTTGTACTCCTTTTCTTTTTAAAAATTGTCCAAAAGTCACGTGGAGATGTTCTTCTTAAGTCATTCATCTGATCACATAAATTACGGTTGAAAGCGTTTTTAACTTTCCTACAACAGTAACGATAATCCTTCTTTTTCTCATATACATTTCGTCTATCATTCTCTTTTTTTGTTTTGTTGAAATCATTTACTGCTGTCTTGTAAGCCTTATATTTAAACTTGCATTCATCGTTATACCACTTTTGTTGTAACTTATCAGTAGAAGAAAATTTATTTTTACTAGGTTTAACAGTTTTACAAAAATATTTATCTCCCTTTTCATTCAAATACGATGTGAACATGGTAACAAGTGTATCGGTATCCGCGTCATTTGAAATTGCACCCTTAATACTATCTTCTAACAAATGAATATCAGAGTTTACATCATTAATAAATAAAGATTTGTATTCTGGGATCCATTTGTAATATGTTACGTCTTCTGGCGAAGAACGATCATCTCTTTTTGTAGTAATGTCGAAGGAAAATTCAATTGGTGCATGGTTTGAAAAAGTATTAAAATCTAAAACGTTAAAATAAGAAATCATGTTCATGTTGCTCTTGTTTGCTAATAGATAGTCAACTACGCTGTTCCCATTGTAAGTTGTGCACGTGATTTTTCCAATACCTGAATCATTGTACAATCGACCGTTACCAATACAAATGTCACATGATTTACACAAATCAATCAAACATTCACCAAATCTATTAGACGTATGGTCCTGTGTGGCACGTGAAAACTCAGTCAATTTACCTCTATTGATGTTTTTACTATTAAAATCATTTAAAACACAATCTTGCTTATTTCCAACTCTTGCGTTAAGATCTCCTGTAATAAAAACGTTCCCTAAATTCGTATATAAAGATATATCATTTTCTAGGACCCGAAAGGGGTCGTTTTCAGACAAGTTATGGACAGGAGAGTTTTCGGGTGCCACATAGGTTACAGCTAAATAAACATCACATGTCATACGAAAAAAGTATTTATCTAATTTCAGCCAGACTAACCAGTCATTTTTATTGTTTATTACAGATATGCCTCTTTTTACATTGTCCTTTATATAGATTATAATTCCGCCGCTACTTCGTTTTGCCTTCTTGTGTTGGTATCGTCTATATGAATGTATCGGCTTACTATAACCACAAAAATCAATGTCAGAAGATTTATTAGTCCATGTTTCTGAAAGGCAAATAACATCATATTTATTAATCAAAGAAATAAAATCGTTTGATGATCGTTTTGCTAGTGTTAAGCCTTCGACGTTCCAAGATACGCACTTTAAAGAATTTCCACAGAACCCCTATTTCTGTTCAGTATACAGCTCATTATTAATGTATAGTTTATCCACATTTAAATATGCTTCTTTTCCTTCTTGTCGCGCTTTCTTCATGATTGGGATAAGGGTTTGACGTCTTGCGATGATTTCTCGAGGAAATTGTTCACTCACACCGAATACTGTGCCCTTTAAGGCTTTGCCCGATTTTCTCACTCTCTCTCTGTCTGGGTAGAAAACAAACTTAGCTACGATGGGACGGATTTTCTGCCTGTCGTAACGACCAATTCTATGGGCCCTATGTAGTTTAATGTTGGACTGTGCGTTTTCGATTCCCATTTTCTCCTGGATGAAGTGTAGTACTTTTTCCTCACAGTTTTCATTCTGTTCCTCCGGGATCTTGTAAAACATGAGATTGTCCCTCATACTTCTACACTTTAGTTCAACGATCTCTGCTTTTAACTCGGAGGAATCACTCAATGAGCTACTTTCCCTTTTCGACACTTTTGATACATTGTTAATTGCATTTTCGTTTTCCTTTTGTTTCTGGTCAATTATTTCTATAGTTGCTGAGTGAAGTTCTCTATATGTTTTTTCTTCTTTAATCTCCTTTTCTAGATCATTTAATCTTTTTTCCATTTCGTCTACTTTTTGCGATACACCTGAAAGAGTACTTTGTATCGCTTTCATTGAATTTTGAAGTGTTTCAATAGTTGAAAGTCTTTTGTCCATCGCATCTAATCTCTGGAGGATAACGGTCAAAGGATCAACCTGTGTATGATTCATCGGCGTTGTCGGGGTTGTCGGGACTGGGCAATGTTGTGAAACAGGAGATGTTGTGTTCATATTTGGTAAATCTGAACTTCTTTTGTAAGCGTAGAATCTTTCATCCCGCTGCAAGGTTATCCAAGAAACGGTGGTTCTGCAATCTAATTATACAAACAGTAGGTTATGGGCCATTATTTATACTACCGATGCTCCTCCACACCACTTTTGTCCCAAATCCAGTTTTTCGAAATATTGCATTAATAATTGTTCGATTTATGGCCGAGTTTCCGTACGAGCAGTAGGCGAAGGTCATGAGAAGCAGGTTGGGACAGGTGGAGCAGACAGTGGCTTCCATTCATTTAAATTGCTTAGAATTCTTTAAATGCCACACAAACACTAAAGGTTTTGTCCTTTCCGTCTGTACTAACAGTCGTATTAATACTGTATTGTTTCAACAGTTTAGTAAATTTTCTCTTCTGCGTACATGCACGTTTAAGCTTATTAGCAAAAGCTACAACATTCTTTTGAGACGTTTACAAGAAAATACTTTTAAGAATCAGAATCTAAATACACGTTTTATCAACATTTATATCCCTTTTTTCTGTTTAATAATTGTACAATAATGACGTTCTTAACACTTCACTTAGAATGATAAAAGGCTAAAATTTCTAAAAACATTTTTTTAACTCGCCTGCCTTCCGAACCATTAAATAACTGCTTAATTTTGATGAGGAAAGACACTCAGTGTAGCAAACAGGTTAGATCCCAGACAGGCCACCGATTTATTTGGCGGCTGGCCCTGATCAAACCTGTTTGCAAAGAATGAGGTCGGTTCCAGCACTATAATGGTAAAGACAATCACGTTCCCTAATGCCTCTTTTCTAGCCTTATCGTTTTCCTGCTTATAGATTTGCTTTTTTAATCAAGACTATTTATTAACCTTTTCCTAAATCTAGAATAGTTTCAACAAATAACATTCAAAATCAAATTATCGAAAGAGACACATACATATTATTTCTGTAACATATACGTTATAACCAAAAGGCCATCTTGCCAACGGCGAACTCAGGTAAATACCCTTTTGTAAGACTGTTTCAAATTCCGTCTTCGAAAGAAGACTTCAAATATCGTCTGTTTAACCCTTTACCACACGCCCAATTTTCGACTGTCTCAAATTGAAATAACTTGCAAACGACATTTCAAAATATGGTGAAATTGGAAGAAATCTCCTGACAAGGTAGGAAACATTGTGGGAAAAGGAGAAACTGCTCGTAAGAGCACTTTCTTTTTTTTCCACATTGCTTCCGAATGTTGTCTGCAATGAACTGGTCAAATGTCGTTATTGTTTGGTAATGGGTTTAGGGAATGAAAATAAGTTAAGTGTCTGTTTGTTAATCAGCACTTTCTCTTTCTCATCACTGGATGAGACCAAACAACCGCCAGACAAATTCTCTTTCACTCACACTGTTTTCTTAAAAGACTCAAAGAGCAACATAGAAAAAAAAAGAAAAATTAGCCTTTTTATAAGTCAAAAGCGTAGCTATTTCTGGGGGAAGGAGAGAAAGTCGGTTGGTTATTCAGATACATAACCTTCATTGATAAACATTTCTATGTGAGACCAAACAACTACCAGACAAATTCTCCTTTACACACACTAGTTTCTCAAAATACTCAAAGAACAGAATGGAATAAAGGAATAGTATTCCTTTTCATTAGTAAAATGCGCTGCGTTTTCTAGGAGAAAGAGTAAGAGAGAGAGAAAAAAATCTGTAAGCCCAATGGCGTGGTTTCCATGCGTCGTCTATCTAAGTGTAGAACGTTCGATCGATTTTTCCCCATGCTATGTTGGTATCGACGAACGCAAACACGGCTGCTGAATCTGTGTGTGCTTCGTTAGAAAGATAGATATACGGCCAGTGCCCGCTCATTATACGCGCTGAATTTATTGTTTCTTTACCATGGGTTAATCAAAGACCGCTCTGATTAAGTATTCGCTGCGTGCAATTGAATGATATATTATTCAAAAGATCGGTTTGTAAGCTTTTAGTGAGGGGATCTTGTTGAGCGGGAGAGAATAGACACGCACGCAGGAGTGGAAAATAACACGAAACGCTTGATTTTAAGGGATAGGGGAAATTTAGTTTCAGCCTGCGTTATGTTTTGAGACACGGATCTTTTATAGTTGTTACGTAACATTTTCAGATATTTTCTTGTGTTTTAATACGTGTGTGTTGAATTCAGAATAGATGTTTGTGTTGTGTGTGATTTAACACGAAAGATGTTGTGGTGGCAGAGTAGATTAATGTGTTTCTCGATAGGAGAAAAGACTTAAATGTATTTTATAAATAGCTTGTAAATAGCTGTAAAATAGTGATTGTTCAATCTATTTTATTTATTCGATCTTATTAAAGGTGTGTGGGATTTCTGCAATCGTGTCTAAGCCATGTTTGGATTATACGCCCTCTGAACAACAACACAGATGGAAGACGAGGACAATCCGACGACGGGCCAGAATGACCCAGAGGCGAACAACAGTTCGGACGACATGAAGCGTGATTCTGACGTCACGCCGACGTATACCAGCGGAAATGAGCTAGATGACGGCGATGAGGAACTTCCGTTCCCGGGGTTTGTACCTAAAGCGTTCGGCTGTCTCGAACAGACCAACAGGGTTCGTTACTGGTGCTTGCGGACCCTAACTTGGCCATATCCTTTGTTTATTGTAAATGTATTTGGTTAACGTTATCACAATGTCGGTTAACATATCTCTCTTTTTTGCCTCTCTTTGTATATATCTCTTTTATCTTTCTCTATTATCTTGTTACTTTTCTCTCTCTCTCTCCCTTTCTCTGCCTGCCTCTGTTTGTGTATCTCTATTATCTTCCTCTATCTCTAGATCTCTTTTCTCTGTCCCTCCATCCCTCTCCATCTCTCTATCTCCTTCTGTATATCCCACTACATTTATCTTCTTTCTCCTCTCTTTCTCACAAAAACACTCTCTCTCTATCTCTCTCTATCTCTCTCTCTCTCTCTCTTTCTCTCTCTCTCTCTCTCACTCTCTCTCTCTCGCTATCTATCTATCCAACTATCTCTCTACCTATCTATATCTCCTTCTCTTTTCATCTATCGGTCTCAAACATACACATCTCCCTCCGCTTCTTTTGGTGTTCTTTTCGAATGTTGGGGTCTTATATTGTTGATACCGATGACAGATTTATGTGTATATCAAGAACATGCTATTAAGTAAACTTTTCAGTTATTGTAATTGAATATGGACTGTTACCGTGATTTAACATCTCTGATGATATTAGCAATTAACCCTTATAGTGCTGGAACCGACTTCGTGCTTATACAAACAGATTAGATCCAGTCCAGACGCCAAGTGGCTGGCCTGTGATGTTACCTATTTGCTACTCTAAGTATCATTCCTCAACAAAATTAAGCAGATATTTAAGGTTTTGGAAAGTAGGCAAGGCTAAAATCTAATTTTAGAAAAATATCCAGCATTATAAGGGTTTATACGATATCAAGTCCAATCACTCTATCATTCATTGAAAGAAACGGATGTGGTTTTTACGTAAACATTTTGTAGCATGTGTCTATCTGCGATTTATATAACTAATCCGGAACCCAAAGTAATCCTAATCCGTACGTTGAGACTTATATATCATACTCAATGTTATTGTACCTTTATCACAATTCTGGGGAGACTTATCCCAACTTATTTGTGTAAAAGTATGTAACTTTTACAGGATTATCCTTGCGAACTGATATTTATACTTCAAATGAGTATACACGGACAGTATACTTTGATTAACTATGAATGACATAACATATGACAAAAAAGTATTGAGAAGATAAAAATCTTATATTCTATATTTAACAAAACTTACAAATTATGTTGTTTGATGATTTAAGACCATACTTGTTAGCAAAAGACAAAAATTTGAATGAAATAGTGCAGCTTTTAGAATGAGGTTTATCGTATTTATCCAGATTAAGGTATCACAAAAATAAATGAAACGCAATGCACGTTTTGACCACTGGTGCTTTTTGACATTATTTCAACTAGAATAATGCTGTTTCGACATGTTACGACGCCTTGGAATCAGTCGGTCATGGAATTCCCCTAAAAACATTAAAGAACGTATACGTAAGTTAGATTGGAAATGTGATAACTCATTTACTGTAAAGCTAGAATTTGGGATCTTATTCATTGTAATAAATTAAAATACGAGCATTTGGCTTTACAGTAACAGCGCGATATGCCTTAAAGGAAATCCCTAGCTGGAACTGCTTTACTAACTATTTAATGCTTAAATTTGTTCAAAACAGTATTTATTTACAGTCTTATTTCAATATTGGGCTAATAAGATACATGTATATCAAAAATTAGCACACCATTTAAACCGTCTTTCCGAGGCGCTTCAAATGACCTTTCACGTTGCAATGTTGTACATGAATTTAGATGAAATTTTCATATTTATCTGTTTTGACTTCTGCAAATATTTTCCGGAAGTTTTTAGTAAAACGGTTCCCAGCTTTTCTTTTAAAATAGGACTTATCGTTGCACTAACAGTTTGATATCGATGTGCTAATCGATTCCATTTGTGACTACTCGTTTTGGAAAAGGTGTAGATCACTATCGATCACTCTGTTGACCCTTATAGTGCAGGAACCGACTTCAAGATTATGCAAACAGGTTAGATCCAGGCCAACCGCCGAGTAAAAATTGGCGGTTGGCCTTCGATCTAACCTGTTTGCTTATTTGAGTATCTTCCTTCAATAGAATTTAATAGATATTTAAGGCTTAAGAAAGCAGACGACACAAAGATCTATCTTAAGAAAATAACCCAGTTCTATAAGGGTAAATCTTATTTGTGTTGCTTAGCAATATCTAAGTGTATTACAAAACATGACATTTCATTAACTTTTAATCGAATTGAACATCGTTTGACAGAAATACTGAACAGCAAAACCAAAATAGAAATCAAAACGGCAAAATTCTTTAATTTCATGTCAAAGTAGTTTCGGTACTGTCCATAATATGTATTGAAACCCACTTGCATCGCCCGAATAAATATTGTAACAAATTAATAACTTGGAACTTTATTTAACTTCTAATTTGGTTACATAGAGTTTGAATTGTTTTATTGTTTAAAATGAGTTGTTGAGCTTGTGAATAAGGTCCGCGGTTTCAATAATCAAACTAACGCTTATTTAAAAGGGGCTCTGTTTTAACTTAAGTCAAAGACCTTCATTTATCGGATCTTTGCTTACATAACCATAACAGGGATTACTTGTTCTATGGGAGTGTACAAATAAATTCTGGAAAAGACGTAATACAACTGAAATATTGCCGACACAGCTTTAAAACATTGAGAAAATAAAATCAAACGCAGAGTAACAATTTTTAAGTGTTAACTGAATGTCTGCTGTGATAAATCTGCGATCAATACACAAGGTGCAAAGGTATTCCCTCTTTTGATGTGGCTACCGAAAATCGCCAAGTGTATTCAGGAGTAAATCCACCTACACCTGGAAAACCAATTACACCTTAGTGTACACCATTTTAATATTTGACAGGGTTTCAAGGTACTCGCTAGACTGGTTTTTGGAAAGGATTAACTGGAAAATACCGGAAATAAGCCGGGAAACCCATCTGTTAGACACGCCATTTTTTATCTGACGGTTTAATGCTAAAAACGGGAGTTTCGGTTTTGCATAACACAATGCGTAATTTATTTGTATGATTCTAAAATCCACCAAAACCGTTTTGTATCAAGATTTCCTTCTTTGTGTCATGATTGATATTTAAATCTATACTGCCTGCAGACGACTTCCATTTACTTGAAGCAGAGGACTTTAGAGAATCTCTGAAAAAAAACATGGGAAAAACCTTTCGGTTCCTCCTGTTGTGTTGTGTCAATATATTGAAAAAGCATTCTGACAAAAGGAGATATTGCTTGTAACAAGCAATTTCTCATTTTGCCATAATGCTTTTTAAGTGGGCTGCTGCATGACGCTCTTATGTGGTGTTATGAAAGTAATGTGATAATAAAAGTCAATTTTACTCTTTACTATACCTCTCACACCACAATATTGTACCGTATTACCTTTCAATAGCACTATGACAAAGGCATAAATCGACCAAAATGAACGATATGTATCTTCCCTTTTGCCATAATATTATCAACAAAATATGCTTTAAATCACAGTTTCTTTCGAGCTGTATTTGTCGCCTTCTGTTTCTTTGAATTTGGAATACTCACGTATTTCAAGGGTTTTGGTTTAACAGTTCTTCGATTTCAAGAATCTATTCCAAACAAAATATGAATTCAATGTATGATAAAATAGCCTGTAAGGTTTGTACGAACACTCTCTATATACAATGTATAAAACAATCTGGTGTGTGTTCGTTGGTGAAGAGATTAAGCGTTTTACAGGCATAATAACAGAATTATTGATTATCGTTAAAACTTGTTCACCCGCGCATATACATTGCATCCTGTCACCTTGAATCCATGTAAACGTGTGTTTTTTACATTTTAGCTCAACTTTAAGGAGTTCCATTTACTGCAAGTCTTTATGTATCTATAACGTTGCTTTAAGTAAACACCCCAAATATGAAATTAACGTTTTATATGCAATAGTCCGGACTCCCTAGCCATACATGGATTGCTTTCCAATGTATGTTAAGCAATTGGAATACAAAACAGAGCACTTGTCATGCAAATGTTACTAGTTGACCTAGTATAAAATAAGAATGATTGAAAAGTTATTAACATCCAAGCATTCAGTTACATTGAAAGTGTTGACGGTCTTATATATTAAGATAATGCTTATCCAACTTAATAAATACATCGGCTTCATTGCTTTGCATAGCTTCCGGCGTTTACGTAATTCCTCTTTAGTCAAATTATTACAAACATGTCTCTTCTTACTTTTTTGTTGTTGTTGTTGCTGCTGCTGATATCGATAGTATTGACCGGTGATACAATAAAATTTCACCGTATCCTAGCAAGCATTTTTTTCTAAAAGACGTTAAAATTTAAGCTTACGGCTCTCTCCACCTAAAAATGTCATTTTAACCCATAACCAAACAAAAACGACATTTAAACAGTTTGTTGCAGACATCTTTGGAAAACATGGTGGGAAAAGGAGAAATTGCTCTTAACGAGCAATTTCTCCTTTTCCCACAATGTTTATTGCCCTATCAGAAGATCAGTTTTCAAGTTCATGCCATGTTGAAATGTCTCCTGCAAACTCTTTCAATTTGGGACAGTAAACAAATTGTCGTTTGGTAATGGGTTAACGAAAAGATTGCACAACACCAAGAGTGCAGTTATGGGATATCGATAAAAGCTAATCCCATTTATGCCACAAAACGACTTATTTTAGCACACGAACAACTGAGAGATTTCAAGACGGTGAAAAGTATTTTAAGAATAAGAGTGAAAAGCACCTATTTTTTCGTCTTATAGACTTAACACATGCGATTTTCGTAAAATTCATTTTTTGCTTTGTTATGTCTTCTATTTTAGTTACGGAAATGCTGTGGTCGAAAGGGAAAGTTAAACAAATAATATTATGATTTGAGAAAGCAAAAAAAAAGAATACTGTAAAATATGTGCTCTTCATAATTCTCCAACGTTGTGAGATCTTATAAACCATTGTTCGAAGGAAAAGATGACAATGCCTCGAATCAGCAATTAACCGCTTTACTGCAACAGGTTTGTCACGCAAGAAGAACAAAAAACTATCAGTTTTATATACCTTAATCTGTCATATGATGTTGTTTTTAATGGTAACCAGTTGGTTTAATCGTGTTTTAGTGAATGATTTCTGCTCATTTCCCCCTATTACAGTAATTATTCGAATCTTGCTAGGCTTTTAACTGACAGTGTTTTGCTTGTCTGTTTGCAAAACAACATACTTGATACACCCAAGGTAACAAAAGTACTATAATGAAATTTGACCACTTTTGTCTATCCATACATATGTATGCGTACTGACAATAAAGATATTTCCAACACAAATACAGAAAATCAAAAGTCAAAGAAAAGTCAAAATCAATGAATTACCCCCTTGTTTTTTTTTTTGGTACCGGTCCAAATCAAAGCCATTATCAGTCGCCATCGGGGGAATACAGAACACAAGATAATAGACAAAATAGAAATCATCTAAAGGCGGCGATGTTAAAGTTTGACGAATGACAGTCAACGTTATTGTTACGGAACATTTGAAGTTTATAGACCAAATAGAAATCATCTAAAGGCAGCGATATTGACTCTTTTCCGCATGCAGAATGCATGTTTTTATCTTGAATCAGACGACTTTAGAAACGCTTTGTAAACAAGGGAAGATTTTTTTCGGTTCTGCTGTTCTGATGTGAGAAAAGTTGAAAAAGCATTATGGCAACAGGAGAAATTGCTTGTAACAAGCAATTTCTCCTTTTTTCACAATTCTTTTTGAAAGTCGTCTAGTAATGTGTTAAAGTTGGACAAATGCCAGTCGTCGTTATTGTTGAGAAGTACTTCTAACAAAACGTATTCGACAGAGGATTTTCTTCCTTTGTAGCATCAGCTCCAAAATGTTTTATCACAGACCTGTAAAGGAACAAAATAATAAATCGCTACAAATTAGCGATTCTATTTGTTGGGACAATAAACTTTATACAATGCTATAATGGAAATGCATCTTTTTATGCTATGTTTTGTATCCCCCCACGTTGGAATACATAGTGGAACAAACAAAAAGAAACAGTGGATGTCAAATGAAACTTGAAAGAAACAGTAAATCAACTATGTTTTGTACAAAATATTGTGGCAAAAGATAGAGTTCACTCTCGGTCAGTTTATACATTTGTCGTAGTGTTTTTGAAAGGTCTGGCGAAAAATAATATTGCGAGAAGTGAGTAAGAATACAATTCACTTCTATCAAATATCCATCGCGGTACCATGAAGGAAATCTTGATATAAAACGCATTGTGTGAATCCTTTAATCATACTTTACGGAAAGAATAATAGAACAACCCCCGTGTTAATCGTTAAACCGCCATCGATATTGCTATCGAGTTTGATGAGTCACAAAATCCTATATCGTCTAAGCCGTGGTTGTATGTTTCAACAAAAATAAAGGGTCAACTGGCTAGATTGCGACAGATTCCTGACGGACCGAATTTACAGACGACGAATTATCGATCATTCCGTTGTTCTTTGTCCTATTTGGTGCCACAACAAGGGAAAGCGACTAGTAGGCTTGAAAACATGTATCGACATTTGTTCTGCACTATTGTGTCTAATGAGCAATTGATCGTCAATGTGAAAGAGCTCATGTACCTGCCTAAAGGTCGATGAAGAGAAATCTCTTGGAAATAGTCCGGGTAGGTCTGATAGATCGATATTTCGACGCAATTGGACACATGGGCTATTAAAAGGAATCTATTAAAAGGAAGCTATTAAAAGGAAGCTATTAAAAGGAAGTACAAGGTATCATTGAAACGTGTTTCCTTTAAAGTGGGTGCATGCCAACTTTAACGGGGTTTAAATGAAAAAGTTTTTTTGGTTTTTAATATTTAACCCTTTACCAAACGAAAACAACATTAGACTAGTTTGTTGCAGACGGCTCTGGAAACATTGTCGGAAATGGGGAAAATGTTCTTAAAGAACAATTTCTCCTTTTCCCCATAATGTTTTTTTACCATTAAAATACTATTTTCCTATTTCTTCACATTTTGAAATGCCGTCTGCAAACTCTTTCAATTTGTGACAGTTGAGAATCTGGCGTTTGGTAAAGGATTAAGGCAATAGACGCCGACAGGACTGGACGCCATATAACGGTGGTACAATGAAGACATGCGTGTGTTATTAAGCTTTTTCCACGAAATTAGAAAATATATATAATTATTAAATCACGTGATGGTTTTTTGTATTTGTATTTGTAAAGAGTTAGTATTGTAAAATGACTTTGTATATTGTATTTGTCAAATAAATCTATGTTCTGTTCTGTTATTCATTTTAACTCGTTACAAAGAGTTACAAACTCGTTAAAGCGACTCAGTAACTCAGCTGTTTTATCTCAATTTTTCCCCATTGCTAGGTATATTTTTAATATACATTTCTCGAAACTCGACGAAAGAAACTCTTCGACATTCGAACTGCATACAACCCCTACCAGTATAAATAATAAATGATGTGTGTGTCAGCCGTATCATTAGCGAATATAATTACTAGAACGTTAGGTAAAGTCATCTAATTAGGACCAGCACCCTTTAATTTTGGTTCACAATTAGAATACATGTTATCAGTAACTTAATCACATTTCATATTTGGCTTCTAACTACTTTTGGCTTTGAAATCCAAAACGAATCTAAGGTTTCTTTTTTATCTTTTTTTTTAAATTTGGATTTTCATAAGTTACCCAAAGGTAACTCGTGCTATACAAAGTATTTACTACAGCATTACATACTATTTATTTTTCCTGATCGTTTGATAGAAAGATAGTTAGTAAAAGAGCCATTCGGTTTTTATTAAAAATCTTGTTACAGTGGTTTCTTCGGTGTTCTATCATCAATTTATTAAAATGAATCAGTCTAAAGTAACGGATTTCATGTAAAACCGCAAAAGTTTGTCTCGGAATAGCTCAACGTCGAATCCATTCATCGCAAATTGACACATTAGTGAAGTTTAATTCAATAACTACAGCGAATTCCTGACGCTTTGCAGGTCCCCTAGGAAATTGTATAGGGTCCTCTAAGATGCAATGTGCGTCACAGACGGGTATTTATAAGGGTAGGGTTTAACCCATTACCAAACAATATCGGCATTTGACCAGTTTGTTGCAGACGACTCCTGAATACATTGTGGGAAAAGGAGAAATTGCTCCCACAATGTTTTTTGCCCGATTAGAAGACATTTTTTGAATTTCATCTCATTTTGAAATGTCGTATGCAAACGCTATCAATTTGACATCGAACATTTGACGTTTGGTAAGGGTTAACACTCATGTATAGATGAATGACATTTTTCTTTAACGTGATAACACGAAATACAGTACAAGACGCAAGACTCTCGGGAAATACAACATTTTCAATTCACATAATCATATTCCAAGTGCGAAAAAGCATCTGTGCCAAATCAATTATTTCGGACCGATCTTATCAAGAATTTCTCCAACAAACTGCACCTTTAACCCTGTTTCGCTAAACAAACTGAAGATATGTTACCGTTTCGTAACACATCGATTGATGTTCCATTAGTACAATACAATACAAATATCTGTTTCAATAGTTCAGGCCTCAGGCCAATGATACATATTTACATAAATGTTTTGAACAAGGGAGCTTTAACCTAGTATCATAGTCATGGTTGTGTCTTGTTTAATGTACTGTGATTAATGATTTCTGTTCGAAAGAAGATGATAAATAGAGTATTACCCTTATGCCCCATTATCTTTCAAGAGATTCTCTCTCAGCTGAAAAGCATGGAACAAGAAGTTGGCAACTCTTATTAGTTCAACTTTCTTTTATTTGAGGACATGCACCATTTAAAACATGTTAAATGGTTAAGCGAATGGAACATCAGTGTAAAATTTGACAGATTATCTGTTAAATAAAAGGTAGATTTAAAATGAAATCCGTTCGGAAAATAACAAAACATGACTTTAGCATTGAGAACCATATGAACGTCTCTTTATCGGGGCTGGTCTATGTCATCACGCTTTGATAATTCCAGTTAATTTGGGGGTTACTCAAGATCGATGAACGCCGCAAACGGCTCTGATATATCTACGAAGATCGGATTTAGCAAGAATTCAGAAGGATCGACATTTAACGGGCACGTCTCGAAATACTTGTCATTTAAAAACATAAAAATATTCAATCCTTATAGTGCTGGAACCGACTTCTTGCTCAAACAAATAGGTTAGATCCAGGCCAACCGCCAAGTGAATTGACAGCTGGCCTGGGATCTAACCTGTTTGCTTCTCTGGGTATCTTTCCACATATCTAAGGTTTTGGAAAGCAGCCGATTAAAAAAATATTGGTCGAAAATTACCCCGCATTCTAAAGTTTAATACATATAATCTAATGAGCTACTGTGTACTGAATTTAATCGAAACTCAGTGATCATGTAAACACTTAATTTGATAAACTGTTTTCGTGGGTTGTGATATTTTGCAATCCTCTTAAATGTATTATCTTTTTCCTCTAAAAAAATCTAGATTCTAAATAACATATTATAGTTCATAGGAAATTGTACAAGGTCTTATTTACCGAACTTCACATAGGAAGTTGCCATTGAAGAAGGTTATACAACCCAACAACTGTAAAGAAAGTCAGAAAAACAAACATCAAACAGAACGGTAGAAACATTCATATTAGCTATGCTATTACTTCTGAATTAAAGTATTTACTAAAGTCTAGATTAAAATAGATTTTCGGATTCGAATTGACATGCTTTTTCATTTGATTGGAACTGTTCTATGAAAACATTTAAACACATTTTCCTTTTAATAAGCGATATTTTTTCCAATCATATAAATGCATTTGTCTTCGAACGTTTATTCGATTACTAGGAAAAACTGATTTTCCTGTAAACATCGTTTAATAACCCTCATTACCTCATTTGATTACCTTCATAGCTGACATTAGAACTTGACATCAAATGGGCTTTTACCATGCGGGTTCAAGTCCCGGTGACGGCATTTGGTCTTTCGTCTTTCACGAAAGGTTGTTCCCCGACTGACTTACGTTATGCAGATGGTTTTACCCGGCTTGACTTTAATTCAGAAGTGCTCAACTGCCCATAAGAGCTTGACATTTTTGTCCTAAATTGTATACTTTTATCTCTGATGTTTACATATTAAGCACTATTTTCGCATTACTTTTTGTATGTTTATACGTATGTATTTACATGTATTGTCCATTATTCCATGTATGTGTATATGTTGTAATGACGATGAGACTTAAGTGTTCAAGTCATGAAATAAACTTCTGTTCTGTTCTGTTCTCTTCTTGACAAGCTCTTATGGGCAGTTGAGCATGGGGATCTTTCTCCGTCATCATTGAGAGTCAGGCATCACAACATATCTGAAATAGTGTTAAAGCGATATTAATCCCATAAAAGTGAATGTAAAATTAAAAAAAACAACAAAGCAAACAAAGAAGAAAATCAACAAGAAGGCAGTCGGAAATTTGGTCATATTCCAGAAATGCCACAGTGTAGCTGAGAAACGAGGAATTTCGAATTTCTTTTCTTTAACCTTTTACCAAATCTTCTGATAAAGTAAGAAACACTTTGGGAAAAGGAGAAATTGCTCGGTACGAACAAGTTCTCCTTTTCCCACAATATTTTCCAAAGTCGTCTGCAGCAATCTAGTCGAATTCCGTTATTGTTTGGTAATGGATTAAAAAGTTCTATTAATATCGATCGAATGGCACAGATGGTTCGTGTCATGCAATAGCACGTATTTCGCACTTTCCAGCGTTTATTTGTTCTGTGCAACAAGCGGTACGTGAGTGATCAATTAATAGGATGGTTATTTATGAAGACGGATTGTGCGATTGAAAGATGCGAGGCGAAAAGGGAGATATTAGTTGAGAGATGATAATGAAATTGTATATATTTGAATTGGAAACGATAGAATACAGGCCTTTCTGGATGTCCCATTTCTTTTTTATTATTATAAGAAAAATAACTAACATAACCTTTATCTGGCTGCGGGAGATTGACATAACCGCTGAAGAAATTATACAAGTTAAATGGAAAAAAGGTGATATAGATAAAGAAAGTTAGATAAAGAAAATTGAGAGATATGCTTCCCCATACCACACACGCAGTAAACGGTGGGATGGATTAGTTTTGCCAAAGTAGATTGCTAGCCATTATCAAATTCTCCATTCGACATTAAGATATCTTTTTAACTTCACAGAACATTCCTTATTACACCTTTATTCGATAAATCGAGTGGAGAAGTACCTACAATGTAAAAAGGAAACGATCAAGTTCACGAACTCCATGGGATGTCGTGACACTTCTCACGTTCGAATTTTGAACCGGTCAAGTCGAAAGCATCCTTAAGAAGTATTAAAGAAAATAACTTTACTTGTTTTTATATACATGTATCTAATGGAAGACCATCGTGACAGAAGGTGTAATTTCTCGCCACGAAAAAGTTACCTCTGTCACAGTAGTGTAAATATTTATCTAATGAATGTATTTCAAGTAAATCAATCACCATTTATGAGTCCATGGAAATCTATTTAAACTCCCATTCCAGGAATAGTGCTTGTCAAGTTAACATGGGTATCTGAAACGTTTCATCGTAGAAAGTAGCTTACAATCAATGAAAGACGAAAAACGTTTATCTTTAAAGAATTTATCATGTAATACATTGGCCCATTTTAAATATAAACATTTAATCATCGTTATGTTGAACACATACTTGTCTTTTGTAGCAACTCTTTGTGTTTTCTACTTGTTTAGACGAGGTAACGTGAAGTGGGGTAAAGTTACGCAAATATTTCTGTAAAACTAATTATCTCGATGGTTTATCTTGAACAGTGATTACTCCTGACAGAACTTCTATTCAATTGTTATTGTTGAAATATTGAGAGGAAAACTCCTGGATTGCTTGAATATTTAAATACTTGTACTTGATAAAACAAAAATAACAAGGCTGTAAGATTTTGGGGTACTTTGTGAGACTTTAGTAATACCTGCTGACACAAAGGTCGTACCCTTGATGTTTCCTCTTTTAACTGGATAGTTTACTAATGGTCGTTAGTTGTATAGACAGTGGTCCAGAGGTAAAGTGTCCTCTTCGGTATCCGACGGTATGAAGTTTGAATCCCATGAGAAACGGCGTCTTCTTAGCAACATGTCACTTAACCACATTTTATCATTTGTTATGTCTCTATGAAGCAGAATCGAGAATGGTAAATGTAATAAGGGAATTAAACTGCATAAGTATGTCAAAGTATTATCAGCTATACAATACCAGTAGAATGATGGAAAACATGAAAGCGGATTTTTCTTCTTTCAATATTCAGAAAAAATCATAACAATGAGTTTATTTCGAATGGTTTTCAAAAGCCCCTTTTGTAGGATGACTTTGCAGCCGATTGCTTATCATAAATTCATGTTGATTATATTGTTTATTTAGTATAACTAAGGGAGGGAACCATTTCATGAAACTAACATTAGCCTCAGAAACACACGGACGTGCATTAGGAGAACGACAGTTCGTTTGCGTGTCTGGCGATTGCTTTACTAGCATTGTTTGCGATTCAAATTGTGTCTGACGAGTGGAGAATCACATTACAAAACACAATAAAGGGCAAATAGACTAATTAGTCTGCGTCTTACAACTTTCAAAATATGCCTCCTTAGACGGAACAGTTTGTGTTTAGGCTTTTTGGCCTCCTAGAAGTAAGTAACGGTCACTATGTAAACTATTGTTTTGTAAAGGGAAAAAAACGCCTAATTATCTAAAAGAGATACCTATGTTGAAATCTATAGAACTATGTTAATAATAGCTAATTATGGCAAATTTCTATTTCCCTTTCTTTGATAAAATTTATCAAGCCTTTCTCTTCCCCATGTTATGAAACTGATTTTAAGACCCCCGAAAAGAATAAACGTCATATAGATTAAAGGAAAGGTAATAGGAATAATTAAATGTAACAATTATGAGTCATTATATCAAGTAAATATCTTGCTTTTTTTTCTACTTCCCCCTCAACATTCATTCTTTTCGGTTTTTGTTTATAAATTAACGTCTATGAACATGCCTTTTGGTTGAATGGCACTGCAAAGGGTTACCCTTCGTTAGGTGAATGCGTTGTCGAAGCAATGAACGAAAACGGCCGTGCAGTCTGGGTAACGCAGGTTAATTGGATTTGATACGATAACATGGGTATAGAGCGCGCACCTGCCAATAACGGCGACCCGAAACAGTGTTAACTTTAGTTTGGTTATCCATTCCTTCATACGAAATTATCTAGACTTGTCCAAATGGAAAGAAAACGCGAAACCAGACAATAATTACCAACCATTCAATTCGAATCTCTTTTTTGTTTAATTATCTATTCATAGTATTTTATGGAAGCTATTTGATACAAAAAGACAAAGTGCTCTTTGCAAGAAGTGTATCATAATGCCTTAATTATTCCATAATCGCCTGCTGATTACTTAAGTTTTAACATATCTATTTTATTTCGATTGTGAAACAAGTTCTTACATCTTAGACTAATCGTTCTCGAATCTGCTTTCTGGATACATATCCAGTTCTAGCGCTAAATGTGGATTAAAAAAGGTCGCAAAGAGAATCTCGCTACTCACGGAAGTCAATTCAATTCAATGTTTTATTGCATATAAAGGCCTACGGACCATTACACAGGTTACAAACAAATACAAAAGCATGTTAAAAATACTCGTGACGTGTCGATGGCATTTTAAGATAAACATAAAGGAGGCTTCCTGTAGAGCGATGATATACATACCTTAAATAAATAAAATGAAAATTAGATTTCTATAATTGTTAGAATCACTCTGCAACGAGGCACCATATATCTTAGTTAAAACCATTGCTGTTTCATTACACTGTTTTCAATGGTAAAGCAAAATTATGACATTTTCTTAAAGGTGTAAAACTTATACAGACATTATGTAGACATACATGTATATAGCTTATGATAACTAAATTATTCCCATGTCGAAGTCGAACCCATGTCCCTTGTGTCCCGGCGCCTTCGCTTTATCCCTGTACCACTGCTGTGGAAGCATTATCACGTTTAAGGGAAATGATTAACTCTTGGATACTTCATAGACAACAAAAATACATTTAACCCGAAAAAGCAGACAACACAAGCTGATCTGCGACCATGCTGATCACCTTAACGCTTAGAATGCTGGGTTATTTTCTGAAAAACGTCTTCTTTCCAAAACCTTAAATATCCGCTTAATTCTGATTATGACAGATACCGCCAATCAACTTGGTCGCTCGCCTGGATCTAATATGTTTGCATAAGTATGAAATCGGTTCCTGCACTTTAAGGATTAAGGTAACACACTTAGATAGAAGATCCACTTTTTCGATCTGACCTCGGTCGAAAACGACCCTGCCTTTATTATGGGATAGAGATATTCCCGTTCCAGAGGTTTTCAGTATTAGTATCCTTCCGAAAAACCCATTAAAATTATTCACCTGTTCTTGTATCGCACGCGATATCTCATTTCTATTTAGATAATTCTATCGTTAACCTGTCTATCGTGGTTGAGGGAAAAATAACATAAGTGTGTCGGATTATATTTGCCTGAATTTTCCTATCAACATTTCAATGTCTCATAGTCAGCGATTCATTTTGGCTGGATGCTGACGGCTATCTAATTAGAAATGTATTCGTGACAAAATAAAGAAATCAGAACAGAGTTTTTTAGAACCAAAGCACATTTTATAAGCTCGTTGTTCTAAAACATACAAATGACTACATAGCAATAAAAGTAGTGTCATTTCGTCTCACCTTAACAATAGATATTTTTCTGAAACAGTAGACGAGTTATGGAAGCATTGTAAGAAAAAATAGAAAATGCTCATACAATACAAGGTCGTTATGAAAATAAAGATACACATGCAATTGCTCTACGGGGAATGTTAATCGAAGTCAGACTGGTTAAGAATTGACCGGTCAAAAAGGCTGGTTGTGGTTTGAAAAGCTGTAAACGACTGGAAAATATGTTCAACAAAACATTATATGACTCATTCTGATGTGCATGGAGCAACCTAATAGGAAACCTTTGTAATGTAGGGAAACATACACATGACGAGTAATTTCATACTTATCCACATTATATCATTGCAACATGATATTGTCGAAGATGTGAAGTGTATTTGTCTTATTTATACTCTCTACATATAATTGTTTGATATGCAAAACAGCCTGTCACTGGTAAAAAAAGTGCAGTTTATCATTTATTGTTTGTTGCACGACACTCTGATATCTCCATTCTCCATACTTTGGGACGGACTCAAATTTTAATCATACAAAGCTGATGAAGTTACATAAAACCGTAGGATGCTGGCTTCTGAAAAAAAATGATTGTGTTGTATGCTTTCTAAAACTTTAAATATGATCTTATTTTTGTTTTTGAAAGGTACTCATGGCAGCAAACAGGCTAGATCACAGGTCAGCCGTCAATTAACTCGGCGGCTGGCCTGGATCTAACATGTTTGCATAAGAATGATGTCAGTTCCAGCATTATAAGGAACATATATAGTGTAATCGAATTTCAGTGTGATAGAAACTATTTCAACAAAAGTAGGAATTGCTCATTGTTATTTGTAACGAACAAAATCACATTTTACTGGAATGGTTTATACTTTAGCCAGATGATCGTGTGATTAATTAAACGTTTACATGTATGCAGTCATATTTCAGCCATTCGCTATCCAGAGTTGAGTGTTTGTATCGATTAGTCATTTAGCTGAAACAGCTTTAATGCAATGGTATGTGTTCTATAACATTACATTGACGTGACATTATTATAATATAAACTACACGTTGATATACATTTGATATGCATAAACTGACTCGGGATGAAACTAACATAAAACTATATACATTTATATATCTATTTTGGGTAATGCAGTACCAAAAGTAGTCAAGCTAACATTGCAGTATTTGTTTTACTCATTGGAAATGTTGACAATGGACCATTTCGAGAATAAAAAAATCACATTTATTTTTATTCTAAAAATGAGTTCTGTCATATTTAGTCAAAAGCGGGTTTCGCAAAACCCTGTGTGAAAAAGAAAAATATGCACCAAGACCGGGACTCGAACCCGGGATATCCGCAGACTGTTCGAAAGCTCTGCCTATTGAGCTATCCGGCCCTCGTACAACCTTGGCTTCTTCATTAAGACCCGTTTTACAATACCATCGCAAACCAGAACTGGGAGGGGATAGGTCAAAGGCCAGAGTCGGTCAGTGTGAAAGGAGCGATGTCCAAGAAATCAGATACAAAACATTCCCCCTCGAGGGCAAGCGTCTAACAAACTTAGGATTCCATTTGCAACGAAGGGCCACTTTCCAATTCCACTCAATTTATTCAAGAGAGCATGATTTAGTAATTACGGGCTTCGCTTGAACCCTTACAGTACTGGAACCGACATCATGCTTATGCAAACATGTTAGATCTCAGGCCAGCCGCCAAGTTGACGGCTGACCTGTGATCTCACCTGCTTGCTACCTTTCCTCACGAAAACTAAGCAGATATTTAAGGTTTTGGAAATCAGACGATACAAAAATCTGTTGTTATAAAATTACCCAGCATTCTAAGGGTTAAATCATGGAAGAGTCCGTTTCGTTTTGTGAGAACGCTAAGGTTTATATATATGAAGACTGTCTCAAACTATAACGAGATTTTAATCGGAATCTAGCTTTGAATGGATGACCATCTCTTAACATTTGGAACAATTGCTACAAAAGTAGATATTGCTCTGAACAATGTTCACCATTATTCCGCTGCAATACTTTCACGAAGTGTTTTAGGTTGTAGGTTTCTATAAGAAATACAGTGTCAATTATCAGATTCTTGTATAAATGAAGGAAAAGTGTTGCCCGTTTGGCCAAACGACTTTCGCTTGTGTAGTTCAATGTAATTGATGATTTTGCGTCGACTAAGGGGTAATTGTTAGGGGCTTTGACGCTTTGGCTACACCCAGGTATAAAATTCGAGCCAGCAAGAGCATTACGTCAAGAACTATTATGCAAATTTTACTTTCAGCAGCAGCATTTTCTAAGAATCAAAGTAAATAAGTGAAAAACACATATATATGATACTCAGACCCATGAATGTTGATTGCTATCCGTATAAAGTAGACGTCTTCCTGTCCCCTGTTTCATTTTTGACTTGGAGTGTGAATTTTACAAAATAGAATTATTTATTTTCAATCGTGTTTGTATTTTGTCTCAAATGCTATTTATTTGCAACAACTGATATTCGTGATCACAATATGCATATTCTAGACGATGTTTATCCCTTTCCCAAACGCCAAATTTTCGACTGTCCAAAATTGAAAGAGTTTGCGGTCGACATTTCAAAATGTGATTAAATTGAAAGATTCTTCAGATAGAGCAGAAATCCTTATGGGAAAAGGAGAAATTGCTCTTAGCAGGCAATTTTTCATTTTTCCACGATGTTTTCCAGAGTCGTCTGCAACAAAGTGGTTAAATGTCGTCATTGTTTGGTAATGGGTTAAAAGGTTAAATCCATCTTATGCGCCTGTAAATATTTGAATACTGTAAAGCCTTCAAATATTTATTAGTTCAAATGTTGGTTTCTTTTACCCTCATGCATGGAAATGGGTATGTCATTGTCTTTCGTTTTTCTCTTTTCATCTTTGAAACAAATATAGAGCATTTTGTTGAACTATAAACTCTCTCTCTCTCTCTCTCTCTCTCTCTCTCTCTCGAGTCGTCCATTTTGGCTAATTGCTACGATATATGCCAAAGGTTAGATAAACCCTTTCCCAAAAATAACGACATTTGAACACTTTGTTGCAGAGGACTTTAGAAAACATTGTGGGAAAAGGAGAAATTGCTTCTAATGAAATGTCGTCTGAAAACTCTTTCAATTTGGGACAGTCGAACACTTGGTGTTTGTGATAGGGTTAAGGGATTTACATGTAACTCCAGAGTCCCATGGTCGAAGCATAACCAGCCCCGCTTGTTTCGTGCGGGAATCGTTTGCCAAAATACTTCAATGTTCTGCTTTGCACTGGTGGATCCCAATAAAGCTGTAATATAAATTAAAGGTTGTTGACAAGACATTGAGTACATAAATGAATTAAGAAAGTATCCTGTATAGTTGGCGTTTTACCAATTATGGTCAGTTCTTCTAATTCTCGCCAAAATACATATGTTCGACATAAAGATCGTTCTTACTATACTACCTTCCCATGAATAAGTCACGAACATTTAGATGAATTATTATTGTATGTGAGAAGCACCTGGGTACTGTTTTACTTAACGACATTCGGAAAGTATTTGCGCAAGTCGAAACTGATAAACATGAATAGCATAAAAAAGTATACTTTTTTGATGTTACCTGAAAAGCGAAGTGTCTTGAAGAGACGAATCCAACGATGTGTTGCTTTGAAATATTGCTTATATCAATATCTAAATAAAGGGAAAGGTTTTTTAATTTACGCATATTTAGCATAAAATGTTTAACAAAATCCTACCCTGTTCTATTGCCAATCTTAACCATTTTTTTTAAAGAACGCAGAGTAATGACAACTAATCGCTTACCAAATGTTGATTCATGTACATAGCGGGGTACACCCTAATTATTTACCTTAAGAGGTGTAATAGCCGTTTAATTGGATATCTTGCCGGCGTTACAAAGCACACATACAATGTGCTAGTAATGAGAAACGGACAAAGGAGATTTCTCCGCGGAATTGTAATGGTTCACCAACGATGCTCCAATTTACAGTAGCCATTTGGCTGATAATGAATATGTGGTCAATTTCCATCGAGCTTGTGGCATGCTACAATGTACTGATTCCACATTCCGGTTTTTAATGGAAGATAGAGTGTTTTATTTGACTTTATACGATTTATTGGTATGAACTTGTTTTATCGCACGAAGTTTGACACGTTTGTGTTGATGTATAACGCATTGCGCCATAGGAGGAATCACTAGTAAATCTTTTATTCATACCTTTGTCAAACAAATTCTGAAATCAAAGGTTTCTTGTTCAATTATGGTTATTCTCTTTTTTCAATATGGAAATGAAACAAATGTTTTATATGTGAATATGTAAATAAGCGGGCTAGATCACAAGATAGGTTAAACATACAAGGGGACAGCAAATAAGCAAACATGTAACATCAGTTTTATAATGTAATAAAACTTTCATGAAATTACTCAAACTAAAGACGTTGTCACAGTCAAAACATTAATTCCCATAGGCCGTTAAATAAAGTTTTAGTTCCATTAAACAAATATGATCATACAAACCTTTCGGGATTCTCGATGCGAATATATAAAGCTAATACCCTTAACTCTTTCCCAAACAGTAATGCCATTTGACCACTTTGTTGCAGACGACTTTAGAAAACGAGCAATTACTCCTTTTCCCACAAGGTTTTCTGCTCTTTTTAAAGAATATGTTTCAATTCTATCAGCTTTTGAAATGTCGTCTGGAAACTCTTTCAATTTGGGACAGCCGAAAAGTTGTGTTTTGGGAAAGGGTTAAAGGCACATTCTATAATGTCGCTGACCATATCGCCACAGGGTTGTTCCGGGTCATTATAGTGTCTGGCATTGAAGTAGATTGGGACCAAAATTAGTTCCCCTCATAAAAGAGCGGTATTTTCTCGGAATTTAGACCTGATTATTTTCTAACGTGTAGAAACATTGACGGTAAGCTTTTTCACCGACCAGCGCTTTTTCACCTTCTTAATTCACAACAATGAAAAAAATAAAGGTAAAAGTTAACTCCTTATTCTTAACAAAGTTATTCTTAAAAATCTCCTACTAACATGTTTAGGCTTTTGGAACGGGAAAATGTATTCATGACCCACAGTCCTTGACAGTAATTCACACGTATGAACAATAAAAGTATTAGTGTACACTATATTCTTAATAAACATATTCTTAATAATCTTCTGTCAAAATGTCCAGGCTAATGGCTATTGGAATTGGAAAACGTATCAGTGGTACATAACCCATGACACCTGCTTGGTTCAAAAGTAGAACAACACATTCCGTGTATTAGATATGTTACAGTGTCCTAGCAGTAAACCGTTGAGATGATCTGGTTTATTTACGGGGATGACGCTAGTGCCCAGGAATAATCGTTATTCAGTGATTTATGTACCGAGGAATTCGATATAAGTAATTGTGGTTTAGGTAGAGACAACGTAATAAAGTCACGTGGTTAATTGTCTGGGCAGAGTCACCTGGTAATCGTCAATTGTACCGTACCGGACTGTAAAAAACCTCGATATGGCAACCGTCATGTTCTCTTTAGTTCTACTAAGCCCTGCGTTACTAAGCTCGTAAGTAAAGAAATTTTTCCGGGTCGTAAAAGGGCAAATCTTCATTAAATTCCGTTTTGGTCAGAGAAAACCGCCATATAACTGAACAATTATTATAAACGTCGAAAGACACAAAGCGAACAATCAAATTTAACCATGTGTATCAAGACTTTCAGATAAGTTAGAATTAATTTATATTCCATCGGTTGTGAAAAAAGTTCTTGCAACTTCGATTGATCTCTCTCAATTTTGCTTCCTGGATAAAAAATCAGTGCTCTCGATGAATTCATATTAATGAAACATCGGAATGAGAAACAAGAGTTTCGAAATGAGTCTTTCCACAACTCTACCGTTCTTTTTCAAGTTATGCATATGAAATGAAAAGGAACGACAACTCTTGCTAGATACCAACGGTAGCTTGAAAACTGGTTCCAATGTTTTAAATCTGATGTGAATGCGACACAGGGAACCATTGGCCAGACGCATGCGTACTATAATTGTCTAACAAATGTGACTCAATAGAAATACAGGGTGTCCTTAACATGCTTTTGTTAGTATGTTAGTTGTTGGAATATATGCCAAAATATTGACAAAATTGCAAAGGACAATCGGTAAGACCAAAAGGTATTAACACACTACTTCCTAACGCCATATGTTTGCGCCTCGCAGCAGACGACTTTCAAAAAGCATTGAGGCAAGATGCGATATCGCTTCTTACAAACGATATCTCCCTTTGCCACAGTGCTTTTTCAATCTATTCACGTATCACAAAAGCCTAAGCAAAAGGTATTTTTAAAGTCGTCTGTTTCAAGTTAAAACGGTTATTAGTGTCAGATGAGACTTTTTGATTGTCCCAAATAAAACTTAAGACAATAACTGAATCGGTTCCGTACAATATAATATTCGAGCTAATGTTCCATGTACAAAGTCATTACTGAGACGAAAAGAGTGTAGTTATCGTTTTGTCTTACATACTGAGATGATTTATTCGTGGTTCCTTGACATGTATAAGTTTTTGTGCATATTTCTTACCATCATACTTAACATTGCATAATCATTTGTTTTAATAGAACAGCGAGTATGGTATATCCCTTTCTCTATGACCGTTTGTAGAAAAAGTACGCATGTACAATAGACTCAATGTGAGGAACTGTTATGATCAAGATACAATGCCCACAATATACGAAAAGAATGCAAGGCAAGGTAGTTCGGTCGATGGCTTTAATGATAATTGTTTCCAATGGAGCTCATTGTGTTTTATATCAAAGGAAGTCGATGGTTTCCATGACAACTGTCTCCATTGATGCACAATACGTTGCTTGGTAACCATCTCGGTTTATTAACTAGCTAAATGGGGACCAAATCTATTTGCTGAAACAATTCTAATTTTGTAGATAATACTTCGAATTGCAATACTATTTGAAATGAATGTACTATAATTACTGAATAGAAAATGGAAACATGTCATGAAAAAGTTTTCAGCAATAATTCTAATTTGATTTTCAGTATAAAACGTGACGAAAAAGGAAGGTCCATAAAGCATACTAGATCATAAATGAGACAACTAGATGACTTTCGAACAGAGTTATTACATAAATCCTATAAAAGAATATTAATATATAAATATCGGATTGAAATGATATCAATGTCGGGGGTAAAAATAGTAAACAGTTTTCTGGATACATGGGTCGTTATTAAATACATTGCCACCAAATATGATTATTTGTAGATTGCCCTAGCGGATCAGAAGTGAGGTATTCGTCAAATTGATTAATTCTTAGTCGAAATAACATTACTTTGAAGTTAATCTAAGAATTTTGTCGGATGTGGGAAATAGTGATAACACAATGTGTTTTTATTCAATAAACAGTGTTCCTTGACCAGGAAACGATGGAGATAAATATGTTGTTTTCAATTACTTTCGCGTGTCATTACATTTCTAATGGGTGTGTATTATATCTGACAAAACGAATGTCTAACCGAGTTCGAAGTATTGCGCATCGTCCTTTTCACAAAACCTCTTGTTTAACCCTTTCCCAAACAACAAATTTTCGATTGTCCCAGATTGAAAGAGTTTGCAGACGACATTTCAAAATGCGATGAAATTGAAAAAAGAAATTCAGAAAAAGCAGAAAACCTTGTTACAAGCAATTTATCCTTTTCCCACAATGTTTTCTTAAGTCGTCTGCAACAAAGTAGTCAAATGTCGTTTTTGTTTGGGAAAGGGTTAAAGCGTTAATCAGTGAAACAAATGCATTTATTCAGTCCGTGATGACGATCTAGTGGGAAATAAATTCGATGTTTAACCTATTACCAAACAATAACGCAATTGGCCAATTTGTTGCAGACGACTCTGGAAAACATTGTGGGAAAAAGAGAAATGCTCTTAAAGAGCATTTTTTCTTTTCACTTAATATATTGTGCCCTTTCAGGAGATTGTTTTTCAATTTCATCACATTTTGAATAGTCGTCTTCAGACTCTCGTTCAATTTGACGCAGTCAAAAAATTGCGCGTTTGGTAATGGGTTAAACAAGTATGTTCTTTGAAACGTTTAAATTATTTATTAAATGTTGAAAATATTCACGGAGAAAAAGCTGCTTACAAGCTTTGTACATCTAACATGGTTCCAGACTTTCCCAGATCCAATCCGTCTCTACAAAACGTTAAAGCCGATTGCAAGGTTTATCAGATCGTTGTGGTTAAATTGGAAGACACTGGCTCGTTAGTGGAGATGAAGGAGATATGACATTTTATTTTAAAGAGAAGAACAAATACCTTTGATCTTCTTGCTTCATTACACTCGTCTTAATGAACCTCTAGTGATTTGGTCTGGTATAACATACGAATACATCTTCCGCGCTGAGCAGTTTCCCCTTTTAACCCTTTTCCAAACAACAAATTTTCGACTGTCCCAAATTGAAAGTTTCCAGACGACATTTCATAAGATGGTGAAATTGGAAAATAATCTTCTGATAGGGCAGAAAACATTGTGGGAAAAGGAAAAATTGCTCGCTATGAGCAATTTCTCCTTTTCTTACAATGTTTTCTAAAGTCGTCTGCAACAAAGTGGTCAAATGTCGTTATTGTTTGAGAAAGGGTTAAACAAAAGTAGTCCCACAGCTTTTAAGATAACGTTACTTTTATACATGTTCTGTTAGTGCTGCGACAGGTCACATAATTCACATAAAGACATTCGTAATTAAGTTATTACGATTATTAAAAAAGTCCTGTGATACAGCTAGGGGGAGTGAGTGCCATTTACAGTTTTGCCTAAAGCACAATTATGGTTAAGTTTGCTGATTATTGCCTTTGTGCGTTAGAAATGTAGTTAGATAACGATATATTGCTTTAGGTAGGGGTGGGGGGTTCAAAAGAGTTTTCTTCAATTTTCCATTGTAAATATACTATCCCTGAGAGCCATCTAGCACGATATAATATCATTTCTTATAACTGTCTGATAGCGCTTCCGTTTATGGGACGATCACATCGTTTCATGAAAAACACAATCTGATAGTATGACGTCATTCGCTAGATGGCGCCATCTCTCGACCTGTCTCCACTCGTCCGACCTCACGTGACCCTTCTGACTATCAGCCTAGCCAATCACAGGCGTCCTCCACATGGCCTCCAATATTGCTTTTTTTGTTTATAATACGAAATGTCAATAACACAGAGGCTTCCCTGTTTACATTGCTCTTATCACATATAAAACCTTAGAAAAATACAATCCCTTGGTAAACAAAGTACGCTTATTTCAGTTATTACTTTAGCAGGACAAACAAAAATGTCAATCCTTTCCTTCTTCAAAACATTTTGATATTCTAGGTCTGAAGGCGAACGATTATTTCTTCTTTTTGGATAGAAGTTTATTCTATGTCTTAGCGTCGAAAATGGACGAGTAATTGAATCTTTTGCATATTTCGACGAGCAATATAAATTTCATCCGGGCCTCAAGTATTTTCGAAAGTAAGATACAATCCCTCCTCTCGGAATAATTATCACTTCCAGCTCTGAAGCATCTTAAGGGTGGCGAGTGGTTATATCGTCCAATCACAAGTAAACTAACATACTCTCTACTTCGAATAATTATTTCCGTAGTTTCAAGCATAAAATGTCAACTACGTTAAAACGTGTCGCCCATTAATACTTTCTGCTTCGACATGCTTCATACTCTCAACAATCTGAGGCGTTTTTATGTCAATGGGTTCGATTGAATCATTTTTATAACGACAAAAAAATATTTCGAAAACCCTGATTTGTCACGAACAACCCACTTGGCAGGCATGCTGCTTTCTTCTCCATGATAATGGTAAGGAGGCGTTAGTGGTCGAGAACGCTGTAACAGCTTATAGCAATCGGAACTACTCGGGTATTTCCGTGAGCTTTGAAATACGCCTCGAATATAAGTGTAGGGTTACAATTTTTCGGGTAAATCGGCCCCGGCGTAAAACACCTTTTCTAAGCGTGCGCGTTAAGAAGGTCAATGTGTATGGACATCCTTTTAAATCATTTTTTAATCGGTAACTCAAACGAAATGGCGAAATTATAAGTTGTGTCATATATAGTTTTGTCCTTAATCTAATTATTAAACGACTTTTTGGATTTCACATTTAAGATCTATTTTTAAAAACGAAAGTGAAGTGACGTCATTGTGCAGTAAACAATATGGCGTCGTCCCTATAATCTCAGACGTGTTTTCATTGGATAAACCCGATGTGTTTAGATTGACCTTAACGCAGAGTGGTATGATGACCACGAAAGAAACGGTTGGTGCATACAATATTCAAACGTTCACTTTCAATATTCAAACGAGGGACTTTATAAGCTTAAAGCTTTCGTCCCAATCCTATTGTAAACAATTTTACAATAAAATATGTTTAAACTAAACGTTCACTACTCTATAGACATCAGACAAAGATTTTGTTAGTTCTTTATCATATTTTCTTACCTAAGAAAGGCGAATATTAGAATCAGTTATTGTGCAATTCGATCAGTTCATATGGGGTCTAATTGACCAACATATCCTCAGAAAGATTGGACTGATTTACCCGTTGAACAGTTGGCACACCTTATAGTAGAGCATTTAGATAGCAAAGAAAATGGACGTTAGTACACAAACTATTCAAATGCCGAAGACGGTATGATTCATTTTATAATATATATTTCATTGATTGGATGGTTCTCACCTATGACTGGTCAAAACTCGTATCAGTTGATGTCCGCTTTTATCATTTTTTTAATTGGTTCAACCAAATTATTCTAACGTCCCATTGGCAATGGGACGTTAGAATTATTTGGTTGAACCCTTGGTTGGGTAATATTTGGATTTCATAAGGTCTAATCTAATAAGATATGAGAATTATTTCCTTGTCTGTCTATGTTTGTTTATCTAAGTTATACCACAGTTCTCCTTCTTATGCTTCTCTGATTAATCTACCTTTGCTCAGTAAGTGGAAAAGGGAAAAAACAGTTTAGATACACACTAAAACACAATAAGTCACTAGCAGCAACACAAGGTTATGAAATAAATTAGAGAAAGAAAATTAGAACAAAAAACTAAAAAAAAATCACATTGCTCTTCATTGAGGAACCACTCCGGAAGAAAAACTGGCACTTAGCTTATGTCAATAAAAAATTTGTCTATGTAGTTGGCAGCAGCTGGTGTTAAAAGGAAATTAGAATCACATACAAAGGAAATCCAATCGTCTAAATTAGGCAGTTATTGTTCACCTAATTAATTGAATGCTCTCGTGATTGCTAAGCCAACATGGTGCATTGATCGGTTATTCCTTGCAATCAAACCCTATGTAGCTAGAGTGTTTCTTGAGTTTAACATAAACAATACTTATAAGGCTTGTCTCTGTCGAAAGATCGGAATTAAGACACTCATTTTATAATATGCTGTGCGGTAATACGTATAAATGGCAGAGCACTCGAAATTGGTTGAATGACAAAATAATGAAAAGCCGCATTCGGCACGTACAGGTCTGTCGCCCTAGTGAGGAGCAAATAAACCAAACAAGAAAAAATGTTGATTTTGTGCTTTATTATAACTGTTGTGAGTTGGGCAGTCAAAAAAGCCTATTCATAAAGGAGGGAATCCGTTAAGAGTAGCATTAAAACGGAGTTTGATAAATCCATCTTTGCCCAAAAGTCAAACGGCTTATTATTGATTTTCTTTTGATACAAATAATTGCTGAATGAAAATAGAAACATGTCAGTGTCGAAGCAACCTCAAACGGCCTTGGGAAATAACGTATCCCGGCATGGCAAATGCTTTATTGCGTGCTACCAACCTCATACATTGTACAAATAGACCATTTGGTTAGTCGTAGCAATGCTGTTTCATGCGAAATCACACATATATCCTCCATCTCCAATAAATGAGATGTGGCATTTTTGCTTTAACCTTTATAGTGCTGGAATCGACTTCATGCTAATGCAAATTGGCGGCTGGCCTGTGATCTAACCTCTTTTCTACTCTTAGTATCTATCCTAAACAAGATAAATCATATATTTAATATTTTGGAAAGCAGACAAAACAGGTATCTAATGTTAGAAGATTACCCAGCATTCTAAGGGTTAATCAGCAAAGAACGACCAACAGAGTCCCAATGTAAGCGATAGCTCTTGCTATATCGATATCCAGATTGACGTCATTCCCGCCTTTTTTGTCGGCGCTTTCTGAAGTATTTATTAATCGTTCGCCAGTCCACTGAAAGAAGCGAAATATGGCAAGCATAGAATTCCCTTGTACATTTCGAAAAAGACCAGAACGGAAAATAACGTGATTTGTCTTTTGACTTCATAGGCGTAGGAGCTGGGGGCCAGGGGGGGCCGGCTTTGCCCCCAATATTCACAATGGCAAATGAAGATATTTGAAAAGAAAAATGAAAGAAACGAAATTTAACAGCAGAATAAGAATAAATGTGTATTTTTGTGCTTTATCTAATACCAATTCGCCTTTTGTTATGAACAATAAACAAAATCTTTTAGACGTCATCATCGCAAATGGCAATCTGAACACATCGGGTTTATCCAATGAAAACCAGCTCACAAAACTACCCGGGAAGTTTTTATTGACAACAACAGTGGTGTAAAACGTGTTCTAAGAAGTCAGACTCAATAGCGTCTTCAAATGTTAGCTAAAGCTTTAAGAATAATTTAATTCTTTCGTGCAGCATTCAGTTGGAGGCGTGGCCGTGACTGTCTGGTCGCTGCCACTCTTTGCTTAGATCAATACAGCGTGAGATCGAGACCTGGCATATCTTTTTTTTTTTTTTTTTTTTTTTTTTTTTTTTTTTTTTTTTTTTTATTTAACAGACATTTTGATACGCCTTCTTTTAATAATAATGTTATTGAATTTGTAAATGCATAGTCATGAAAAAGTTTAGGAACATTTATTCTTAGACCGGTCCTTATCTGAAGTTGGCCCCCCAATGTTGAAAACGCTCCTACGCCTATGGACTTGAACCTAATACATTATTATAAACACATACTATTCCGATTGTGAGGAAATTTTTACTCAGAAACTTCATTAATTTACAAAACTATTATATTTAACTATCTATGTATTATCAACTTCCATGTTTTCATGCATATTGTATAATGTTATGAATTGTACAAGTATTGGCTATAGGCACATAAAGTGCTCACATGCCTAATAAAGACGTTGAGTTTAAGTTCGATAATCAAATCGCGTGGTATATGAGAAAAGAAATAAAATTTACGTATTATGAGGACAAATGTATACAATTGTTTTGCTGACAAAACATAATGTGCATACTTACGAGAAAAAATAATACAAAGCATTGTAGAATGTAAGTGGTACATTACGAAAAACGATTTATTTCATCCTTAGACGGATGGCCTTTGAAAGTATACGCACACAAGCAAAATTGATTTATTTTGTCTAGCCCTCTGTCCAAAGGGTTGTGACGTACTTCAGCCTTTATGGAATCGAAATAAAATATTTTGTGGAATCACAAACAAATATAAATGTACAATGCCATGTTTCATAAAACCCTTTAACACAAAGGAACACCGGAAAAAATAAATCGTACTGAGTATTCCACTTTACAATTCACACAGACTAAAGGCATGCAGAGAGCAGTCATTTCAAACAGAGTACATGATGACATAACTGTATGTGAAACTAACGCAAATTCTTGGGATAAGATTTTTATAAAAGGGTAACCCGATTAATTATTGGATTACCGATAGCTTTATCCGATTTGACCCGCCCTTGTTGGCAGACACGTCGAAGGACTATCCTTGTTGATAATGAGCATGGCATCACAATGTAACCGAATTATTATTGACCTGGGTACCGTTCTACTAAACATCTTAAGGAAAATATTTCCATAAAACTGATGAACATTGAGAGTATCTTCAATGCAAGTACAATATTGAAATGTTGCACTTCATTGGAATCGTCTCAGATAGACGATTCCAATGATGTGTTACTTTGCAATATTGTTTCGCTCAATATTGAAATAAGAGGCATTGTTGTTTTAGACTTACGCAAATCTTAAGCATAAACTGTTTAGTAAAACGGTACCCTGATATACCCCCCCCTTTTTATGTCAGAACGTTTTACAAACATGTATGTGGTCGTATCGTTCTTAGAGAAACAGAGAAATCATCAGATAATTTCTACACTCAGTTGCCGTTATGTTACTCTATAAGCTCACATTATTCAAATGAAATGTTTTCGCAAACACGAACACTTACTACTATCACGTACTTGTTTTCGTCATTGGCTTCTACAACTCATTTGGTTGTTTGCACTGAAAGTTACAGCATAATGACTTGATAACTGTATCTTATTACACGGTTAATGTAAAAAGTACTAGTTTGTTAAAAGGGAAGGAAACTTATCTAGTTGTAATCCTTTTCATCGAGTAGATAACAAAGAAAATGTAATACACAAAAACCAATCCTGTGGTTCATTAAAGCATTATCCTGTTAATCAATTCAGCTTTTAATCAAAGATCTTTCGAGGAGAAATGTCTCACAACTCGACTATTCGATCTAACCCTTTTACCCTTTCCCAAACAATAACGATTATTTTCTTCCTTTTCCCTTAATGTTTTCTGCCCTATCAGAAGATTATTTTCCAATTTTATCACATTTTGAAATGTCGTCTGCAAAATCTTTCAATTTGGGACAGTCGAAAATATGTTGTTTGGGAAAGGGTTAATAAAAATTACAGATATATATGCGTCTAAACTCAATGGCGACAGTCGACCCTGGGAACAGATGTGATAAAAAAAGACTCACAGAACTGAAATTTGTTTATACTTTTGTTATAATAATGCTTAGTCAAAAGTAACGGAGAGCTTGACTTAATAGGTTCTAACTGAAATTCCATATTGTTCCTTTATCTTTTAGTTATCTAATGAAAGATTGCCAGTTTAATTTGACAAATAATTTTCTTCGTTAAATAGGGTCTAGTCTTTATTATTAGCATTTTTATCTTTATTACTTTTAGAGATACCTAACTTTACTTAATCCCTTAACGAAATCGAATTTGAAAACAACAAGATACCAAATTGTCCAAATAATAAGTTATGGGGAACTACGAATTCTTCACGTTATCCGGTGAAATGAACTACAGTCTAACTTGTGTTAAGTAACCACCCTTTTAAGCAGCCGACCTGTCTTAAACAACCAGTACAGAAAGTCCAATTGTTTATTTATAGTGTACATCAATTTGTGTTAAGCAGCCAACCTGTCTTTAACAGCCAATCTACTCTGGCCCATAGGCTGGCCTCTTAACACAAGTTTGACTTTATCTTGTTGTAACAATTGTTTCTGATATCTCATGATGCAGATGCTACTATAGAGTAAGGTATTAAGTATGCCTCTTTGTGTAAAAGGGATATCATAAGTTGGATCTTCGATTAGTAAAAGGAATACCACTCATTAAATACCCAAACAATAGTAAGCAATTCGTGTATCTTTGCATTATTCAATTCTTAGCAAAATGTCGAGATATACAACTTTTCGTTCATTTTTTTTATGTAATTGGAAAATTGGTTGGTGTATTGAAAACAAATGTGGGAAACTGATAAAAACTACCGCTTTATCAAATGTATACGTTTACAATTCTATTCACGAATCGGAAGATGAAAAATCAGGAAAAAAAGCATAAATGGTTAAACGAATTACCTAATAACATTTATCTTGACTTATTCGGAGTGAAATACTATTCCAACATATACTCATCCTTCATTGTCTATGGCGGTTAGACTATTTACAGAGTGATTAAGTCCTGTTTAAGGTCCAAGGTAATTTCGTCACGCAATGTAGGAATAAGTGACAGATATTCGTGGAAACTGATACATTTCTTTACAAGAACAAGATAATTCCTCGCTATTTAAGTAGACTTTAAGCCCACTATGGCCTAATGTGAAAGCAATCGTTCTTTCCCTTCCCATATTCACTACTCAGTGACGTGTGTCACAGACAATTATTTAACCTATACACTTGTATAAGCAGCCACCCTTTTAAGCAGCCACCCTGTCTTAAACAGCCACTACAGAAAGTATATAGATTTATAGTGTAAATCAATTTGTGTTAAGCAGCTAACCTGTCTTAAACACCCAATTTACTCTGTCCAATAGGCTGGCCTCTTAACACAGGTTTGACTGTATGTGATTTCTTTCCCATTACTCAAGCGTTACAGTATTTGACAAAAATCGTTTTGAAGCAATTATGTTTGAAGTCTTGGTATTCACTTTTTAGTCTATGGTACTCAGGCTATTTTAATGGGCTGTCTCACAATTGTTATTTGTTATTTTGGCTCTAGCAAGAGCAACGAAAGCGTATGTGTCTACAATCTTTGCACAATCAGGGAAAAATACTTTATGACAAGTGTGCGTCACTTGAATTAACCCTGATAGTCCTGGAACCGACCTCATGCTTATGCAAACAGGTTAGATCCAGGCCAGCCGCCAAGTAAATTGGCGTTTGTCCGGTGATCTAACCTTTCTGTTCCTCTGAGTATCTTTCCTAAACAAAATTATGCAGATAATTGGAAAGCAGACGACAAAATCTTTTTTTAGAAAGTAACCCACCATTCTAAGGGTTACGGATAAATTATTCATAAAACAATTACGAAATAAAAGTCACGTTATGATATTATGTAAATCAATATGTTGTTAGAAACTGCGCTCTTATACCAACCATTCGTACATTTTGTTTGATATTTTTTCAACGTGATGAATTGTTTACCATTTGCTTTATTCTGAATTCTATCAACGAGACTGCTATAAACATCATTTTAGAATTAATGAGGGATGGGACATATTTGTTATGGAAGCACAAGCTTTTCAACAGTCCATAACTTGAAGCAATTTCTTAATGGCAAATTTAACTCATCTGTTGTCCGAATACTAGTACCCTGTAAGTTTTAACGTATATATTGCCTTTAAGAATGGTTCATAACAACAAATGTCATGGGTGAATGAAAGCGTATCATTTGCTATTAGTCTACATCCGATATTAGATGTTTTTTAGAGAACTCAAGGTCTTAATTCAGCTTTTTCCGGACGAAAAGCTATCCTTGAGGTTTATATTTTGAATAAACCGTCACACTGTGTCTTCACAATTCGAGGAGTGATATAAGGTAGTTCACTTCCATTTTCATTCTATCGTTTGCTTTTTCATTTATTTTCTCAATCGCAAGTGTTCGACCATTCTCGTGATTAAATATAAAATTACACGCATTGATCATTTTTCATTTCCACAGACTATCTCAATGTCGTCTGCTACGGCTCAGATATGAGCGTTATAGTAAACAAAGCTGGAGTTATCAATTCAAATATGAAAGAATTAACCCTTTTACCAAAGGCCAAATTTTCGGGTGTCCCAAATTGAAACAGTTTGCAGACGACATTTCAAAATGTGATGAAATTGGAAAACAATCCTCTGTTAGAACAGAAAACATTGCAGAAAAAAAGGAGAAATTGCTCGAAACGAGCAATTTCTCCTTTTCCCACAATGTTTTCCAGAGTCGTCTGCAACAAACTGTTTAAATTTCGTTATTGTTTGGAAATGGGTTAAAAGAAATAATGACGAATGAAGTACGACAGATGCACATATAAGCTGATTAATTAATTATTCATTAAAGCATAACACTCTTCAGACGAAAGTTTGAGAAATCTCTTGTTCGATCGGAATGACATTTATAAGAAATTCTCAAGTGTATTTTAACTTTTAAGTGATATTTTATTGCATTCGTGCAACATTAGGGTGCGAGAATTATCCACCTTGGACTTTCCCTTCGCTTGGTAGCTTGTTTGCATGCTACTTTAACCCTTCCCCCAAACGCCAAATGTTTGTCTCTCCCAAATTGAAAGAGTTTGCAAACGACATTTCAAATGTTGTGATTGAATTGGAAAAAAATCTTCTGATAGCAGAAAACGTTGGAAAAGGAAAAATTGCTCGTCTCGAGCAATTTCTCCTCTTTCGGCAATGTTTTCCAGAGTCGTCTGCAACAAAGTGGTTTAAAGCCGTTATTGTTTGGTAATGGGTTAAGCGCGAAGGCGAATCATTTCACAAACTGCCCACGTGGGGACGATGTAAACGTCTCTTGACGTAGTTAACATTTAAGTATAACCACCCCTTAAAATGGTATTCTGTGTCAAATCAACATGAAAGAAAAGACTAAAACATTCTAAAATGTTTGTAAGATGACACTAATTCGTCTGAGGTAGTGGATAGAAACTATTGTGCCAATGAGAAAACATGCTCGTTAGGTTTTATTTTGAATTTCAAAGTTCTTCTCCGATCTGCGTGTTGAATTTGAAATTGTATGCTTCCCTGACAATTTACGATGTTCTTGTAAATGAAACTATCGAATAACACAAATAAAATTACAGATGTGTATGTCATCATTGCGTTTATCAACTCTGCCCTTTTCGTATATTTTCCTTTTAGATAATCTATTTCAATAGTGTTACGATACAGATAAAAGAAAGCGTGTTGTATCCGTTGCACACGGAAGATGTCCTAGTGAGCAAAACAAATGTAGCATTCACAATCCGACCCAGAACGACGGACTTACACATTCTAAAATACGATGATATGCTACCGGTCAAAATCAAAAGCAACAGCAGACGAAAAAACGTAAATACAAAAAAGCCAAAACCTTTTATTTCTTTTCGATAGAATCCATTGTGATAAAAGGATGGCTTGGACTTTTTTCAGATTGACTTCTTAAGTTTGCTGAAGCTGATGTTTCCAAGTGAGATGATACGAAGGAAGGCGCTAAGGTTATGTTAGCTGATCACTGTTCACATACACAACGCTTTTGCACCTGTCCGCTCCCTACCAAGCAGGTTCTTTATAACCACGCATTGCTTTATGAACCAGCCAATGCATCGTAACTTTTCAACTAAAAGGTCGTATCCGATTCGCCGTAACGAAGGAGTTACGATCGTTTGGATGAATATATGAGATCTCTGAGATCAGACGTAGGATTGGTACCTCGCCTCACAGGAGGGTCTGTTTTATTCATCCTGATATCGTTATTACTACGATTATCTAAGGTTTGAAGTGATGCCTAGTCGATCTTTAATCGTATCGTATACGTGTACATGTACAAAGCTTACCAGTTACTTCATATGGGTTCATTTTGACGGACTTGCAAGAACTAGATTAAAAAACAATGTTGAAAAAGGGAGAAAGTGATATTAATAATCATTGTCTAATGCTGCTCTCTGCTTTCTTTCGTTTTCTTTTTTTTACGCAATTGACTTCATTATGACCGTTAGCCGTAGTTCTCGAATCGATGAGATTCCAGATTTTAAGTAGATGAAAAAGAAAAGCGACTTTTCTTATAATAGAATGCACAACATTCTACAAGGCTTTTAACGAAAGACCATCACCGATCAATTGGTGCTATCTGTGCATGACTTGCAGAGATTATTCATACTTTGCCTCGACCTAAATGTGAATCTAAACGTGGTTTTAGTGCTATTATTTTGAGTAAAAGAAATATATTCTAACGCAGAAAAGCACTCTTAACCCTTTTCCAATCAACAAATTTTCGACTGTCCCAAATTGAAAGAGTTTACAAATGATATTTTAAAATGTGATGAAATTGGAAAATAATCTTCTGATAGGGCAGGAAACATTGGGGGGAAAGGAAGAATTGCTCGTCACGAGCAATTTCTCGTTTTCCCACAATGTTGTCTTAAGTTGTCTGTAACAAAGTGGTCAAGTCTCATTAGTTTTTGGGAAAGGGTTAAACAAAATGATTCTAAGGCCATATTAAGTCACATACCACGTATAAAGTACGAGACTGTACTCGTTTTTGTGGTAAAAGGTGAATGACTAAATAAAGAATTCTATTTTTTCAGGTTGGCGAGACACATTCCTGAAAAACTAAATCTTTTTCTTTTTATCTTAAACGACAGCTTGTCATAATGAAATATATTAAACTAAAATAAATTCAAATGTTTTTTTATTTTAAACTTGAATTTGTCTTACTTTATTTGAGGTTTTAAAGACACATCAAAATAGATCGAAATTTTCCCTCATTTTTTCCTTATGTGACAACATGCCATAATGCATTGTATCAAGAAAAGAACAGTCGATATTCACACCCCTTGAATAATGGGATTCTTTGAAAGCAATACCTGAGCGTAATTGAAAAAAAGCTTCAGAACAAAGTCTCGGTAAATAAGGAACTACACGCGTCTATCGTTTCCAGGGAAACCAATGACAATCTACAACAACGAAACCCCTCACGTCGACGTCTAACGGTTCAGCGAATCCAGACGAATCTGTTAACGCTTTCCCAGACGACAAACTCTTGATCGCCTCAATATGAAAGAATTTGCAGACGATTGTTTAAAACCGCACTATATTTGGAAGACTTTCATCAAGATTGACAGAAATTATTTGGGGAAAAGGGAGGAATTGCTCGAAAGAGCAATTTCTCCCTTTACCCAAATCATTTCAACCCAAATCCACGAAAGACGCACACAATCAGTCATAAGATTGATTAGAGAAGGATTAAAGTCCCCCGTAACCAAGGACATTAAAGCTATTTTAGGAAATTGCCGGCGAAAAGACTAGATACCATGTCTGAAACGCCTACGTGTACTTGTGTCTGTTTTGGTTTTTATAACAAAAATGATGATATTGTCCATTTTCCTTGACTAGTTTCTCATTTTCCATATTACTACAACAAACGCACTACATCTTTTACCAATAGATATTTGTTGTTTTCTTTGTTTTTTATATCGATCTTACTATTTTATCTTAAGCCCTGGCTCTCACAGTAAAGTAATATATGAGCAGCTAGATTATATATGAGTAGAGGAATACTCTTCAAAATTCAAAAACTAGAACAGGGTCATGTTACGCTATTTATTTTATACGCGATTTATGTTGTTGTTAATATGCTGAAAACTTTATCTACGATCATCTTTTAACCTTTTATTGGAATGGATTAACCTTATTTCATGTGATTGAATAGCAAGATGCCATTTTGTTATTTCATATATATATATATACATATCTATATAAATTTATTAATTATGCTTAATAAACTAATAAGAGTTTCATGATTATATCTTTATTTTCTTAACGTTTTCGGTTAAGGTTTCCTCACCAGATGGAAAACTTAATCATTTATATCGAAATGTAATTATGAAAGTATTTATCATTAAAATCTTTTCAAAATCCATCCTAATTACCTCCCCCTTTTTATCAATTTTACATTGAAATCAAAATTACATGAACAAAGGATTGCAAATAAAAAGTTAAATCCATAAACGATTCTAATGATAAAACTTGATTTTACAACGACATCTATTTTGTTAAATCTTTAACTTTGTTATTCTGACTTTTCTGCTTTTTGTCCATCAGGGGTGGAATACCTAAACCCTTTACCAAACGCCGGATTTTCGACTCTCCCATATTGGAAGAGTTTGCAGATGCCATTTAAAATGAATCGGTTAGCAATCTCCTGATAGAGTAAAAAAATCATAGGAAAAGGAGAAGTTGCTCGTAACGAGCAATTTCTCCTTTCCCAACAATGTTTTCCAGAAGCGTCTGCAACACACTGGTCAAATGTAGTTATTGTTTGGTAATGGGTTAAACCACAGTGGATAAAAACCAATACTCCAGGAGTTTCTCTGACAGTCCTTTACACCATTATCAGACATTCTCCATACTTGAAAATACTTGTTTTCATATGTGAAGTTTAATATTGATTTCGTGATTAAGATACACACCTTGCAGTTAGCAAGAATAATCCAAGGAACCTTTGATGGTGGGAATCCCAAGTGTATTGCGCAATAGGTAGTTGGGGAAGATGAAACTGAACTCGCGTCATATAGTCAGATCAAAGCGGGACATAAAAGTCAAGTCTACATAAAACACGTGTACATCAAATCTCTGTTTTTATCACCTTTGGAATGAACTATTACGATGAATCAACACGAAATCAAAGCACTCCCAACTCTGTTGCTAGACGTGCGATTAAAAGCGAGAGACAATGACTTTTATTCGAAACAAAGGCGACCTTTTCAACAATACAAGCCGACATCTAACACGAGAGTCTGTTAACTCATTACCAAACAATAACGACATATGACCAGTTTGTTGCAGACTCCTCTGAGAAACATTATTGGATAGGAAGGAATTGCTAGTAAAGAGCAAATTCTCCTTTTCCTAAAATGTTTTCTACCCTATCAAAAGATTTTTCCCAATTTCATCACATTTTAGAATGTCGTCTGCAAACTCTTTCAATTATGGACAGTTAAAGATTTGGCGTTTGGTAAAGGGTTAAGAGAACGCCAAAGTGTTTCATCTTCTATGACGTGAGACCCAAAGGAATAAATAGATGGAAATAATCACATCTTAAAGGATAATTAGACTTTAATCAGAAAAGAATTAAAGCAAAAAAAAGGAGATTCTCCATTCTTTCGTACTTTTGCGATAAAATGCTTAGCGTTGGTAATCGTTGAAATGAAGAGTAAACGAAAAAGCCTTGTTATCTTTAAAGCAGTTAATGAGTACTTTGTCCTTCTATTAAATAGGTTTCGAAAACAATTCTAGAGAAGAAACAGCAAAGTAATGTATTAATGAGTAAATGGTAAATGAATATTTAGCTGGGAAAGAAAAATAACAACAACAACAGCGAAGGCGCTGTTATTAGTCTGTACATTGTAATGTCGAACCTTATTAAAAGGCTCGAGAAAGCTTTGATAAAAACTTTCATAAATACAGTTTTAATAGTAGTATCTCATTACTCAAGCATATGAATCTTTTTTAACGCATGTGCTTTAGAGGAGAGAACATTTGAAAGACGCTTACAATCGAATTCAACATTTATTGAGTCAAGTCTCGATAACCCTAACACTAACCCTGACATTTCACTGTATTAACATGTCTCCTGTAAAGCTATTCATTTGCTAGACTGATGAATCCACTGATCATCGCTGAAATAATTTGATGTACGAATCGGTGCAACTCTCGCACCTTGTCGAGTACGTTTCAAGTCGACGGACTTAGTACACTCCATGTACCGGGTTCTATTACCCAAACTACGAACTGACGCCATAACAAAAACAAAAGTTCACGCGTCTTCTGTAGATAACATATCTAGTTTGAAGTTGCATTTTCTCGCCTTTCTTATGTTTATTTTTTCTGACTACATTGTTACTACTCAATGGTAACTACGATTTGATTCATCATCCGTTTCTTAAGGCTTTTGCAAATTTGTTTGATTTTGGAAAAAACAACGAACAAGAAACCCGTCATGCTACATTCATATTTTTATGTTATTCACCACAAGTTAGCAAACGGAAGAAAGAGTTACCAAGTGTATGATGAAACCTTGTGGACTTGCCTGTTTTTTAGTAATGAATTTGGAACTTGCTGACATTAAAAAGTTAATCATTGTAAAGTACATATGCTTGATATATTCCAAAAGCCATGCCTTAGTAATACACGACAAGCAATGTCACATTAATAAATAAACGTATCCTAAGTGAAGGTCTGAAAAAAAAATCTTAACTATTTACCACCAGCAGACGACAATTTTCACTTGAAGCAGACAACTTTAGAAAAGATTTGTAAACATGTGAAAAATCTTTCAGTTCTGCAGTTGTGGTATCTGAATGGATTGAAAAAGTATTGTGGTAAAAGGAGAAACTGATTGTGACAAGCAACTTCTCCTTTTGTCAAAATGCTTTTTGAAAGTCGTCTAATGCAAGACACAAAAACGTAGTGTAAAGTGTTAAAATTTTAAGTGTTTATGCTTGTCAGATTATTAATTCTAAAATCACAAACATCAAGTACATCATATAACGGCGGTAACAGGACCACATGTGCTTACTTTTATTTTCTTGCTTTATTAACCTTTTTTACAAGCCATACATAGGTACTTCACGACTTCACAGCACGACGAAAGCAAACGCAAGTGTCGCTAAGTGTAAGACGAAAACCACAGAAATACCACAGAAAGTAATGACAAACATCACGAAGTGCTTGTCTCGATTTCCAGGTAATTTCCCATGCAATTACTGGCTTAATCATTCATAGTTATTCTTATAGATAATATTTCTTGTTGTGGTACGTCCCACAGGGTAATAGAGTGCTAGGGCGTACACCTCCCATTGACAAATTATGCCAGATATTTCTTTCTTGTTATGCTATTACTGTTAAGTCCTTAGAATGATGGTTAATCTTCTTTAAAAAAAAGATACTTGTGTCGTCTCTTTTCCAAACCCATAAAGTTATGCATAATTTTGATGAGGAAAGACACTCAGAGTACCAAACAGCTTAGATCACAGGCCAGCCGCCAACTGACTTGGCGCCTGGCCTCTGTTTTTACCCGGTTTCATAAGCATGAAGTCGGTTCCAGCAATGTAAGGGTTAATAACCAAATCCTTCTCATGTTGTTCAGCGCTTTCGTTTTTTAACTGATAAATTGTTGACCCGGTGTTTTAGTTCACACATAAATGGCAGTTACTTAAATTAAATGTATAACTACCAAACAATCTCAGAATTCCCAAACGTTAGCCTTGTCCGACGATTTGTCTTCGTCGAGGAATTATTGTTTTAACCCTTAGAATGCTGGGTAATTTTCTGCAAGTAGATTCTTGAGTCTGCGTTCAAAAACCTTAAACATCTGCTTAATATTGATGAGGAAAGATACTCAGAGTAGCAAACAGGTTAGATCACAGGCCAGGCTTGCCTGGATCTAACCTGTTGGCATAAGCATGACGTCCGTTCTAGCACTTTAAGGTTTAAGACCGATATCTCTGTTATACATATCATTGTATTTTGTTCATGATAAACAGTATAACTGTTCTATGACTCATTCCAGATACAAAGAGTTATTTGAGAATACAAGATCTGATAGTCAAAGACTTTCGACAAGCTTTAACTCGCAATTCATTCTTGTTATGCATAACCTATACTGTACCATAACCGATCTGACTGAGAAAAGCGTTGTGACGATTGCCAAAATCGAAATTAATAATAGAGGCAAGAGATAGATTGCCGCCCGGTAGTAAGCTATGCAAGAAATGTGGTTCTTGTTATGCAATTACTGCAACAAATATTGGTGTCCTCAAAAAAGCGTGCTGAGAGTTGTTCATAGAGATAACATCACATCTGCATTTGGAAAATGACACTATCGTGGTGGAACAAGTAGAAGGTTTTCGCTTAAACGAAACATGTGATCTCGACAATGTCATTTTATGTTTTGTCATAATTTTTGCTGAGACATCCGCTAGTTGTAGTATGATTAACTATGTTGTTGGATGGCTTTCGTTCATTTCCTCGATTTCTGTCATTTACACCAGAGTGACAGAAGCACCAGTTTAACCACTTACCATGGTTATAGATTGCCAGAACAAAGCTTCCAAATCCTTGGTAGATATTGATTCAATTTGGACCAAAAGGAAGGTCAGTTTCAATCAGTTAGTAACCAATGCTTACTCAGGCGGGGGAATCACGTGACCAATGTTTTTATCTTATGTCCGAACAAGATTGGTTTGGACATGCTCGCCCGTCGACAGCGATTTCTCTGCCGAGTTCTAGACGTAAAGCCGTTATAAAGCATTGGTTATCATATACCACTAGAACCTGAAGGTTGATGGTCAACTCGTGTGGGGTACACAACGTGGCTATCATTAGCAAAAGTAGTTAAAAAAGGCAAACATATCTGTGGCCGTCTTGTTCTGACATAACATCTTAAACGTTGGTCATATGAATCCACTGCCTGATATTGCATAAAGCGCATATCGAGGGTTTAATGCAAGACTATGGTAAGTGCTTTATGCTTGTGAAGCACTTACTATAGTCTTGCATTGAACCCTCAATATGCTTTAACCAGTCGGCGGTGACAATCTTTTGATCATAAGATAGCTTTCATACTGAAGACATGAATTATGAACAACTAAATAGATCTACCTCTATCGAGAAGATATGTCTAATGGCAAACATTCAATCTGTAAGGAACAAATTGCGATATCATAAAATGTTAACTTGTTCAAATGGTCGCTAAAAACAGATTAGAAAGTACTTGTTTCGTTGTGGTAGCGGAAGATTCTATGATTGGCAACAACATGCATTTCTGGTTTTTGCATTCAAGAACAGTCACCCCAAAAAACATCAGATTCTTCTGTCTATACTCTAGACTTTGGAATTTATTATTAGCATGTTTTTCCCACAGGAAGTTACCTTGGTACTTGTTCATCATGCCTTTCATGATTTTCATTTAGGTTTCCAATGAAGGTTTTGAGTATTAAAACACTTAGAACAAAAGGTTATACCATTTTCAATGACCGTCTCATATCGTTGCATTTGCTTCATCAGTATTTTATCAGAGATATTAACCTTTGTCAGTCTGTATATTAATGTAATTGTGGGTGAATTACTGATACGTATAGCAAAAGCAGAACTCGATCGTCATTTAAATCATTTTGCAAATCTCTATTTAGATTACAAAAACAATCTCTATTGTATCAGTGATAAAGAAATGATACTGATAACTCGTTGAAGGTCTATTCTTTTTTTTTCTTTTCTTTAGACAGAACAGATTCACCGTATGACTGGTAAAGGGGTTAATACCATTGCAAGTTCAAAAGAGATGATAACCTCACACTTATCTCTACTTCTCATGTAATTGATGGCATACATGTCAGGCGCTCGCATCGTTGCGAAACACTTTTCGTGTAAAAGGGTTACAAAATATCATCTAAATCTGCATAGCGCATTATACTGAAAGTTGAAATTCGAGGCCGTGCGCATGATTTATCATGAAAGATGCCTCGGAGTTTGAATGACACCCATCCCACAAACAGGAAGTGTTTTATGCATTTATCATGTTATGATATCGGTGCCAACACCCCCTTCTTCCGAAAACGAGTGGAATGCCGATTACGCCGTTCGAAAACAAACCATTCAAAGTACCTTTATAACATTAGTTTCTACGTATTTGCGTACTAACAATTTGACTTAATCCCTAGAATGCTGGGTAATTTTCTAAAAAATGTCTTATATCTATTCCATGTGGTTCGGGAAGATACTCAGAATAACAAACAGGTTAGATCACAGGCCAGCCGCCAATTTACTTGACGGCTTGCCTTGATCTTATCTGTTTGCATAAACATGAAGTCGGTTCTTGCACTTTAAAAGTTAACTTTGTATAATGGAACCCCGACTACATAATTAGGTCATAATTCGAATAATCTGTTGGATGAGTGTATAAGGTTTTACCCGGTTTTCAACAGCATATCAGGCATATAAAATGGCAAATGTATCTATCAACAGTGAAGATAGCTAGCCCAAAGAACTACACATTATTCTGTTAAAACATCGGTTACATCCAATATGAACACAGTTGTTATGGGGTTAGAGGCGTTGAAATTATGTTGCATTGACGAAACCTATGGTGACATCAATATATTTCCTCCAAAATTACGAACGTCCTGTAAGGCTCAATGGTATGGTGTAGGACATAAGACAAGGATGGTTTCAGTTTTGTTCTAACCAACAGCACAGGTGGGTTGTCTAAAAGAGGGGGGAGTGTCCATGGGCAAGACAATGTTGACCCGGCATTACACACAACGAGAATGCAAGAATTGCTGTTAAAAAAAGATACCTCCGGGTAGGCGTTTTGGTTGACGCAAACGGATTTTGGTGGAACGGCATTTCTATTATCTCCTCTCTCATTCTTTCAACGTAATGTTATGAACAATCGAGGTGAACTGATCAAAACGACCATGCTGTTTACTAGCGGGTCAATTAATCGTCTCTGTATTCATTCTAGAATAAGGAACACATACATGTAGCAAGATAGTAACAAAACATGTTAGTGAAAAGAAGAAATTCGACACGAACGTGTTTCCAGATACTGAGAAATTCGTGTTTGGATACATCACAAGGTCCCTTACATACGTGGAAATAGCCAAGGCATCTTGACTCGGTAAAATTGGACTATCCCCTAGTACCCTTACGTAACGTTACATTCCTTCCTAAGTTGACTGCGAACGTTAACCCTTATAGTGCTTGAACCGACTTCATACTTATGCAAACAGGTTAGATCCAGTCAAGCCGCCAAGTAAATTGGCGGCTGGCCTGTGATCTAACCAGTCTGCTACTCTGGGTATATTTTCTCAAACAAAACAAATTAAACAAAATTAAGCAGGTATATAAAGTTTTGGAAAGCAGACGAGGCAAAAATGTTTTTTTAGAAAAGTATCGCGCGTTATAAAGGTTAATGTAAGAAGCATTTGTAAACCACATTCTGTTGCTGTCTATGAGCTAAACAACACACGTCTGGAGTGGTTTCATGAATGAGTTCATCTCATCATTGCATACTACCACGCTACGTGAAAAAGCCCCCTTTTGAATTTTACTTTAATAATACGTTTGGCGGGGTTTGACTACATTATCAATTGCATCGTTCTTTCCCGCCGAGTATAGTTATTTTATTTTACTTTTAATTTGTGCGCCGCTGCTTTCTTGAGCCATATCATGGAGGATCGCTTTTATTGATCGTTTCAACATGAATGAATGTTTTGCCCATGCATGCAAGATATCGTTCAAGAGTAGACTAAAGACTAAGAACTGCTTTCAAGTCTTTATATTATATGGATAAATATTCAGCAAGTTTTTAGGGACGAGTCCATTTTGTTGTTTTAATACTAGTGCAATACTACGTTTTTGGTCTGCAGAGGCGCACAAAACTTTCAAAAAGTCATTGAAACCCCATTCTATGGTATACCTTTCTGTTTTCTTCGTGATATGAGACTGGGTACAAACTACTCGGACCTCGATAGCGAATAATGTCTTGAATGCATCACTGCAAAAAACGCTACTTTGTTAGTTGATATTTTGCTTTTGCAGCGAAATCAATTTTCCATTTGATCCAGAGATAGTAAATTCATAGATGTTATATGTAACATAAAGCCACTCTAGATTAAAAGCACTTGATATCCGCTACAAATTATAAGGCTTTTCTATGACTCCATTGAGATAACATTCGAAGGCTTTGTTCAGAATACAACTTTTGTAAAAAAAAAAGAAATTTTCCAACAAGTAATTGAAGAAAGGGATTGACATGTCATTCAAATCTGTTTTAAGCTAATGACTACAATGATCAAAAATCAACTTCAAGTTGAAGATACTTCTCGCAAACTAAATTTGCCATTAAATGAATGAAGAGTTATAAATGGATGAGAAAAATATGAAAAAATGGTACCTGCTGGTTTAACCCTTTTAGTGCTGGAACAGTCTTCATGGTTATGCAAACTGAATAGAACAAAGACCACCCTCAAAGCAAATTGGCTGCTGGGCCTGTGATCTAACGTGTTTGCTACTCTGAGTGTATTTCCTCATCAAAATTAAGCAGATATTTTTAACTTTGGAAAGCAGACGACACAGAAATCTATTTTTAGAAGATTACCCTGCATTCTATGAGCTCAGAGCAGTTTAGTTGTTTTTCATAATGAATGGTTTATTAGACCGATTGTGGTAGAAGAGTTAACACACAACATATTAAACACGGGACTAACGACCTTGTGATTTCTTGATTACGAATGTGCTGATGTTTCCTTGGAGACCAAGGGTATTTGAATGATCCTTTACCAAAGTTTAAACATAAAATGCGTCCCCATGGCATAGTGGTTAAGCCGTCCGCCTCGAAACGGGGAGGTCAACGGTCCGAGCCCCACGGGAGGCGCTTGTCCGGAAATTGCTTCTCGTGGGACTTGTTTCGAAATGGCCGTTTTTTAAACTGCGAGCTAGTTAGAATCTTAGTTGCCGACTTATATGCGCTTACTGGCATACATTTCATTTTTTTCAGTGAAATGTGTCTCATTAGCCAAACCTGTTGGCCCTTCCACTACGGGTGAGACAATAATAAAAAAAACCTTTGCATCTGGAAAATGATCTATTCGTTTGTCTCAACGGATTTTATCTAAGACCAAAAGCAAAACTTCCTAATGCTTTTTTAGTCGTCTGTATTCAAAGTGTTAGCTTTTAATTCGAACTCATCAAACATTTTATATCAATAGGAAATGTTAGACCATAAGGTAATGTAGACACGGCATTGGTAGTTCAAAACGACTGTGTTACAAAAACACACGGTGTGAACAAACGGTTTATGTCAAGTGGGCTTGCTTCTGATGGATTCGATTCTTTCTAATTTCCCTCGGAAACCGCCACTAAGCCTGGCTAATAGATTGCATTGCACCATTCAGATAGAATTAAAGAGAGCGCTTGGTGGGAATTTCAAACACAATTATCATGAGAAGTCCTTGTCGACGGCTGTATCAACTCAATAAAAGTCATTGAATCCGTTACCCTCATTGAGTGGCATAGTGAAGGATCCTGTCTGACGGTGCATACAATAGTATGATAATGGAATAAGATATACATGTTGTTTCGTTTATAAAGAAGAAGAAAAAAAACATGAAAGGACAGAAAGAGATTGCTTGCAAAAGGCTTACTTATTACTGTAGAGGTTGTTTAACCTATATTAAATGGTTAAGTCAATGGTCCAGTCTGATAGTTCTTACAGTAGTATAAATTATGTCGTATGAATCCATTGACTTAAATTAAGTACTTGGAAGTATTAAGTAATGGAATAGGGCTAACATGCTCTTTTGTTTATCATGATGTAGAAAAAAAAATGAAACAAGGACAGGCAGAGATTGTTCTCAAAGGGCCCATTTCCTTCACACAATTGAAACTTCTCCCTGATCTGAACACATTACCTGTATAAACAACTCCAGATAGTGTTTACCCTTATAGTGCTGGAACTGCATTCGTGCTTATGCAAATAGGTTAAATCAAGACCAGCCGCCAAGTAAATTGGCGACTGGCATATGATCTAACCTGTTCGCTACTTTTGTTTCTTTCCTCAATAAAATAAAGCATATACTTAAGATTATGTAAAGCATACGACACAAATTTTTCAGCAATCTAATGGTTTATCAAAGCACAACATAGGAAGCATGCAGTAGACAACAACGACGCAAAAACAATGACAAAACACAAAAGAAAACAAAGAAATAAAACGGATGCAAAAATATAACGCCTAAGTGCTAATTGTCTTTATCGTTGTCTCATTGTCTATCGCTGTCTGCTATAGGCACGCCATGTTGCCAGTGTCGGGTATAACGTGTCAGAGATAACCCTTTAATTGCACAGCTGGTCGGCCCCATAATTCATTGCAGAACGAACATTGCACAACGTCATGTTTACTGCCAACAAGCTTGATAAAGCTTGCAGACCCAACATGCATTTTTTTTGCCTTTTTTCTGTGTGTTTTCCTTGATATCGATGTGATTCTAGCATAGTTCTTAACACAATCATTTAAAATCATGTAATTGTCATCTTAATTCAATGTATAACTCATTTTAAATGCATGTGTTGTGAATCATTGTCGTGCTACTCAAAACTGAAATAAAACTAGCTATCTATTTATTGATGGTATGCTGTCAAAAGGAAAAGTGAACGCAATTTGATGCATGAATCTGTGTCGAAATACAAGTAACGTGTGTTACGGTATCATGGCTGAATTTAATTTATTTTTCTATATCATTAAATACCATTCTTTTCTGAGCTTAAGTCGTAAACAGAAGTCTTTCAACTGATTATACAAGGGATCCAATTGCTGGTTATTTACAAAAGACCTATTTCGAATTGTCCATTGCCATAATGTTAAGTTTACTTATTCTTCATCGTTTCTGCCGAATTGAAAAGCTGAAGCACCGGACAAATTAAAGATTCGACCGTTCCATTTGGAGCAGCACCCGTTTAGTTTGCCCCTTTATATCTTTGTAATAAAGTGACTTTGATGTTTAGCCGGCATGGATGTTAACTTATTTTTGAATTCCTTTCGGCACCAACTCCACGTAAATTAACTCCTATAGTGCTTAAACCGACTTCGTGCTTGTGCAAACAGGTTAGATCCAGGCCTGCCACCAAGAAAATTGGCAACTGGCTTGTGATCTAACCTATTTGCTACTGTGAGCATCTTTCCTAACAAAATTTAAGCATATACTTAAGGTTTTGGAAAGCAGACGACATACAAAATCTGTTCTAAGAAAATTACCGAGCATTTTTAAGGTAAATCCGAACATGCTACGGAGTTTGCCCAATAACAAGGCATTATTACAATTATGTAGAGAGTGTACATATGCTCTTGGTAACCTCGCGTGCTGCGTCTGGCTTATATAAGAAATTCCAAAGACGATATCAGAAGACAAATTGCTAATAAAAACACCCGCTTTATCACACGCTATCGTCTACGAATTATTATTTTTCTGATTTTTTCTCCCCTTTCTTTTTTATATACGAGGCAGTACCTGACTTCCTTGAACTTTTCTCGCATGTCCCAGTGGCATTGGATTAAACAAGTTATAACAGACACTGAAAGGGATTTTACACCAGAATAGATCCACGCTAGGGTGCAGCATGGGTCGTATATCACACCCGACATCCCGATAGTGCAGCACTACACTATTTTCAGATACTTTAGAATAAATAATTTCAAAATTTCATTTAATTCAGAGAACGAGTATTGCTTAAATTCACATTTTAAGGTTTGCTATATGTATAGTACATGCTGTGAGAAAGTCCCTTTCTTGTGTTTATTGAAATTTTGAGACAAATAATAAACGGTGCCATTTATCATCGTTATAGAATTCAACTCATACATTATGTACAGACGTAATCTATGAGAGCATTGAAAAATTAGATGGTCATAGTGACTGATTCTTGACGACGTATTTTTCTTTTCTTTTTCTTTTTTTTCTTTTTACTATTTTCAAAATTTCATCAGTGGGACAGTCGAAATCATTGCAACTTCAATTGAAAGCGCGAAAGATGTCTCATCAAATATTTTCAAAAAACGAAAGAAACCTTGATCCAAAGCAGCACCCTTACTCTTTGTCGCTTTTCTAAAAGTACAGGATAGGTGTCTCTCTTAAAGACATTATCTGGAGACAATTCGTCCTTCGCAGGTTCAGACAAGATATCTGAATAATTCATTTGTTTCAAACTGTATATCAGTACCGTGTAGAAAGCTGTGATATAGAGAAAAGAGAAATAATTAAGGGTCGGTGGAAGGGTTGTCTTGGTGCTTTAACTGAATTTGTCTTACCGCATTTTAGTAAAATCTTTGCTGTAAATGTCAATTATAATATTCAATTTGAGAATGTTCCTGCATATTGTACAACACAGGCACTATCCCTGAGATGATTAATATATATACCAAAAATGTTATAAATAATTTGAGGCAAACAACTTACTATGATGTCTATGTTTCTTGCAACGGTACATTAAGGTAATTGCAATACGAACAGTGCTAATATGTACATGTCAAAATACTTTCATTGCAAATCTTAATGACTTAAATTGCTTGTTAGCACTTGAAACATTACGAAAATAAACAACAAAGTATGAATATCACATTTCTATTTTTGATACCATTCCTTCTGCTGCATCCTACAGTGTAGCTACCAAGTCGTCTTCGCTTCTTTTTCGCTTGTCCTACATTTAAAATCGGATTAGAGTTCAAACCTTTCCCCAAGAATGCCATTCTTTTATGCACCTGCAGTAAAAGACCTGATAAACCCCCGTGGTCAAAAGAAATATTGCTTGTGACGAGCACTCTTTCTTTAGTCGCAATAGATTCTAAACAGTGTCGTAAAAGATATTCCGTTCATACGTTTTTCGTCCTTTGCGCTTGCCTTATTGAACGACCAAGTCATTCGGAGCACCTCGGCCATTTCTTAAAATATATAAGTATATCTTCCGACTTGTTACGGGGATTGCCGAGTAGATACGATTGCGACCAAGTTTTACTTTTCACACTTTGAAACTGTAACCATCAATTTCGCTGTATCTTACTCTCTGAAGAGTTTATTCGGATTTATTCCACAAAACGTGACCACTGGGAATACTCGTGGTTTTCATGGTGAAGAAAATAGACAAACGTTTACACTTTAAAACTATAACCACATTGTTCCCTCTATCTTACTATCTCAGCAGTATTAAGAATGTGTTGAGATCTTTTCAACGCAATATGGACGAGAGTGAATACACGTTTCATCCATGTTGTAGAAGGTAGACTGCATACTCTCACACTTTGAAACTAAGAAGACACAGTACCCTTCTTAGCCTCACAGTTCACAACTGTATCAACATGAATCCCTTTATCGTACCCCCACCCCCCACATTTACAGTTTTATTGAGATTTCTTTGCCCAAACGGGACAAAAATGAATACACGAGGATTTTGTGGTGTAGAAAGTAGAAATACCCAAATCAGAATTTACTAAATATAAATATGTTATAACCTTCCAAAGCGTATACCTATACATCTGTTCTGTTCTGTTCATAAAGGAATTGATTGATTAATGATCCAATTAACTAATCGATGGCCCCAATCAAAGGTATGCACGTCATACCACACGGGTCTAGGCCATGTATGTTTGTGAGATACATTATCCATACCAATGCAACATGGCGCAGCCGTCGATTCTAATTAATTTGCCTTTGGCCTAGACATGCCGATTGGATGGAAACGATTGTTGGTCAGTGCACATGACGTCAATACTCACGTGCCAATCACTTAACAACATTTTACCCATAATCATTTCCAGTAAGCGTTACGGAAGGTTAGGATTTTGAATATACGCCGTTTTGAGGTAGAAAATCATTAATCCGCAATTTTGAAACAAATTCTACTTCGGATTTCTTTCGTCATTCTCGGTATGCATCGGTCTGAGTCGGAACCATTCGTATCAAACGACGAGATACAACGTTTCAAAATGTTAGATTATGGGTATTCTACGTGAAAATCGATTCAGTTGCATTGCAAGGTAAGTTAACCTGGCAAAGTGAAAATATTCGAAATAGCTATATAAACAATACACATGGCAAATGATGAAAAAGAAAATACATTACGATCGATAAATAATACTGATTAAGGATAAGGAAGTGCATTGAAATGATAGTCAATGGCTTGAATTTATAGTGACACAATCTGATGACGAGGGACAGGGACAGGGATACATGGTGTTTTACTAGGGGGGAAAAGACTCATACGCAGTTGACATCTAATTAACAATGTCTACTGTTAGAATAAACTCGTTTTGTTTAGAGGTGTTATATTGGAACACTATGAGAGTAATACTCCCAGAAAACTGTAAATCTCTTTAGAATACATAGCCTAAGTCATGAAGAATTATTGGTCGATTGCAACGAGTGATATAAAGGCCTGCTAAATGTATACTTTAAGTTACATTGTCCGTGTAGATGGAAGATGTAAGTGTCGTTGGATCCAGCGAAATTGTCGGTTTTCAGTAGCAATGATAAAAATAAAAAGATTGTGACAAACTCAAAGGGAAAAGCAAACTCTTTCGTCAGATGTATATTTAATTAAGGAATCTATACTCATTTTACCAGGACATTGCCTTTTATCATTCTCATTATAACAGCTAAAAAAAGAAATATCGTTAAACCTAGGTGCGCTAGGTTCGTTGTCCTTTAAATCTTGAGGCTTGCAATTTCTCAGAAAAAGCTTTTCGACGACGTGTGTCCCATTACGTAGACATCATTTCTGTTGTAATTAATTATTTTCTTATGGACGCGTGACGTTAATAAACATAGAATACCCAAGGTAGGGGGATTGTAAACACTCCTTTTCAACTTTATCGAAATCCTTTGACGACAACAACAACAACAACTACAACAGCAACAATCAACCAACAGACTTACTTAAGCATATTGTACTTAGATTAAGGTTTAACAATGTGTTTACGAGATCAAGTTGTGAGAGTAAATGGGGCTCGGGGAATATACAACTTTTAATCTTATTTTTGTGACCATTAGAACTCGACTTTGACATTAGTTATTGTTGTTTAACGATGATATCAACATTACTTCAGTTGTACCGTACCTAGCAAATCACCCTGTCCGACTCTACAGGACAGAACGTTCTTACTTTAATACATATTGCAAATGTTGCGAAATGTTTATGATTAGCACCCTATTAAAATGGTAGCATACATTATTTCATTATCATAAAAATGTTGCATGAATTTTGAAAGTCGTGTGTTTTTCCTTTCGACTTGGACCAAATAAATGTAGTAGGTCTTATCCTAGGGAAAAGGATTTTGAAATAAATGTTATCAAATATCAAATCTGCATTAATAAGTGAAACAAAGGCGTTGCAGGCTAGAAAAATGTTCCGTCGATGAATACAATGCTTCGTAATTTTCGTAATTATTCTTAATTATAGATAATAACTTCATTTTGTTTTGCATTTTTAGTCACGTTAAGATACGTGCCAATGACTGAACGTCTTTGATAAACAATCTGTTTACGAGGAAAGTCGTCATGTATACGCAAAGGAAGGTTTCCAAACAACATCAAAGCTCATGAACAGAAAATAAAGCACCATATATTGCGAAGGTGATGAGGTACTCGAATTTTTGAACGTTAGAGGTTATCTGACGTTCAGTTTATAGCGAAATAACCACTATGTGTCCTGAATCAAAATATTTAATACATTATTTGCTTGACATCGTGTCTTGGGAAAACGAATTAGATTCACCCCTAATTCTATGAGCGAGACAAAACTTTACATGTAACATTGCATATCTAGAACATAAAGGAACAAGGTAAAAGTGAAAGGTCTCGTTTTCAGGATGATATAACAAAACGTGCCCACGGCAAAGCTTTAACCTAATAAAATAAAGCAATTCATGTATCGAGCTATAATTGATCTTGCTTGTCCACGTCTAAAATAATAGACCAATAGATCGTTGTTTGATTTGACGAAAGCATATGTGGATTATCTATCGGGTAAAAACTGGCTGTCTGGCATGTCTTCTGATCGATGTTTTATCCCGACAGATCGATGGCCCGTTTCATTTATAAAACAGAAGGTATCGATCCTTCGCCCTTAACGTTTGATTAGTAAAAGATAATGTCACGATGGTAAAATATCAGATAGCTCATTGCATATTCTAACTGGATAATGACAGATAAAGAAAAAGATAATATTCTTAAAAAAGAGCAAGTTTCTGTCTTTTACAATAATCGTTTGGTAAAACGCTACTTACATGTTGGTCTAAAAGCATCTTTACAACTTGATAGTCATCAGTACAACATAGTGCGTGCACCTTTGTGTTAGAATATATGTCTCTTTTTTAACCCAAAAGATCGCTTCAACTTCAATTTGTTTGTCAAGACATTTTGTACTTTACATTTAGATCAATCGCCCGAATATTAACATGCACGAATTCTATACCGTTACAGCTGCGTGTTCAAAAAGGGTAGGTAGTATTGTATTGGGTACCGATAATGAAATATTATTCATGTTGATAATGTTCACCTCATAGGCCCTAAATACCTTTTACATGATTAACCTAATTGAAGGTTTCTTTTTGGTGACTTTCATGTACATGCCCAATGAGCTGGGTATGACAATTTATTCATGCATTTATTTAATTATGTTCACACAGGTCTCGTTAAAGGCACATACAAGGAGATACTTACAAATAAATAACTGTAAGAATATATGGAGTTCTATTATTATTTTCATAAAATTCATGAGAATTAATTTACAAATGCATTTAGACCCTATTAAAGGATTCTTTTAACATAAGTTATTTTGTGCTTGAAATTTAGTTGTCTACATATTGTCTATCAACAACCTGTTTGTTTACATATTCAAAATAAAGAATTCTGATTGGTCGATTAAAAAGATATGTCTCAACTGTCAAGGTCAGAGGTGAAGAATGAGGCAATCTGAATTATTAAACTTGCTAATCTTGGTTATTTTTGGTAGACTTTCACGCTCATGGTTTGCTGATGGTTTTTATTTTGTGATATCTAACTTATTCTGATAACAGATTTACCAAATAAAATAGTTTAATATAACATTAATTTCCTTTTACGTGCCTTTAAAGTTATCTGATGGGTTTACTAAGGAACCTTGAAACAATTGTCAATATTAAACACGAGTCTTCAAACGCCATGCTGAATTATTTTTAGTGACCGAATGGACACAAAAAAAAAGATTTTGAATTAAATGTAAGAACAACTCGCATTGATAAAAGAAACAAAGACGTTGCATTGGAAGTGGTCCGTCCAAAGAATACAATGCTTAATTGGAATGTTTTTTTTTTTTTTTTTTTGTTTATTCTACTTTTCGTTTTTGTCCCTTTTCATGCTGACCTTGCAGTAGCATATTGACCGATTTGATCATGCTATCTTGGTCGAGATCAATATTTGCCGTTAGTGACATTAGTTCAAGAATGAAAACCTCCATCATTCGGTGGAATCTTTATGACTTCAGAGGATATACGATATGTTTTACGACCGAGTTGTTCGCCCTGGACGCGGTTCATCAAGGACAAATACAAGTAACGGTGATAGATTCACGCGTTATCTGTCAAAAATGATCATTGCATCCCCTCCTTTTATAAAGTAAATTTTACACCACCGCTTGGTCTCGTCTTTATGGTTAAGTGAAAAGAGTAGTCAGGTTGAAAATACGTAGTTAAATATGTGAAAATTCTATCAGTAATTGTATTTACTGCATATTCAATGAGTCTTTTCTAATTTGTTGACATTCATCATATGATTAGTGTATGTTGGAAATTCTATGGAAGATATCGGTATGGCAATATCTTCAATCTTGGTTCATCAATAAAGTTAACTGACTTTTGTTATTGCACCCGCCAGGCAAAGTATTCTTGAACCATGAGAACAATTAGTAGTTCAGTAAACCTCGGGGAATGTTGATAAAGTAGGCGAAGTTTGTTTACAAACAATAAAACCAGCGGCAACGTTTAAGATGCCAGCAGGAACGAGAGATTGTCGGGGAAACTCTGTACCGAATATTGGACGGAATGATTACCAGATAGCACGCATGTTGTGACATATCTTTATTGTAATATTTTGAATACCTTAACATAATGGGTGTATAAACCCTTTCCCAAGCACTAACGACATTTGACCACTTTGTTGAAGACAACTTTAGAAAACATTGTGGGAAAAGGATAAATGGCTTGTAACGAGCAATTTTTCCATAATGTTTTCTGTCCTATCAGAGGATTATTTTCAAATTTCATCACATTTTGAAATGTCATTTGCAAACTCTCTAAATTTGGGACAGTCAAAAATGTGTTGTTTGGGAAAGGGTTAAGTACAATACAACTAAACAAAAATGATTTCCAAAACTTGTCGCGTAAAAACACCCCATCGAATCATTAACGCACAGACTACAAATAACGTTTTCAGTCGGCTAAATCAATGTCTTACACTTTTTCATTTTGTTCTAGTTGTAAAACAATGATCAGGTTTTTTTGTATCCATTTTGATGGGTTTTTTTCTTCAACACTTACGCGCAATATTTCTTACTTAAGCATTGTGCTGGTTCCCTGAATTAAAGAATTTGCTCTATGGTTAAACATTCATTAGGAATAGAGGGCTAGACCACCGAGTGAATGGTCTGGCCGAAATAATCATACTATACAATAGCAAGATAATCATACTATACAATAGCAGGATAATCATACTATATAATAGAAAGATAATCACACTATACAATAGTAAGATAATCATACTATACAATAGCAAAATAATCATACTATACGATAGCAAGATAATTATACTATACAATAGCAAGATAATCATACTATACAATAGCAATATAATCATACTATATAATAGCAAGATAATTATACTATATGATAGCAAGATAATCGTACTATACAATAGCAAGATAATCATACTATACAATAGCAAGATAATCATACTATACAATAGCAAATAATCATACTATACAATAGCACGATAATTATACTATACAATAGCAATATAATCATACTATACAATAGCAAGATACTCATACTATACAATAGCAAGATAATCATACGAAACAGTAGCAAGATAATCAAACTATACAATAACAAGATAATCATACTTTATAATAGCAAGATAATCATACTATATTATAGCAAGATAATCATACTATATAATAGCAAGATAATCATACGAAACAGTAGCAAGATAATCAAACTATACAATAGCAAGATAATCATACTTTATAATAGCAAGATAATCATACTATACAATAGCAAGATAATCATACTATATAATAGCAAGATAATTATACTATATAATAGCAAGATAATTATACTTTACAATAGCAAGATAAACATACCATATAATAGCAAGATAATTATACTTACAATAGCAAGATAATCATACTATACAATAGCAAGATAATCATACTATACAATAGCAAGATAATCATACTATACAATAGCAAGATAATCATACTATATAATAGCAAGATAATTATACTATACAATAGCATATTAACATAGTCCTTCTTATGCTGCTTAATTTTCTGAAAGTAGACAATTGCGTCGTCTGCTTTCAAAAGCCTTTAAAACCAGCTTAATTTTGATAATGTTATATAATCAGAGTAGCAAACAGGTTAGATCACAGTCCAGCCGCCAATTTACTTTGCGGCTGGTCTGGATCCAACCTGTAAGCATAAGCATGACGTTGGTTCCAGCACTACACTGGCAATGATTTTATAATAGTATTATGTCTTGAACTAGCTAACTATAAGCAGGCTATGCCAGATGTTCTTCCTCCTCCACAATTCTGTTTCGTATTCGTTTTGGGTATAAACAGTATTCTACGGATCCTCGCCGGCCGACGCGGCACAAATATTTATCCTACAACTAACAGACGCTCTCGACCGCTGTGATCCCTGTGGTAACATACCCACGCATCATGTATAGTGCGGCGCCAAGGCCATAACGTTCCATAGTGGTTTCATAGACGAACTCAATAACTCTGGTTTATCATAGATAATATTTGGATCTCTTCGTGCATAGCAATATGGTTTGGTAAGGAAATCAGTTTTAATATCGAAACTGTTCGCTTTTCTCGTGCATAGCAATAATGTTCGGTAAGGAAATCAGTTTTAATATCGAGATTCGATCTTTTTTGGAATTGTTTATTTTCGGTTCTTCAAATTGGTTCTATGTGAGATTTGATTAATTCCGAAGTCAAATCGTGAAAATGCCTTTTCAGTCCGACCAAGGTCTAATAATTTGTCCCAAAAGCTTTAAACTTGGTTGCCAAGAACAGAACAAAACGTACTTGAATAAATCCTTTCCCAAACAAACTTGTACGAGGTCATCTGCAACCCATATAAAGTGCAAGTTATATGAAAAAAGGGGATTGCAAATAGATAACATGTATATCAAAATCACCACGCCAAAACAATACGGTAACGAAGAATAATTACACATGTCATTTCGTTTTCGACATAATTACAGGTCACGTTATTCCCAAGCATGATTTCCAACTGTTGTGTAATTTAGCATCAAGTCAATGCCCCCTCGTGACTATGTTCGTGCTAATTCGCAATCATTCTACGGCAACGGATTTCATCTGCGTTCTCGATATGCCATTATTTCAGCAACAACATCATGCCAAATGAGCACGCAATTTCCCAGAGGTCTAAAGTTCATACACATAAACGAACGCTTCAACCAAAGTGTGAGTCTTTTTCATAATTCCGAGTTCTTTTTTGCCTCTGCAGTGTCAGTATAATGTTTGTCGCAAAAATAAAAACAAGCTCGGTTAAGTTAACCCTTTTCCCAAACAATAACGACATTTGACTACTTTGTTGCAGACGACTCTAGAAAACATTGTGGGAAAAGGAAAAATTGATCGTAACGAGCAAGTTATCCTTTTCCAAAAAGGTTTTCTACCCTATCAGAAGATTGTTTTCCAATTTCGTCACATTTAAGCTAACTAAGGTTATCCAATAATCTTTCAGTTTTATTACGGCTTTCCTGGATCCACCAGTTCTAGGCTAGGGCTCTGAAGTGACATGCCACAAGCAACCCCCATGAAACCAGGGGTCTTAGTGGGGTTCGAACAAAGGATCCCGAGTTCTAAGTCCACCACCTTAACAACAAGAATAGCATTGTTCTGGTGTTCAAGATGTCAGAGTTTCGGGTTTGTTCTTCATCAAGGTTTCTTCATATTATCGCCTAGGAGTATCGTTGATAATGAAACAATTAGAAATGTTTTGTTTATTCGTTCTCTAGCATCATTGTTCGACAAGCATTCCTACAATGTCGTTTACAATTCTTGTTAGAGGATATATTAGGGCTTTCTGTATCATACCACAGACAACAGAGTGCACGAAACCTTTCCAAAAACAAACGCAATACTATCTCTCCACTCGGTTATACATCATATTGATTCATTGGACGCTTCCATTTCCGCAGAGGCCTTGAAAACGAACATAACACAATGAACAATTGCTTCTAATGAGCATTTCACGCTGTTTCATCGTGAGGTTTATTTCTTAATACTATAGGTATTTGTTTATGATTTGTCTTGTCTTTTGCGATGTTCGTCGTAAATTCCCGTCACAAACTCCTATATCAATATGTGTCAAAGTTTATATTAAGGTATTTATACAAATGATAAGCCTTTTCTGCAAAATACAAATCATTATTTGTATTTTTCAGAAATGGCTGATCATTTGTATAGAGACTTTGATAACACAGTTTTATATAGTATCATGTGCCTTCAATCAATAGCCCCTTTACCAAATATGTTCCACTCACCCATTACAAAACAACACATTTTCACGACATTTAAAATGTGATGAAATTGGAACCTAATCTTCTGATAGAGCAGAAAACATTGCAATTTCTTCTTTTCCCACAATGTTTTCTAAAGTCGTCTGCAACAAAGTGGTCAAAAGTCGTTATTGTCTGGGAAAGGGTTATACCGAGACTAAGGAATGTTAATCTCGGGAATTCTCTCTCACAAAACCAGAAGGAAGATAAAACAGTAATACCGATAATGTGTTAATTCTGGGTCGCCGCTTCCGGGCACGCTATCTGGGAAGAGTTCACTCCGAATTAAGGAAATGAACGATGAAGTTTGGCCGATATTTCTACCTCAATTTGTGGAATGTTCATCAATCAGTGGCCCCGAACAGAACTTGGACTCGCTTTGTAAAAGGTGATGAAACTTCCACTGGAAACGGGATGCACTATAGAGACGAATGTTTTTACTTTCAGTTTACATTCTGTAGCTCAGTTCTCCTGTTTTACCGTCTTTGATAATGTAGGATAAGCAAAGCTTACTTTCCAAACATCAGACGCGAAGAGAACTGAAATTTGTACAATGGCTTGAGTTCAAATTCCGTCATGTATAGAGACGCATGTTCGCATTTTCACTTTTACATCATAAAGCACGGGTTCTCTGTTTTAACGGTCTTTGAGAATGTAAAAAGAGCATAACTTTCTTTCTAAACAACAGACGGTAATAGAGTGGAATTCATGATAATAATGAGTTCAGTTCAAAATCTGTCGGGAACGGCATGGACTAGAGATACACATTTTTATTTTTATTGTATATCATTTAGCTCGAATGTCCGTATAGAACCGTTTTTGAGGATGTTCTTGTTTTAACCCTTTACCAAACGCCAAATTTTCGACTGTCCCAAATTGAAAGAGTTTGCAGACCACATGTCAAATTGTGATGACATAAAAACACACACATACCCATATCTTTAGAAATGCAGTAGGAGTTCTTATATTAGTATAAACTCAAAAGATAAAAAGTGCACAAATACAGTGCAAAATAGAAATAGGAAAAACACCACCAATAGTGTCTTACTTCATTTGACCTAAATAGTTTGATTATCTAGTTGTCCTGTTTTTTTCTTGTTTGCATAGGTCAATCTATTCCCAACAATTCAATTCAATTCAAATTGTGAGACAGACTATAGAAATCATATCTAAATATTTATACGTTTTACGTTTTTGAACAAATTAAGCTTTCTATAGTGATATTGTTTTATATAGTTGGACCGCCGTGGATATTCCCAAACAAAGTGGAAATGGATTTCCCTTACAAGCTGTTCCGAGACAATCATGCGGTCCAATCCAGTCATTACGAGACAAGTATTGGATAACATTTTTGTTTAGTTGTAATGTACTTAACCCTTTTCCAAACAACACATTTTGAATGTCCCAAATTGAAATAGTTTCCAGACGACATTTCAAAATGTGATGAAATCGGAAAATAATCTTGTTACGAGCAATTTCTCCTTTTCCCACAATGTTTTCTATAGTCGTCTGCAACAAAGGCGTCAACTGTCGTTATTGTTTGGGAAAGGGTTAAAGACATCATGCAATACACATCATAATAAAAATTGTCACATTTATGTTGGTTATAAAAACGGAACACATCCAATCCATTAGTACTTTGGCAAGCTATATCTTAGAGTATTTTCTCCACTAAACCATCCTCCAAACGACAAAATTTCGACTGTCCCGAATTAAAAAGAGTTTACAGACAACATTTCAAAATGTGATGAACTTAAATGATAATCTTCTTATAGGGCGGAAACCATTGTGGAAAAGGGAGGAATTGCTCGTAAAGAGAAATGTCTTCTATTCCCGCCATGTTTCTTACGTCTGCAACAAAATACTCAAATGTGGTTATTGTTTGATAAAGGGTTAAGAGTATTTGATGTTGATAAAGAGTAGGAAAGTGTTAAAATTTACATGTGTACTATTTTTTGACTAAGAGTGCGTTAGCACCTTAGTCCATTGAAGTTACATACCACTTTCTGAGGGACGGTACTTTACAAACTGTGGTCTGACACGAATTAATCATCATCCATCCGCCTTCACTGTGCGGACTAATACCTTCTTTGAACCAAGAATGTAGTCCGGATTCACTCGCTTTATTCTAATTTCATCACATTTCGACCGGAGTAATACATATCAATGGTATGTCGTAATGCGTCAACTTATTCAATCAGTAACACTAAGAATCAATCATTTTTTTTTTTTTCATTTGATCAGTTAAAGTTTTAACATCTGTATTTCCTGTTTTACAACAAAAAGTATAAATACAGTAAAAGCAATCCTTTTTTACACTTAGACTTGTAGCCTTGCAAAAGGAGAATATGCTAGTCAGAAAGACATTTGACATTCGATTGACTGCTGTAAACCTTCATATTTTATACGGTTTTTGTTAGTTATATTCTATTATGTCTTAGATGAATCAACCATGCCTATTCTAACCTTATTGGAATAGACGCACTTCACATGGGCTATATTTGTGAGTATTGTTTTGATTTTTACATAGTTTTCAAAATGATTTCAATATATCGAAACAGTTAAACCCATTACCAACCAATAACGACATTTGACAGGTTTGTTGTAGACGGCTTCTTAACGAGCAATTTCCCCTTATCTCACAATATTTCCTGCCCTATCGGAAGATTATTTTTCAATTTCATCACATTTCGAAATGTCGTCTGGAAACTCTTTCAATTTGGGACAGTCGCAAATTTGGCGGATAGCGGTTTATGGACCCAAACGAGGACTTTCATGTTTAGGCTGCGACCCGGCTTAAGTTAACCACATTATTACCAATACTTAGAATCTTATACAGGGACAACTCGGATGATTCAAGCTGTATTTGTATAGTAGTCCGAATGATTTAGACGTAGAATAAAACATCTACTCCTGAATCATTCGGACTACATGTAATAAACGGACACAAGCCATCACTACGCATGGTTCCACGCACGCTGGTCGGACTACATGTAATAAACGGACACAAGCCATCACTACTCCTGGTTCCACGAACGCTGGTCAGTAGATACGTGTTATTATCGCTGAAACTATTAGAAATGCATTAATAGCAGGGGTCAATTCAGGGGCACCGGAGACTGGATAATTACTGTCCAGGGCAATAATCTCTGATTTGTGGATATAGTTTTTAGACTGGATTCTCCCAAGGATGGGCAGTCATTGTTGATTGCTGTCGACGGGTTTCCTTAATGGAAACTGCCGTTCGATTGTGTCAGACGCAGACGTTTTTTTTCTCTAGAACCCAATCCCCATATAGGAAAATGAGAGTTTCCGAATTTGAAAGCATTTGCAGATGAGAATTTGAAGATCAAGTTATGCGAGTCATTAGAAAGAAGATGTGGTGATCGACAAGAGAATGGTTGCTTTCAATATGCTAAATGAAACCTCTTGGGTCACTCTTGCATTTTGACAAATTGATGGCGCGTTTAAACAAGTATCTATTTAAGAAAGAAAAAACGGAACAAATTTGTACATTTTCTTGCTTGATGAAGAAGGGACAATTAAAGTAAATAGAGGAATTACATGTGATGTGCCTTATCCTACTTTGCTACAATTACGTCTTGGAATTGTCAATTGTATAGGTATCAATATGTTGTTAGTTGAGTGGAAAGGGATACCTATTTATCAAACGTGGGAAGATCTCTTTTTTCTCTTAATCAACATCAATTTTGATGACACACTTCTGTTATCTGATTCTATGCGTGGGTTCAAATTATGTGTCGACCAACGGAACATACTGAACTATTGCTGATTCAATAGCAACAATATTTACCTTTGTTCGAGTCCTGTCAAATCTCAAAATGAGACCGCTTTACTTCAATGTATGTAAGGTATAGAATTTAACGTGGTAATAAGGGAAACGACGTCCCTTATTTTATTCTATAATGAAAGCCATGTCACTGCAAAAAATGAAAACACCATTTTTTCTATAATTGAGTTGTTGTGTTCTCTTGAATGGTTTCTTAATCCGATTCAACATTTCTTTTCTAATTCATTGCGATACCTGATATTATCAGTATTGATTAATGATTTGGGGATTTTTCAGAAGACCTTTACCTTGTGTGTTTTTGGATACAATTGTACCTTTAAACACTACCATTTTGTCGTGTGGACTCCATTTGGCATTCTGTCTATAGTTATGAAATAATGAAAAAAACAACAACATTATTTCTATACTTTTCAGTTGTTGTGTTCTCTTGAATGGTTTCATAATCTGATTCAACATTTCTTTTCCAATTATATTGCGATACCTGATATCACCAGTATTGATTTATATTTTGGAAATACGTTACAAGACCTTCGGGTTCTTGGATACTATCGTACTTTAAAAAAGCTACCATTTAGTCTTATGGACTCTTTTTGGCACAGTTTCTCTAGTTCACCCTTTACCACTTTGTTGCAGACGACTCTGGAAAACATTGTGGAAAGGGAGAAATTGCTCGTAATGAGTAATTTCTCCCTTTCCCACAATGTTTTCTACCCTATCAGAAGAGTATCTTCTGATTTAAGCACAATTTGAATTGTTGTCTGCAAACTCTTTCAATTTGGGACAGTCGAAGAATTGGCACATTGTTAATGATATTATATTACATAATACCGTTAACACAGCAGGCACCAATAGAAGTATTGACTTACACGCAGTATTCAAGAATCCCCAATGGGAACCCACTTAATTAAAGTGATTGCCTGTGAACAGCGTACACGCAATGAAATAACAATGAGCATCGCAGGTCAAATGGTCAACACATATCGACACTGATTCGATCCGATTCCTTCGATGCTTCTGTATAGTTCTTTTGACTGGCGATCTCTGAACAACTGGCTTGATTACCGTAATTGTACCAAACAATTCAAGGAGTTCAATTGATCTTCAGCTGTATGTAGATGGGGTTTTCTAATTACTGTAAGGAAAAACGAGAAACTACTTTAATGTAAATCTTTCTTTACTAATAATCTTTTTTTATAACAAGTTAGAACATTCCTCAATTTGAACGCGTTTTCATTTCAATTGAACGATCGACAACGCGCCGGCATCAGTTTAACCAATGAAATTACGTTCACATTTCTAATAAACAATGCAAATGAATACATTTTTCAATACATATAGCCCCTATTGCAAAAAGCATAGCAACTCAAAACTATCATCCAGATGGGTTTTATTAACAAGTTAGTTGTCGTCTATGACTATTTCAAACAATATAGGGACTACCTTTCGTTGGTTAAAACACTGAGGAACAAAGGATTATAGATATAATAGTTTGAAAAATTCTGGAAGATGTATCCATGCATGATACTGTACCAAGCAAGGCCATAGCCACACCTCGAGTGAAGCCCTCCTTGTAAAGATCTGCCACACACAGACCGCATTGTTTATACCCTGTTCGTATATAAACTTCTCAACAGGAAACATGCTTTATGTTAACCCACTTTTGTATTTTTGACTTACTTCTTTGTGCATCTGCAGTAGAGGAATCAAAGATTTAATATTAAAGCAGAAAATACTTTTTAAAAAAAAATCTATTTCACCTTTTGTCACAGTTGATTGAGGATGATATTGAACACGCGATTGTTCATGCTTTTCCCTTTTGCTGTTCCTTCGATTTTGGCAATTCACAAAAACGGAACTAACAGAACAGGAATGGTTTTCTGTTTTGCAACCTGACAAACACCAGCATTTCAAGCATATTAGACGTCGTTATCATTGATCACATACACATGTTTCAATAAAAGAAAACAACGAAAGAAAAATGAATTGAAATATCTATAACGTTTGATCTTAAACGTTTAGTCTATAACATTTTAAAAGAAACCAAAATACGATTATCTACAAAAGAGATGATAAACTTACCACATTGAATAGCTAATTGTGGGGGGTGAGGATCTAAAAGATATAACTGCTTCTGCTTATTATTTGTTTTTTAATCAAAGCTCAAACTCTCCAATTCGACGTTGGTTAATGCATTCGTTGTGTTCATTCACAAGAGAACAAAGCGCATCAATAGATCAGTAGCTTAGTGGAAGCAAAGCATTGTTCAAACTTGTATATGGTTTATAGGCTAGAGTTCAAGGCTATGTGCCTGCCAAACAGAGCACCGTTAAGTTTTAAAGAAACAAAGACGCGTTTTAAGTTCTTGAACTAGATTCCACCCGATACCATTATCAGGTCGTTACTGAGAGTGGCAATTGACATGTTAACATATTTGCGTGGTATAATGCTATAAATCATACGAAAGCATCATATCTAAATTTTACCGATTACATTTAACCATTAACCAAGTAGTCTACCTAGTCTGTGCTTTTCGAGCTGTCTGCAGCAGGGTACCGTTTTACTAAACGACTAACGGAACGCATTTGCGTAAGCCAACGCTGATACATGTATGCATGTATAGTATCTTAAATAAAAAGACAATTTTGTAATGTGACACGTCATTAGAAGCGTCTCGGAAACACGATTCATATGCTGTTTTTTCTTTTGCAATATTGTTTATTTAAATAGTGAATTAAGAAAGTATGTTATTTTTGACTTACGCAAAACACCAGAATAAGATGTTTAGTAGAACTCTATCCAGATGTTTGTAGACTTTTAAGTAACATTTAACTGTATATTCGTCCTACATGATTGTCACTCTAAGATTATTTTACAATTTGAAAGATGTTCAAAATTACATTATGTAGTTCTATGATTATTTTTTTGCATAACATAATTATTTATGTTATGTTATGTTTACTTTATTATCTATGAAATACTCAATTCCGTCTTCTATCGTCAAATTTTAACAGAATCAAGTGGTAAAGACCGTTTCTAGAAGGTAGATTGGAACGGACACAATTCTTAAATCGGTCATGCAAACAAGCTGTACCAATCCTTTACGCAAAATAGAACTTGTATCCTTCAGACTTTAAATAGATTGGACATGATTATTTGTATTGTTTTACAAAAAGGAAATAATTCTCCGGCAGGCAAGAGAGTATGTTTGAATAGGAGAGATTGGTGTATTGAGCAATTTTCCCTGCATGGCCAATAGTATGGCAAAGCCTTTCCATCGAACAAATGGAATACAGCGATGTGGTACTAATGGACCACGTTCAATTGTATATCTCTCGATGTATATAACAGGAATAAATATTTACCATAGAAATAGCGATTTTCCTCAGGGCTTTCTCGGTTAACAGTTGATTCAGTTTTATAAAAAATAAAAGTAAAACTATTTGAAATGTTTATAAGAATTTGCGATCGAATTAGACCATTGAAAGAATCGAAGTTTTTTCCCAAGTGTGAATGCGATAGGTTGAAATAAATCCTGGGTTTTCAAGCATTTGTTTGATGGAACACTGATTGGCGATAGACTAAATATAACTTTTTATTTCAACTGGTTTGTACAGTTTTACCATTTGGCAGGTGTTTCAATTGGTCTTGCGGGACAGGTTGTGGGAAATTCGAGCATGAACTATGTAGGGTATTGTGTTGTTGTGAAAAGAGACAAACGTGAAAAAGGGTTTTCCCTTCACCGTTTGACGTATGGAATTGGAATTTGTTTATGCCAATATTGTAAACGATAATAGACTGTTCATAAGAACTATCAAAAGGTTTTATTCATCATGCTAATAATTTGAGGGAGAAATCTTTATAACGAAATTGACCAAATAACAGTAAAAATAATTTTGGATGATGTAATACACTATTTTCTGCAGGAGTAAGTCATCCACCCATAAGAACGATTTACCCAAACATTAGTGCTCGAACCGACTACATGCTTATGCAAACAGGTTAAACTACAGGCCAGCCGCCAAGTAAATTGGCGGCTGACCTGTGTTTTAACCTGTTGGCTACTCTGAGTATCTTTCCTCATCAAAATTAAGTAGATATTAAAGAATTTGAAAAAGCAACAACACAATATTTATAAAGAATTCCCAACATTCTTAGGGTTAACAATCAAGGTATGAGTATATGATATTAATCTGAAACCAGGCTGTGATTCACGATGGTCAAGCCCATCTGACAATCAGGGATCTTCTGGCACTCTGTGTCAATGTAGCAGAGCTTCTGCCAATTTAATTAGGGCTTGGGATTAATCGTATAATGCCAGTACGAGATATCCGGGTTTTTTCCGCGCAAGAAATTATCTTGATCTATATAAGCTTGCTTCTTACCTGGGTCGAAGTTGTGTCTTTAGAATGAAGAACCAGGAGAAAATAGAGGGGTGAAAGATTTTGGGGTATAAAAGGGGAGGTAGACAGATAGTTGAAGATAGATGATACATCTTATACCGCTCTCTCAGAGCGCGAAGCGCTCGGAGAGCGGATAACGGTAACATACGTACGAGTAACAAGTTATGTTAACACCGGTTATACCATTAGCAAAAAAACAGGTGGCTTCCGGTTTACCTAAAGGAGAAAACTCGGGTTTTGCTTCGGGAGTTTCCGGCTTTACGGAATGGACTGGTTCTATCTAAATTTATTTTCAAGCATTACCTTTATCTACCAATATATCTACCAATAGTGAACCATTCCTTGTAAAGAGAAAACTCGGGTTTGCTTCGGGTGTTTCCGGCTTTATGGAATGGACTGGTTTTACATAAATTCATTGCCGCTCATTGAGTTTATTTCCGCCAATCATGAATGAACCATAAACCATTCTATCGAAAAACAAAACACGAACAACAGGATCGGCGCCACCGCTTCAAACTTTAAATTGGACACAGTGTTCAACTCCTTGAAAGGAAAACAAATCGCCGGTTGTAGGTAAGAGAACTTTTTGTACTCTTTCATTTCGTTATAAAACAGTATATCTAATTAGACCATTTTCACCAAAATTCGTCGTAGAAAGATCGAGAAGGCGAGCCCTCGTCACGCCTCGCTGAAGATGCTTCCTCTAAACAAACATCCATCTGAAAAAACTTCTTCCTTTTAAGTAGAACTACAGCATTCATTTTTTAGTATTACAGTACATGCTCCCTGCAGTACTTGGCTAGAAAATGTGTGTTGCCCGGTGAAATAAGTGTTCACCTATCGATTCGGTGATTACACCCTGCAGTTAGGCATAATCTAATGTTTATGTAGACGGTCTATGTCATTTTTGCGATGTGTAAGGAAAGCATTAGGTACACATCGTGTTGTAGATGGAATACACTATTATGCTGACCAATAAAGCAACGATATCAACTCGTCAGTTGCTGATATGGATTATTTGTTATTGTTGGAGCTTTTAAATTGAGTACAATGTACCTTCTTGACAATTCAATAGCAATTCAATAATTCAATTATGGGGCGATATTTTAAGTAACAATAACAGCATGAATTTCCTTTTCCAAAAGTGAAATACCCTTTTACATAGGCGTAGGAGCCCCCCCCAATATCCACACGGGGGGGCAGAGTATACTTTGCCCCCGCCCCCAATATTCACAATGGCAAATGAAGATATTTGAAAAGAAATATGAAAGAAACAAAATGTAACAGCAGAATAAATGTGTTTTTTTGTGCTTTATCTTACACCAATTCGCCTTTTGTTACGCATTATAACAAAAATCTTTTTGACGTCATCATTGCAAATGGCAATCTAAACACATCTGGTTTATCCAATGAAAACTCAGCTCACTGAAATACCCGGGAAGTCTAGATTGGCGAAAACAGTGGTGTAAAACGTGTTCTAAGGAGTCAGACTCAATATTGTCTTCAATTGTTACCTAAAGGGGTCAGACTCAATATTGTCTTCAATTGTTACCTAATGCTTGAAAATTAATCTAAAACGAGTTGAATGCGTGGCTGTGACAGTCTGGCCGCTGCACCTTTTGTTTAGATCAATGCATTTGATTTCCGCGTGAGATCGAGACCTGGCATATCCTTTTATTATTATTATTTTTTTTATTTAAGATACACATTTTCATACGCTTTCTTGTTATTCTTATAATGTTATTGAATTTGTAAATGCATGAATAGCCATGAAAAAGTTTAGGAACATTTATTCTTAGACGGGCCCTCATCTGAAGTTGCCCCCCCCCCAATATTGAAAACGCTCCTACGCCTATGTTTTAAGTATTTGGTTATGTATGTCACCTTATATGGCAGTATTTTATTCGTTTCGTCCAGTGATGATATAATTCCAAAACATTGAATTGTTCTTGCAAGTGAGAATTTTGTCCTAAAGGTTTATGGTAATAGATCCCTTAGTTGTATTTTCTTTATATTACAGAATGTATGATGGTTGGAAATATGTCTATTCTAAAGAAAAGATGCAGACCTGCATAAACATTGATTCTGTTTTATAATACAAGTAAGTATATGTCTAAACATGTATATTCTTTCTCTCCCCTTTGAATAAACAAACATAATTGTCATAAAGATTGAAGGTAACTTATTAATGTAATATAGCAAAGAAGCAATTCTCTTTAATGTGAGAGTTTGTTTTTTTCTTTAATTTGAACATTTTTGTATGATCCAGAAATGTTGATGAATTTGGTGTTGCTCACAATTTGTAAATAACTCTTTCTCTTTTCTTTTTCAAAAACCTTGGTTAGAATGAGAATGAAACCAAAATAAGTCAAGACAGGTTGGACTATAGATTTTTTTTATCACCAATCAGCTCTTTTTTTATTCTGTCAGTAAACTGCTTCAATTGATTACCATCAGGAATGAATTATTTCCATTGTTACCAATTAAAAATTATAAGTCAGTTTAATGTGGCCAGTATTGCCAAAAGATTTAAATTTTTTATTTTTCTCTTTTAACAGCCAAATCTGATGACTAACTGGCAGAGTAAGGAAGGTGTAACAGCAACAGAACATTCAGTGATGTGGATATAATAAAAAAACAGATGAAGATTTACAAGGAGATACCTTAAATCTTCATGTTTGATCAGTGAATAGTCTTAAAGTTTAGTTTTCTTTCCAAAAGACTTATTTCATGAAGAAAAAATAACATTTACAATGATATATCATATGTTATGGACATCAAAGGACAATAATATAGAAAAATTGAGAAGGACTATGAAATATTCTATAATGACAACACTGTCACATGTCTCATCTTTTCTTTCTTTCAAGAAGCCTTAAAAAAACACAACTCAATCAAATTATTGAGACAAAAAGCATTATCATATTATGTTAAAACTGCTTAGTAAGCCTGCAGCAGACCAGAGGAAGACAGTAACTTGAGTCATTACTTGAATTTCTTTTCTAATTATTGCATGAGTATGAAGGGAAAAAAGATGAGAGTTTAATTTGCATACATCAATGTTGAATTATTATTTCTCCTTTGATTTACCACAAAATTTTGAAACTTATTATGACAAGGGGAAACAGGCTGAGAGAGAACATTTTCCTTGTCACAATTGCTTTTATTCATTGGAAAAAGAAACTTTAATTAATACCTGTTATTGCTTTAAATTTGAAACATTTTGTAAAAGAAAATGGCTACTTTGTATATCATAGAGTATTTGTTTTTTCTTTTATTTGAAGAAGTTGAACACAAATGTTTCTGTCATATTTTTCCAACTCTCAGAAGTGTTTTTCTATCCAAACAATGAAGGTCAGGGAACTGTTGATGTCAAGAATGAAGCTAATGTGCCAAAACTAAGCTGTGACTTTGTTTTTTCAACCAAATTGTTAAAGCAAGGAATTAAAATACATTAACTAATGCTGTCTGCTGATTATCACTTATGTCTTTTAACTTCATTTCATTAATCATTTATTGCATACAGAACTTTTTCTAAGTTCTTTAATAGATAAAAACATATAAAAAAGCAGTGTTTCATGTGTTAACAAAGGTTTATGAATTATTGTTTTATTAAAGTTAAACGATTTTTTTTTATTTTAAAGTTAAACGAAATACCTTTTGGCTACAACAAAGCTTTTTGTTGTTATTGAATGACCTTTTGTAGATCAGCAAAGCAATCTCTGGGATTTTCTTATCTATATTGAACAATAAAGAACCATTCAAACAAAGACCTGATTGGCTTTCTATTTGATGTAATTTGGTAAGTCCCAAAGCATGTAGATGAGTATGTTGTTGAAATTCATCTGAAACTATTAATCCAACTGACCCTTCTTCATCATTAAATGACATGTTGTTTTTTTCTCATGATGATTTAAACCAGTACCTACAACACATGATTTTGTGAAGAAAATTCTATGACTTCAAGCAGAAACAGACTTTGTGGTTCAAAAATTATAGTTTAGTGGTTCTGTCATTGCATGAGTAGTTTGTCCTTACATGATGAATGACTCATTATTGATAAAAGGCCCTCATTCACAGCCCAAGCAAGCTTTAACCTTTCCCAAAAAACAAATTGACAGAGTTTGCAGACGATATTTCAAAATGTGATGAAATTGAACAATATTATTCGGAAAGAGCAGAAAACCTTGTGGGAAAAGGAAGACTTGCTCGTTACGAACAATTTCTCCTTTTCCCACAATGTTTTCTAAAGTAGTCTGCAACAAAGTCGTCAAATGTCGTTACTGTTTGGGAAAGGGTTAACTAATACCCATATAGAACATAATCCATCAAAAAAGTCTACCAGGAGACTTGCCCTTTTACTGAGACCTATCTAAATGTGACAAAGATGACAGCTCTGTGATAAAATGAGTATTTGCTCCCCTTAGTAAGCTAATTCTTTTATTTCCACAAAGTTGAACTTTGAATTTAGATTGAAAAGCATATTCAGTATGCAAGTTTCATGCAAAATCCATAACAATGAGTTGAGAGAGCGGTCTAGAGGCAATGCCTTTGTTCATATTATGAATTGCGTTTTAATATCTTTTATTTTTGGGTTTTAAAATAGATGAAACCATAATAACATATGTAAATGACTTAATAAATCAGTCAGAAATACAGATAACGGGCTTTTATATATTGAAGTAAATGGGATGATAAACCGAAAATGAAATTGAATATAGATAATGTTTTACATATCTTTTGCCAAAAAACTGTTTTCTTTTGGAGATCTTAACGATTTATCAAATTAGATTTTGGGCGCACACTCGAGAATGAAACTATTGCTGCGTGAATGCCATAACATGAAGCTTCTTTCCCTTTCATCCTTTGCATACAGACATAGACCTCCCATGATTGAATGAGAAATGAGAATTCGCGACACGACCAGGTTCTCTATCTTATAAGCAGGTGGAACGTGTACATTAATTTGTCAGAATTACCTGCGCCGTGAACACGAAACGTGGTACATTCCCCCATACAAATGAAAGCTGAACGGGCTGATAAACGGGAGAAAATGATCCCTTTTGGGCCGTGTCAATAAATAAATAGACACATTCTATATTGCTGGAACGCATTCGACCGTCTCGAGAAGACTAAATAAATGGGTAAATCATGATCCTTTTCGAGATGTCTTTTAAAGATTACCAGATAAAGCCTATATTGTTGGTACACATTCGAATCGTCTTCACAAGACGATTCGAATGTGTACCAACAATATAGAATTTGGAGGAGAAACAAAAACGTTTGGAAGACAATTTTCTCCAGAAATTTTGGTGCAACTTCTTAAATGTACTGCGTTGGCTTGTAAACTAAATCTAATTATTTCCCGGAACTTTTGAGATTCGTTGTGGGGAACCCTGCCGGTTCTAAACCAACACATGGAACGGGCGACAATAACAGCCTGCTTTCACAGATTTTAAAGCGACTATAACGTGGGACAAATATGCGTAAACATAGGGTTTGTTATTCGAGAGATGAGTTTGTCATTCGAGAGATATTTCAACTTTGAAATCGTTGTTTTCAATTTTCAAGTTAGAATTAAAAAGTAATACACAGAGAGGAGATGCAAAGGGGAGAATGTCTAACCGAATAACCGGGGTTTTAGTTGTGATTGTCAATCCTTGTATTTGTATCCCCTTTGTGGGTGATATTTCTAAAGAAGCACATTAAAGCCATACCTGTTATGTTATCGATTTGTCGTTTTTCTTAGTAAGGTAATCATCAATGTTTACCAGTTACAATTAGGTCTTATTACATGTTTGATCCGTCACCGTGGCCTAGTGGTAATGTCGTCCGTCTCGGGAAGGGCAGGTCGAAGGTTCGAGCCCCACGGGGCGCGCTTGTCCGGAGAATGTTTCTCGTGGGACTTGTTTCGAAATCGCCGTTCGTGAGCCGCGAGCTAGTTAAATTTAATGGTTACCGACTAATATCCGCTTGGCGCCTAGCATAGTGATAGAAGTTGAGAGGTACTTGGTATGATATGTGAAAAGTGTCCCATAAGCCAAATCAGACTGGCCCTTTCAATAGGGGTGACAATATAATAAAATAGCTTTTACCTTTTACATGTAAGCCCACATAACAATACACTTTAACTACGAATCCTGGTATAAAGATTGGTATGAAGGAGACACCTAATGCACATTTCCTTTTATGTATCTGTGTATGCAAAAGGAAAGAAATTGCTTGGAACGAGTAGCTCGGTATTTAGTTCTAATTTCATTTTTACAGAATATAACATTAAGCGTTTTATATAGGGTAATGTAAAGGGTTTTCTGTTGTTTGTTATAAAAAAAATTTGTCGAAAAACGACGTTTAAGGAAAGAAATGATTAATCTTCATTTTCTAAAACAAAAAAATGATCACAAACAAAGTCATGTAATTTCCTTAAAAAAGTCATATAACGAAGCATTCATTCCTATATCTCAAACGAACTAAGTACTATTTCGTTTGGTGAAATGGTTTAACTTTCGTCAAGGTTTCCTGAAAAGCCTTCTGAGTCTATTACGTAATGCAAAGGATTCGTCTGCCAGGACTGAAGGGTTTTGAGACAAATACCATGTTTCCTTATCGAACGTGGTACGAGAGGGTAATTAGTCTATAAATCTGAATCAACGGAGGCAAGGAACAGAATCAATTAGATAACACAGATGTTTTGCTTACTTCAGTTCATTACGTTTCCATGTAGCTACCTGGAACTACCATCTCCGTATAGACTGAGCTTGAAACAACATTAAAATTGCGACCCTTAGAAAGCAGGGTTATTTTCTTTAAAATATATTTTTGTCGTCTGCTTTCTAAAACCTTACACATCGGCCGAATTTTAATGAGGAAAGATACTCCGACTAGAAAACAGGCTAGATCACCGACCAGCCGCCAGTTTATTTTGCGGCTGGTCTGAATCTAACCTGTTTGCATAAGCATGAAGTCGATTTCAGCAACATAAGGGTTAAATATCACAACGACATGAGGAGAGTATGCAGGTGAAGACCTTTTTAGTTAACCTTTCTTCGCTAATGGCAGCGTTAGAAGGGGAAATGACTATCAAAAAGGTCGTCATGTACATCCCGCACCTTGAAAACAAACTATCCATTGGCTTTTCTTTCTCTAGGTTTGGTAGTTAGCTTAAGGTCATCCTTTGATTTATATGAAAGATGCTCGTCGTATTTATTACGTCACAATGTTTTACTCAGTCCCATAATGGTTGTTAATGACCGGTAAGCCATGTAGAAAAAAGCTTTCCTGCGATACAAATTTTGACGGTTTACTTATTCAAAGTGACGGTTTAATTCGTCTCAGACTTTTAAACGAACTGTATCTTTTATGAAATTATATTTCTATCGTGATTACGTCGGTTTTGATAGAAAAGGAGGGAAAAATCCCTGATGTAAGTAAACGTAGCTTTTATACAGCTGATTCAGAATGCCCCTTTGCACATTTTTTAACTATTTGACAACTGCCATAGTGCCATTTGCGCATCTTTAGACAGGACAGACTGTTCTCGAATATTTAGTAGTGCCATCGACACTTTACCAAACGCCAAAATATCGACTGTCCCAAATGGAATAGGTTTGCAGACGACATTTCAAAATGTGATGAAATTGAAAAGTGACCTTCTGAGAGAGTAAAAAGTATTGTGGGGATAGGAGAAATTGCTCGTCACAAATCGACTGTAACAAAGTGGTGCAATGTCGTTATTGTTTGGTAATGGGTTTCGTTGTGCTATAATCCACTCAAAAACGGTTTAGGCCTATCAGTGTGTATTCACAGACATTTCCCCGGGAAATCCTCAACAATCTGTTAGATAAACATTCGAGTAGAATCGGGCGAAATCGTGACAGGAGTTTCTCCCATTGGCGATCAAACACTTCTCTACGCTTCTAATGGGATACGGATATCTGGGAAATGGTACTATGGGATGCGATGATCATTGATCCGTTTGTTTTCGTAATAAATGGGACGCGCGTCCTACACATAAATCAGAGGTTGACCCTTCGATAATTACAAAACCTAGAGACAGAGAAGTCCATTGATGCTTTGGAAGTAAGGTGTGAGAGTCACCTTTCCTTCTCATGCTACCGTTAGGGAGGAATTGAGGACATAACCGCTTAAGAGGGTCAAGTAACGTACACAGAAAGTTTCCGTAAACTTGAATCATCAGATTTGCTACATGCACCTACATGTATACGTGAAACCTATGCAACTGGAATATCCAGATTAATATTAGTCAAAAGATAATTTATTTTCAATTCAGCATATAACATACAGTGCAAAAAAATGACAGTCATAGAATAAAGCTTTTCAAAGAGGTCATGCCACAAAGTCTCACAGGTGTGAACATGTCAATCCTATTGCAAATGCATTATTAGATTGTTTTCAGTGTGATTTGTTACCTTTCAAAACTAGAAACATCAATTCATAAACATTCACATATTAGTTAACCCATACCCAAACAATAACGACATTTGACCACTTTGTTGCAGACGACTTTAGAAAACATTGTGAGAAAAGGAAAAATTGCACGTAACGAGCAATTTTTTCTTTTCCCACAATGTTTTCTGCCCTATCAGAGGATTATTTTCCAATTTCATCACATGTTGAAATGTCGTCTGCAAACTCTTTCAGGACAGTCATAATTTTGTTGTTTGGGAAATGGTTAACCTTATGCATGACATAGTGAGGCAGCCAGACGTTTAAAGATAATGACGTGCAAGAATATCTAATTCATTAAATGTTATGTTTGATCAACTGTAATTCAAATGCAAGTTCTTACATTGTAAATAAAAAAACAAACATTATATCCGTTAAGAGATCGACGGAGTTCTTCATTTAACAGAATCGTGTTTGACGATTTGAATACATATAGTAGGTTTTGTCTAAGCCTTCAAACACTCACTTGATCAAAGAGATAGTACTACGATCGTAATGCAGACAAACGTTCATTCAGATTTTCCGAAAGCTGTTTGAAGCGATAAGGAACAAGGGGTCATTGTTTTGAAGGTATTGAGACGGAAGACACTCAGAGTAGCAAACAGGTTAGATCTCAGGCCAGCCGCCAATGTACACTGGTCTGGATCTAACCTGGTTGCACAAGCATGAAGTCGATTCCAACACTGTAACGGTTATGCCTTTTATTCCATATAAACGCTCTCAAATGAATAGATATGAATTGTGGAGTATTGCCACAGTTATGCTTTACTATGCTAAAACATTTACATAACACAAAACATATCTAAAACACTGCATCTTGTTTGAACTTAGATTTATTTGTTCGTAAATGTAAATTCTCAGGAGGTCAGAATGAGGTACTGAATCAATGTCATCAACATGGTCTGATGAATAGCTAGTGTAAAGCAAAAGATAAATTATAATCACCCTATGGAATTCCACTTCATGAAACGCCCGTTCCATTTGCATAATCTCGCTATATATTATGGATAGGACACAGTCAGTATAAAGTCCTACATGGCATGCGGAGATCGGTCCGTTTAGTGCTGCACATGCGTGCGATTACTGGCCAGAACTAACGAATGTTTTAAACTTCTATGAACACGTTTAGCCCTTTTAGAACTGGAACCGACTTCATGCTTATGCAAACAGGTTATATCCAGGCCAGCCGCCAAGTAAATTGGCGTCTGGTCTGTGATCTAAACCTGTTTGCTACTCTGAGTATCTTTTCTCATCAAAATTAAGCAGATATATAAGATTTAGGAGAGCAGAAGACGCAAAAATCTATTTTTTATAAAAGTACTAAGTTTTGAAATAATGTCTTTTAGAATAGCACGCATGTATAAAGCTACTCCATGCTCCCCCTTTATATTTCGCATTTTGCTCTTATCAATGGAGGATATAAACCCTTTCCAAAACGACAATTTTTCGACTGTCCAAAATTGAAAGAGTTTGCAGTCGACATTTCAAAATGTGATGAAATTGAAAAATAGTCTTCAGTTAGAGCAGAAAACCTTGTGGGAAAAGGTAAAATTGCTCGTTACGAGCAATTTCTCCTTTTCACACAATGTTTTCTAAAGTTGTCTGCAACAAAGTGGTCGAATGTCGTTATTGATTAGGAAGGGGTTAACAGTCTGATTTCCGTTATTTACAGATGGCTACAAAGGGCAAATTTCTATCTTATTTATCGTACAATGGAATACATGATTAATATGGGCGCAATAACAATAGGACTATATTGAATAATCATATGATCGATTGACCTTTGTCTGAGTTAGAAAACAACATTAGCATCACTAAATTAAACTATTATCAGTTCTCCTAATCTATGATTAATGTAATAGGTTATTATTACATTTTATTAAAACCTTCTATAATTCTTGAACATGACAAAGCTCCTTGTATTCTGCCTATAAATGGCTTCACACATGCTATATAAATATGTTTTGTAATGGCCCTGTCACACTACAACGTATGGACTTAACGTATGCCGAACGAATGATTTCTTTTTGAAAAAGTGTCCATACGCCGGCATACGTCGACCCGGGTACCTAAAAATCAAATTTGTTGTGGATTGGTCGCATACATAACGTATACACAACGAATCTAACGTATACAGAACGTATGTCCAACGTACATCCAACGTATCTATAACGTATGCTTAACCTATGAAATATACGTTGTCATACGCTCAAAAGTTTTGAACATACCCAAAACATTTTTTTTGTCTCGGCGTTCATGAACGTATGACAGCGTATGACAGCGTGCTGATAACGAACACCTAACGTACCCCTAACCTATACCAACGTACACCAACGTATTGGCAAAAAATCTCATACGCTGGCATACGTTAAGGCCATACGTTGTAGTGTGACAGGGCCATAAGCTATCAACATGTTTTTTTATGTTTAACGCTGAATAGAATTATTTTATGTTATGTAACGTTATGTTATATAAATGTTTTATGTACCCGTTAAGCAGACATGCCAACACTTTAAACGTTAAAGGATATACTAATCGATACATGGAGATTGACTGTTTAGTGACTATCTGCTCTTCGCCGTAAAGCGTTATTCTAAAGCAATCCATTTAGGAAACGTTCTTAAAGACCTTAGAAAACCATTTAATGATTCGAATATAAGTTTAAATAGTTCGGGATGTTATGTTCTATATATTCAAAAGCACACTAAAACAAGAGAGAGAAGAATGTATTGCTTGTTCTTTTTGAGGGGGAATCTATTTTAAGTAAATTACTAGCTGGGTATATCACGTCTTTTTGTTTCACAAGCCCAATGTAATTGGTTTCAAAGTTCACTCGTGGACATATATAACTATCATTTGTTAGAATACCATACAGTATTTTGTCACACACATTGATGTATAGAGAATAAATGATTGGTGTAGTGAATCGGAAATGTTATCGGACAAGGCTTAGGAATATTATCCGGTGAGCCGAAGGCGAAACGGATAATAATCCGAAGCCGAGCCCGATAACGTTTCCCATTCAAAAACACCAACCATCTATTCTATTTATCATGTTACTTTTATGTATTCTTTTAAACAAACAAGATGTAAATAAAACACGAGAGAAAAAAAGGGAAAAGATAAGTAGAGAATGATGTAAACATGACGTCATGTCGTTTATATGACGTCATGATTCGTCACGTGCATAAGTTATATGGTAAGTGCCGGATATCACAAATGTTATACGGCACCTAGTTACCGGTCCCAAAATGGCACTAGTGACATATCTTGATACTTACGGAGGAGACGGGTGTGGTACTAACGTAAGTAATTTCATTCAGCGAAGATAATTAGTTTACATAAAACGGCTAGGCACAATTTTTATAATCTAAAGGAGAACTGTTTATTTCTACAGTGTGTAAGACATGCAAATCTTCGCGACTAACCCTCTCTAAAAAGCAGGAAACTCATATATAAAAGTAAGGGGGAAATTTCGTTTATTATAGTGTCACCCCTGGTGAAATGTTAAGCCAGTTTGGCTTATGAGACACTTTTCACTGATTACACCAAGTACCTCCCAACTTCTATCACTATGCCAGGCGCCAAGCGGATATATGTTTGTACTCATTGATTTAACTAGCTCTCGGCTCACGAACCGGCCAATGAAGAACAAATCCAACGAGAAACCTTTTTCGGATAGACACCTCCTGTGGGGCTCGAACTTTAACCTCCAGTCCCATGGCGGAGGCATTAACCAATAGGCCAGGCCTACGGATATATAAAGCAAAGGGTTGGGAGTAACGAGGAATGTGTGGCAGGACAACGAATGTGTATGTAACTCATGACAGAAAACAATTGAACCCAGAAGCTCTGAATTCGTTTCTATGACGGCAATGTTCTATTCTAACTTGTACCCTGGCAAATGTTAATTAAACTGTCAGCGAAAGACGTATTAGCCAACCATCCTTTGCGATTGATTCTTCTAATGGATGCTATTGCCAGTCTGCTGATGATGAATAGAATGAGTTATGTTACATATACAAGAAAGCGACAATTAGCCTGCCAACAACACGGAAAGTTAATCCTTTTGTTATTTGTATAGAAAGATTCGCCCAAGATAAGCCCACCCATGGCCACATTTTTTGTCAAGGGGACAACCACCGGAGTAGCGTGTGTGCATCCTTCGAAAGGACAGACTGTTCTTGAATATTAAGTTCTGATATAATCCTTTGCCAAACGCCACATATCCGTCTGTCCCAAATTGAAAGAAGTAGCAGACGACATTTCAAAATGTAATGAAATCGGAAAGTAATCTTCTGATAGGGTAGAAAACATTGTGGGAAAAGGAGAAATTGCTCGGCACGAGCAATTTCTCCGTTTCCCACATTGTTTTCCAGAATCCACTGTAACAAAGTAGTCAAATGTCGTTATTGTTTGGTAATGGGTTAAGTATTGCTTTAATCCAGTCAAAAAGCCAACCATTCTTTGCGATTGATTCTTCTAATGGATGCTACTGCCAGCCTGCTGATGATGGGTAGAATGGGTTATGTTACATATACAAGAAAGCGACAATTAGCCTGCCAACAACACGGAAAGTCAATCCTATTGTTAATTGTATAGAAAGATTCGCCCAAGATAAGCCTGCCCATGGCCAGATGGTAATGCTATTGGGTTTGATGTTTCTAGGCCCGCCTCGAGGCATGTTAGAACCCCGATATATGTATATATCGGCCTCTCGCTTGGCTTACTGAGTAGCCAATTGTGCGTTAAACGTTATACGGTGTTTATGTGTTACATGTAGTTTATCTCGTTTTCCACCTTATTTTAAAGGTTGAAATTAAGAAATAACTGAAATACTGTTGAAACAAAGTAAAACCACATTCATAATCTTACTTAATAAAAAAATTACTTTGGCATTTACTAAAAATCATTTTAAGAACGATTTTGATGTTTGGATAAATGGCTTCTGATGATCGATTCATCTTTTTCCACGATGATTAATTCCCAATAGCATTCGAAAACATTATTGTTATGTTATTCCCCGCATTTTCGTCTGCTAAAAATCTATGAAAGGTACCAGCTTCCGGGGGGGGGGGGGTCGACCAAAGCAATGGTCGGCCTTTGGTATGACCCTACGGGGTCTTAAACCCCCAGCCTTCAACATACGAGACAATCTTGCTCAGGCCGTAGTCATTCATCTGCTATCGTCGTTCCAGACGTTTTTGGTGGATTGTGCTAAAAAGGAAAACATATCAGACTGATCATATATTCGAACAACAGTTATACAAAGGCATTTAAAAAACATTCAAACCACCTCATAATCAAGATAGTACTGTGAGCTGCGTTGTTGACACTTTGAATGATTTCACTAATTAAAAATATTAACATTGATGTTGTTTATTCGTTTTTGTGTTGCTTTTGTTAATTTATATATGTTCTATGGATAAAATAACACCACATATCTAAAGAATTACACAAAACTCGATTGTTGATACACGTGTTACTGCATTTGATAATCGTCAGGTGGTGATACATTGCATTCATGCTGTAGATGAAATAAACCGTTTAAACGGGATATTTTGTTAACAATTGTCTTAATTTGAATTATCGTTTCGCGTCGATATTTTTAGATAACATCATCATGCGGCTCTCGAAACCGTTTGACTGTACGTGTCTATGCCTTATTTCCGTCATACGAAATCATCAAAATGGTAAAGAGTCAACCATCAACAACACAAAAGGCAAAGATGCTCGCTTTAGTTGAATAAATGAAAGCACAACTGTTCTGTAATTTTAGAATTAAGGAATTGATAGAAGGATTTTGTTGCGTGATGGAAAATAATTAAATCACTATCTAAACAATTGCTACCTTCATAGCACAATATGTAAAGTATGGTCCCTTCAAGGAGATAAAGTAACGCGAGCTGTGAGTTCAACTTGGTAGCGCGTGTAAGCCTAGCCTGGGGTCCCGACCAATGCGGTTGAAAATGAGTATGTCATTCCTTCTAGAGGTTTTTCTAATTTCAGATAGCGCTGCTAGAGTGGTCTTTTTTGCATCAAACATTCAAACGACACCACATTTTATACTGTCAGTTCCAATAAGTATTAACAAGGCTAAGTCATATTCACTTGTAATCTAGTTGGGAATAAAACAACTTCTAAAATTTCAGTACCGATAAATGTCCATACATCATTGAGAAAATGTTTAGATAATGAGATATGTCTTTTACCATAACCTCATTCGGAATATGCTTTCTTTGTGAACATCGAACAGACAGGGGAGATTACCTGCTGGTCCATGGTTTCCAAGGCAACCTTGTGCACGTTGTCAATCCATTACGAAATAAACGTTTGTTCCAAGACACCTGCAGTAAACGACACAAAGAAGACAATGAGACGACAAGAAAGTACTCTTAATGATTTATGTCGTTTGGACTCATTTCGGCACACCTGCATAGAAGAAAAATTTTGAAAACCATACCACAAAAGGAAAACTATCTCTCCATAAGGAAATAAATAAAAGGTTGACATCGGTATCTACCAACGGGCATTGTTAAAGTACTTATTCTTTTTTACCGCCTTTCATTGCTTTCATTTTGAAAGAGCCAAATAATCCATATAAACATATAACCACATAATGCCACGTTTATGCGTCTTGCAGCAGACGACTTCAAAAAGCATTTTAGTTAATGGAGAAATTCTTTGTAACAAGCAATTGTTTCCTTTTGACACATTTTTTTTCAATATATTCATTTATCATTAACGGTGAACTGAACAGTTTTGCACATGTTTACAAAGCTTTTCGAAAGTCGTCTGCTTCAAGTGAAACAATGTCGGCTGCAGGTAGTAAAGAGTAAACAATTCATTCGCTTTTGAAAATGGTTTTAAAATGAAATTGTCATGCTGACACATATATACCCGCTTTATGTTTGTCGTCTGCGGGCTCTTTCAATTTAGCGAGTCACTTAATTGAATATGGGGGTAATGGATTCAACGGGAACCTGCGAGACCAGATACGTAACTTCGTTACCAAGCAACCACTGGCATGATCCAGAACTCTTTAAAAATCAATAGGCCGACAAAACGTCTGCTAATGAACAGCAGGATTCCCGCTATAGTGATTAGCACCGGGATTTTCAGACGTTTTCGGCCACCTTTGCAAACATTGCTAGCGGTTGTGTGTCCGAAGCAATGCGTATTGACTACACGTGTTTTCAAATGTATTTGGACACATCTGCATATTGTTACATATATTTACATGTATATACTATTTTTTAAGGGACGTTATTTGTGTAGATCTTAAAAAAATGGATCGGTTGTTCTTTAGTTTAGTTCAAACTCATTCATTTTATATCGGTTGTGAAACAAGCTATTACAACTTAGATCAATCCTCTCGAGTCTGATTCCTTGATACATAACTAGTACTCTCACCGAATGTAAATGAATAAAGGGTCGCAAGGCAGATCCCGTTGCTCGGGGGATTCGAACAAACGACCTCATGTCCTGAAGTCGACGCTTTACCCTTGGACTACTGTCCTCCAAAAAAGGTCGTTCATCTGTTTGGTTTCACACCGAAAGACTAGGTTCGTCATTTTGAAATAGGGAAGTCTCACCTAAACGTAAGAACGAAATCAGACGGGCAACCGTTCGAGGCATTTTTAAATGAGGCGCTAATCTTGTTTCCATTGCCTGTATATGCTGCTTTATAATACAACTTCCTGTGAAGGTATTGACGACATTAATTAAGACAGTGTTCATTGGAGTATGCTATGGCTAATAAATGATTGCCTTTATTCTGCTTCCTCATATAGGGTTTTGTGACATGCTCACAATAATGTTCCAGTTATAAAGAAGGAATGATACTAGAATGCTCTTTTTGATATTGGGTATTAACTATATTGAAAAAAAAGGAAGATAAAGTCACATCAATTATTCATCAAACCGTTGCAATTGTTTCTTGTGCTATCTGCATAAGGTTTATTAAAACCCTTTTATCTAATAGAAAGAATATAATGTCGTATTCAGTCAAAATAAGTCTTAATAACTTCGCTAAAACTTTGACAAATGTCGTCTTTTACATCTGTCAGGATTTGAAATATAAATAGCCTTTGTTTTTCAAGCACAAACTCATGTGATGATTCGATACAGAACAAAGTAAGCTATTTCTCTCGCCTATCAGTCTTCGTGAAAAAACTGCATAATATCGTTTCTATCTAACAATATCAAATGTCTTAGAGACAATACTTAAAAAGTGACCCGTTCTATGTCTACCAACTACATATCTGAATAAAGTTTTCGTTCAAGGTTTTGCCTCTGCTTTAAAGTTTTTTGATATATCTCTTTTTCTATGTCTTCTCATGATCGCACTACATTGTGCGGCATTCCTTTTTATGTAAAAGTGGCACGCCTCCCAGCTATTGATCATGACCTAGGTGAGCTCTTGCACCAATGGATAGCATTTTTATATTCAGTGTGATAAGAAGAGAAATGGTCCTGAGCAAGCCATGGTTTAGAAATATTTGAAATAATTTGTCTTTACCAGCACACCAATACGTTCCTTTGGGATTTGAAATGATTGCTCCCGAGAAGCAAATAGAAAGTCGTATTGTCATTTTATAATTATGTAAATCTCAGGCCGTTTGATATTGAAAAAGTAGTCACCTGTGTGCAGACTTCCGCTGGTTGATGTTCAACCATTTGTCTTATATGCAAGGCATGCAATCTGAATCAAAATAGAAAAATAAATTAACACAAAGTCATTGCGTTCTTCTGTAGACAATCGTTTCTAACCAAACGACTTTGCCAATAATTAATGGACAATACTTGTTTATTACATTCCTCGATACTCTATCTGTTTCCTATCGAATTTGTGCACCATTGTCGAGTGTCTGGAATATGTCTTACATGATCTGCACGATTTGGCCGCCATAACAACATACCTTAGCATTGACGTCCACCCATATCCTGTTGTTAAGCCATGTAAAAACGATTCAAGTGTACGTAAACGAGATATATGGGAATAAGGCAATACAAGCAATATTCAATTTGTGTATTGCCTTTCAGAGTGACTTAATATGAAATACCAGTCATGAAATAATCCATTGCTTGAACTTTTGCGATACTCTTATATACAACTTGTATAGCTTGGTTTACGCAAATGCAAACTACAGTACTTACATCTCTATATGTAACAAGGGTCCATTTTGTTTAGTATGCAAGAGTACAATAATGTTCTCTGTGAAAAGATGTAAAATTCCGTCCATTAAAGAAATTGAACACAACTCCAATTTGTTAGTGCTTTGACTGGTCAAAAAAAGTATAAAGTAAAAAGTCGTAAGGAAAAGCAGAGATAGTGAAGATGGGTTGTATTTTTCTCGACCGGTCAAGGGCAATAAAATGACGTTTAGTTGTCCGTCTAGACCTTATAAACGTATATTTCAACGCGTAGAAAGTTCTCTTGTGCAATGTTATATTGTTTTGTATCTAGGCACAACCGCTGGTTAAGTATTATGATTATCCGATTATCTTTTTTAACACAATGAAAAACGTTACACATTGAAAGGTTTTTTATACCTTGTATATAAATCGATTGCTTTTAAAGGGTATGTGTGTTCCTTTCTCCCCACACATTGGCACATTTTGTATTGTGATTCGTACACTTTGATTTGTTATGTAATATTACCCCTTTCCCAAACAATAACGACATTTGACCACTTGGTTGCAGACTACTTTAGAAAACATTGAGGGAAAAGGAGAAATGGCTCGTAGCGAGCAATTTTTCCTTTTCCCACAACGTTTTTTGGCCTATCAAAAGATTATTTTTCAATTTCATCACATTTTGAAATGTCGTCTGCAAACTCTTTCAATTTGCGCCAGTCGGAAATTTGTTGTTTGGGAAAGGGTTAGCAAACCTTTTCACCGAAAGAGGTTAGAAGATATGGCATTAGTAAACGTGAAGAAACTAAGGTTTACTAAATACTATAAACATGAGTTGTCCATTTTTCACGTATGTGCATAAGTCATGAAATAAACTTCTGTTCTGTTCTATTCTGATAAAAAAAAGCGTCCCTATTACAGGGTTGTCATTGAACGGAAATATCTTTGTACAAAATTAAGCGGAAGAGGAATGCTAATGTTAATTGGGTATTACGCAGATTTCTGTCAGAGAATGGGGACGATAAGAGACAGATATAATTTGATATAATTTGATTTTTGTCTGGCCAATCCAAGTGCACGAATTGAGGTATCCTCTGACGTTGAAGCCCTATCGTTTATGCGTTTCCATTCATTCAAACCACTTATATAGCTTCTAGTTCGAATCCAGCTTAGCATGTATTAAACTTGAAAATCGAAGGAAACCAATGAAAATTGCTATCTATGCAAGTCTACGCCTCGTTTATCTTCCATCCGTGTCCCTTAAACCTTCCAAACATTACCACACGCAGGCCATTTAGTGAAATGCATTCTAAAAAACACCATACGATATGAGAGAATATGAAAAACACTTAAATCAGCGACATTTTTAGCATCTTATCCGTATTAAAGTCCTGTTTTCTACTGTTAAAAATTACTTTTAGACACCTCGTCAAACTAAGTGAGCGATTGTTCGTCCAAATTGCTGCTGGGTCGTTAGTCGTGTTCTTTCTTATAAGAAAAGAACGGTTTCTGGCGGGAGCTTAAGGGTATTGGGACTGTATCATAAAGATGTTTAACTTCACGCCAACGTTTACAAAATTGTCGAAGCCCTTCGAATCTCAAGGATGCGCCTCTTTTCAAAATAAGAACAGAAACTACCACAACGCTCGAGAAAAGTCTCTTCTCTCTCCCTGATACTAGGTAGGGAATAGATCAAACTGAGTTCCTCGGGGTCTCAGATGCATTGACATGTGCTCATTAACCCTTTACCAAACAATAACGACATTTGACCTCTTTGTTGCAGACGACTTTAGAAAACATAACTTTACGAGCAATTTCTCCTTTTCCCACTCTGGTTTCTGCCCTATCAGAAGATTATTTTCCAATTTCATCACATTTTGAAATGTCGCCTGCAAACTCTTTCAATTTGGGACAGTCGAAAATGTGTTGTTTGGGAAAGGGTTACTAACACAAACCCGTATCGCAAGTAGGGGCAATTAGTCCACAGCGAGGCAGAAAGGCTGTCCATTTCATGTTTTGAATTACAGGTTCATAGAAATAGACCTCGCTACTAAGGACACATATATATCTCTATAAAGATCAAAGTTCACTCTTTGATATGGAGATAATCTTCAGGTACAGTGTCACATTATTAAGCATATGATTCTGCTATCAAGGAACAATATTCCTTCAGAAGACCAATGTGTTGTTTACTGAATCCGAGACGAACTGTAATTTCTTCGTTGTAGGGCTACATCTCGATGAAAAAAAAACTTACTTCATTTAAATTAAGACTTTCTAGAACTACAAAACAGTAGAAATAAAGCGCTTTTCCCCCGCTTTAAATCGTAGGAATGCTTGGTAATTTTCTACAAAATTATTCTGTCGTCTGCTTTCAGGAACCTTGAATATCTGTTTCATTTTGCTTGGAAAAGAGACCCAGAGAAGCAATCAGGTTAGATCACAGGCTAGCCGCCAATATACTTGGCGGCTGGCCTAGATCGTACCTGTTTGCATAAGCATGAAGTCGGTTCCAGCACTATAAGGGTTAAGGACATGTCCTCCGCTGTGATACCCTTAGGTCGTTCATTCAATTTAATTTGATTTGGAACTACATGACCGAACTAATTAAGCCTATTTCTCCGCTCCAAAGGATAATTCTCTCTCTATGCTGCCCTTAGGTTGTTCATTTGGCTGAAGATTGCTTGGAATTTCAGTAGAATTTCCTATATGCTACTATTTTTCATTTGAATGTGATGTTTGGAATGTTAAAGAACAATGTATTGCCTTTATTAAACAAAAAATTATTCATTGTTATGACAACATCAACTGGAAAATGCGCCTATATAATTACATCAAATTGTGCAGGCCAAGAATCAAAGCGATGTTTATTTGGTAAATTGATCATACTTCGTTCTCGGAAACTTCTCTGCACCAAGAAATGATCACAGTTAAGTCCTCCATCGGGATCATGCTTCATTAAAACGGATGAATAAACCTAATTTGGTTCCATGGATTAGCCCTTTCGAAGCGCAGACAACGTTATCGGGGAGTCTCATCCATGCATCATCTCTAAAAGAGACATTGACATTATGCAAAGATATGAGAAAGTTCAATGTTCGAGAGACCAGCGGCTTTCTAATATAAAACAATAACCATTATAGTGCTGGAACCGACTTAATGCTTATGCAAACAGGTTGGATCCAGGCCAGGCGCCAATTGGCATGTGATCAAACCTGTTTGCTATTCTGCGTATCTTTCCTCGTCCAATTAAAACAAATATTTAAGGTTTTAGAATGCAGACGTCACAATCTATTTTTAGAAAATCACCCAGCAATCCAAGGGTTAATATTAAACTAGACACTGAAGAATAGTCTATGAACTGTGAAATAATATCGTGTATGAATCCTATTGTGATCACAGATGAAGAAAGACAAAGCCACCCTTTAGTTTAAATCTATTCATTTCACATCGATTGTGACGCAAGCTTGCAATCGTATCTACTCGGCAATCCCCGTAACAAGTCGGTAGATATACCTCGTAGGCAGTACATGAATACACCAGAAATCCTGGGGTAATTCGCCTTATTTCTGGCGGATAACGCAAAATTCACACAGTCACTAAATATGTATTTAAATACACACAAATTGGTTATATATCACAATTGAATGTTTTTTTACCCTTTTCATTAAAGATGATCATATGAAAACATCTTTGTTTCATATTTTGTCAATCAGCTCTTTCCGGTTATCCCCGGCTTGTGACGGGGATTGCCGAGTTGATACGATTGGCCCTTCGTTGCTGACCTACTTTCAAAAATGGCTCCCCCATTACCTCCGAGGTTATTTTAAGAAATGGCCGAGGTGTTCCGAATGGCAAGCTTGATGTTTAAATCCACTCTTACGAACATGTCTCCGGGGTGACAGTCCAAGACCATAACCACTGAGCTAAACAGTCAGCTCAGTAACGCAGAGGTTACACCTTGTCCTAATTGATTGTTGCTATGCTGTAGTGAGGGAGGCAGTTACGTAACACCACTCTCGATGGATACGAAAATAGTACTTGCACGGATTTGTGGGTGGTTCCGGCTATTTTCGCCTCGCCTGACTGGGAAAAAACCCAGACCCTCGGTACTAGAGGCCGATGCTCTACCTTTGCACCGCTGTCGCCCACTAAAGCTACCCTTTAGATGTACCGTTTCTTTCAAAGTCGGCTTTATTATGTTAGTGCACTCAGACGCAGCGATTGGGATGTAGTGGGATAATAGACATATTTCAATATGGGCCCCGGTCTCAGAAAATGCCAATTGTCCTCCACCATTTATAGCATTGCCGGTTATTAATGGGAACTTTATTCTCATGTTGTTGAGATGATTTTACTCTTATGTCATTTTTCCTGCTGAACTATGTATCTACATACGCATCGGATTACCATGTACGTATACTCATATAGGTGTGCGTGCGGTGTGGAAGATTATTTCAAAATCAAAATAACGTAACCTATAACTGATAAATAGTCAGCCTAATTGTTTTAGTAAAAAAATGTTATTGAGTAACGACTTTGAGAACCTTTGTATTATTTCGCAGTTTGTCAAGTATTCCTATGTTTTCTTCTAAGAGCTATATCTAACATGCCCTGTGGGTCTTTGTCCGTTCACTCAACTCGCCATGCATAAGGACAGTTCAATTTCGACCAATCAGTGCTTTATATGAACTGTCTCTCTCACACTGTGCTAGACAGGCTTTTTGACAGAACAATAATTTGATTCTTACCTTGCAAACCACGTCAACTCTGTAGGATTTATGTAACGATCTGCAAGAGAAATCAGTTAAAAAAAACTTTCTTCGTACTATCAATTTTAGCTAAAATAAAGGCAGATCCTTCATTCGGATTACTTATTCCAGCTTTTGCTAGTCGTTCTAAATACATCTAAAGCATAGAGAACTGCCTACCTTGATTTGCAGTTACATTAAAAAAAATTTCATACTGGTGTACATAAGCATATTTTCCTTCGTCAGCAAGATTTGTTCGTTTAAACTTTTACATGCGTAAAGGCGGCAATTGAAAATTAAAAGTAGAATTACACATGGAATTTCCAAGTGTGACCAAAATCATTTCGGAACGATTTGCAAACTTTGTGAGCGAACTTTCGTTCAAAACTCTTCTGAACCAAATGTTTGCGAGTACCTTTAGGAAACCCTATCTCTAAGTCGGTCTTATACCGTATCTCTGTAGTAAGCGTTTAGCAGTAAATATAATTTGACAAATTAACATTTTGACAAATATATTTATTGAACATCTGCATAACAAAGCACTACACATGAGTGTCCGTTTTCTGTTTGGGTATCACAACGAAATGTTATTGTAAGGCATAATGAAGGGTCTGATAAAGGCAAAGATCCTGGTCGGCTTTTGCTGCCTGTACCGTTTGATTATCTGTAAGCATGCGCTATGATGTAAATATAATGTAATACCCAAGATGCAACAGAGCTGGATGCAGACGTACGATTTTCCTGGTTGTTTAACCCTTTACCGAACGCCAACTATTTGACTGTCCCAAATTGAAAGGGTTTGCAGACGACATTTCAAAATGTGATGAAATTGGAAAATAATCTTCTGGTAGAGTGGAAAACATTGTGGGAAAAGGAATTATTGCTCGTAACGAGCAATTTCTAATTTTTCCACAATTTTTTCCAGAATCGTCTGCAAAAAAATGATGATATGTCGTTATTATTTGGTAATCGGTTAAGCACCGTACAGTTCTCATACATTTCAATGAATGGGAAGAGTCATGTTGGTTATACTGCGTGATAAATCCGAAAGTATCATGTTTTGAGAGCATCTCTATAGTGCCAGAAGTGTTGTAAATTGAACGTGAATAATTGATGATGTTATCAAATAACGAAGAACTAAGTTACAGTATCTCAGTTACACAGCATTTCGATTATCAAGGTAGGCGCGCACATTATCCGTTTAAACGAATCACCCTGTATGCAGGTACATGGTTGAAATTCCGTATTTCTGAAAGAAAGAAATAGTTCAGTCTTTATACACTTTAATAATACTTTGGGGTATACAGGTTGAATGGGAGCTTTTGCAAATGATCCAAAACCATAAAGCTCATCATTAAAACTAATTGCTATTAGAAACTCTGATTAAAGAGTGCTGAGATTGCTTTATGCATTAATGTTTGTGTCGTTTGTAAGAAAGTAAGTCATAGATCGGTCCATAGCCTTCTCCGAGAAGTAGCTTTATTTTTGTTGACGCTTCCGTTGTCAGAGTTATACATCTAAACCAATTTTGAAATAAATTTGGATTTTCAATATCCATGTATACACTGTGAATTGCAAGTGGTGACTTTGTAACCCAATTACATTTAGGTGGCGTTGTGTTCCATCCTACGGTATTCTACGTGTTTACCGTAACATCATTGACCCTAATTTCGCTATAGTTGGTTGCTGTGATGTCATTGTCATTAGCAAAGTGAAATAATATGTATTATAAAAATAAGAATAACAAGACATCAAATAAGGGTTGGCTTCTTGTCTCGAGATTAGGTTGAGAACAAACAAGGTAAATACGTGTTTTATTCATGGTGGTAGAGTTTATGACACCGTCGAATTAAATGTTCCCGAGATTTAACGATAAATTAGGCACGTATAAATGTACTTGGCACAAGGTTAAGAACAAATGTAGTGGTGAATAAATTCGAACAGAGTCTTTTCCAGCTTTGAGACGGCCTTTATGTTTTCTTGGTTTATTTTTGAATCTGTAGGAAGGTCTGGAGTATGTTACCTGAATACGTTACCTTTTCCTTGGTAAGGAAATAGCTGTAACAGTGTATATCCCAAAGTCAATAGCTATTCCAGGGGTATTTACAAATAATGGCAAACTATGTTCTCTTTACATCAAATATATGAAATCATTATGGAAAAATGACAAAATTCCATGTTTTCAGCAATTTGTGTTCGTGAAGGGTAGTTTTATGACAAACATTGGCGTGCAAGTTAGGGAAATACGTGCTTTTCGTTTCTTGTGAATCATTTATTCATGAGATGAAAATCTATAAAGAAATATCTGTTTATTATAAGAATGATGGATGATTTCAAAACTCAGATTTCACCAAGTTTCTATTGATTCAGCAATCTGTGGAAAATAGTATATTCTATTACGTCGTTGTCTGGTAATTCCGACTCATTTTCAACTTACAAAATACATATATCAAAGGCATCCCTCAACAAATTAACGTGCAAATGTCAAACCACAACAAAATAATTTTGTTTTGAATTATTCGCGGCGGTTCGCCAACCATAAGAATGGAGTTGACATTAAGCCCTTTGCGGTATAAAGACCTGGGTGATGTTTTACCAAACAACTTATGGAAAATATTTGCGTAAGCCATAATTAATAAACATGGATAGTATCTTCAATGAAAGTGCAATATTGCAATGTGACACGTCTTTGGAAGCGTCTCGAAGAGACGATTCCAATGATGTGTTACTTTGCAATTTTGCTTCGCCAAATATTAGAATTAGAGGAATTATTGTTTTAGACTTACGCGCATTTTAAGCGTAAACCGTTTAATACAACGGTACCAAGATTTTTTTATTAACAAGCCTGATGACCATTCACTTTTTGTTATTAAGAAATTTAACGTCCAAAACTTTTTGGAATAGAATAAGCTTACATTAGAAGAATTCCATGAAAATGAGGTATGTAATCTCTGAAAAACTTGAATAATTCGAAAACATACGATGCTCAATTATTTGAGAATGGGAATCAATATTTACGCGGTGTTTTAATAGGTAATTTGTGGTATACGTATAATCACGTTATCGGATAGGTAGTTATTCATATCTTTGAAAAAAAACATATCACAATTAACATTCTAATTTAGCCCTCGCGTGACCTTCCATTATCTTATTAGCCCAACGTTTTCTTCATAGAATCTTTTCGTCCGTACGTTTTGTTTCATGGAACAATGCGGACCTCTAACATCAACCAAATGCAAGTTTTGAAACAGTGCATTACAACGCCCTCTTAACCATACATTCATTGAAATGCGCATTAGAAAATCTACAATTCCATGATTTCAAGATAACGCGACGCACAAACTGTTCGACAACATTACAGAACACAGACTTAAAGCAAGAAACCAGGCTAGCATGGAATGTTTCTTGTCGATTGTTTAACCCTTATAGTGCTGGAACCGACATCGTGCTTATGCAAATAGTTTAGATACAAGTCAGCCGCCAAGTGAATGGCGGCTGGCCTGTGATTTAACCTGTTTTTCTCCTCTGAGTATCTTTCCTCAACACAATTAAGCAGATTTTTAAAACTTTGGAAAGCAGACGACACACATATCTAACTTAAGAAAATAACCCAGCTTTCTAAGGGTTAACATGTCTGACTAAAGTGTATTGTGCATGTACTACTGTAATGTTTTGTCTCACTTCCGCTTCGCACATACCTTCGGATGCATCCCAGAACATTTCGATGAACTTTACGTTCGTTCCGGAATGCACGCCATTATCTTTAACATGAGCTCGTGCATAGTGAAGGAAGCCGTTCAAGCTTTGAGTTATGATATCTCATTTTCGCTAATATAAACACGTGACTTACGAAACCATTTTTAGAAAAAGATCTTATGTATAATTGGACACTTTTAACATTTTACACAGTGGTTTTAACCTGATAAAGCAAAAAAAGTATTTTATTTGTTGGTGAGCCACTATTTATCGATATGTCATTTCCCCTCAAAACAGTCTTTGCGTATACTAATGGCCTTACTCTGAAAATGGAAAGTGGAATTGAGAGGATGCTGAAAAAAAGACTCGATGCCGGTGCTTTTAACGCCCATTACTCAGAAATATTGTATGTACCGAGAATCAAATTATGTTACCAAATAGAGGCACACGATGACTTGCCGTTAGCAAAGCTTTCTTGCAATTTATTTGAGAAAAGGATTATTTTGATGATGTGTCAGTTTTTCTTTTCTCGACATTCAGATGTGGAAACTGTTTCTCAATACGAACCTCTATTACAGAACATTCTGACTGAAAAGGATCACTCCCAAACGACATGCACAACGCGTACCTTTGTGAACCATTAAATTCTAGCATCATGTCTTAACTTTTATCACATGCAGACAACATGTTTTACTTGAATCATACGACTTAAGAAAGGATTTGCTATCAAGTGAAAAACCTTTTTGGTTAAATGTTAAGTGAATAGATTGAAAAAGCATTGTTGCAAAAGGAGGAATTGCTTGTGACAAACATGTCCTCCTTTCGTCACAAAGCTTTTTAGAAAGCCGTCTGCTGCACTACGCAGACATGAGGCGTTGGGTGTTAATGTGTTAAAATGCGGTACACTGATGAAACCACTTCTTCATTGCCTACAAATGTCGTATAACTAATGTAACGAAGGATTACATGATAATTCGAAGGGTACTTTCCTGTTTCACGCTCGATTTTGCACGCTCCAAACACTGTTAAGAACTGTTTTATATTTGTGTTGTAATTCAGAAAAAAAAGCAACATACGCTAGTAAGTAGATCATTCCTTTACATATTACAGCGTATGAATTCTCGTCGGCAACGAATCAAAGCTGGTAAAAGCCACTTTAGGTATATAAACCCTGCGGGGTTCGGTCCTGGTTAGCCCAGAGGAGAGACTAAGACCATAACCTCTGAGCTAAAGAGTCGTCTCCGTAACGCAGATGTTAGATGTTGTCCTTATGGATTGCCGTTATGCTGTAGAGAGTGAGGCGGTTACGTGACAAAACGACGACCTTATGTTCGTTAGACTATCTCTATAAAAGCCGAATCATTAACTCGAGTTGCTGTTTGTATCATGCTATATGGTATGGAACATCCTATTGATGACGCTAGTAAACATGATAATTACACAGAAACAAACTCTGTCAAACATTGGATTGACGCTAACGAATTGAGAAGGTAGCCAACATCTAACAAAAGCGCTAGCGTTATTCAGCTTGATATGAAACACATTTTCGTATGGAATGGTAAATAGTGTTTTCATAATAGATAAAGTATACGTTTTGTTTGGAATCAGCCAGGGAGAGGCATAACCAAGGTTATATACATTTATAGTTCGAACAAATTCACCTAACGTTGATGACCTCTATAATTATAATTTTGCATGACGCTGTCCGTCGTGTATTTATTTCTACAAAACATTCATTGTCTGCTTAATGTTGATGAGAAAAGATGCCCAGTGTAACAAACAGGTAAGATCACAGACCAGCCACCAATTGATCCGGCGGCTGGCCTGGATCTGACATGTTTGCCTAAGCATAAATTTTGTTATAATACTATAAGGGCCATGGAGCATATAAGTTTGAATTGAAACGTACACATGAACGACTATGTTTACTTGTTAGTGTTTGTGTTGTTGTACTCTGACAACATCTGAATGCTTTTTTATCGATTGTATTCCTTTCTTCTCCTAGACAGATTCATTAATAGAAAACGAGCATGACCCATTAACTAGTCTGAATCATGCAATGAATTTAAAACCTAGACATACATTGATATTATATAGCTCAGTGCAACACCAATGTAGTCCTTTAAGATTGTAAAGGACTAACATCCGCATTTCACGGAGTATCCGATATACTGACAGTGGTCCATATAATTAGTTCAAACACTTTATTCTACATCGATTGTGAAAAAAATTCTTATAACTAAGATTAATCACTGTCGATTCTGCTTCCTCGATAAATAACCAGTATTCGCGCTGATGTGGATTAATGGAAGGTCTCAAGGAAAGTCGCTTTTCACGATATTTGAACCCACAACCCTCTTGCTCTGAGGCCGACGCTCTACCTCTCGACAACTGGGTCCGTTTGAACATAAATGACAAGTAACTGCTTGCTGCATATTCTTTTGATTGAATTCCGTTGCAATGGGAGCAGGCCGCCACTTAAATGTAGTATCCAGGTATTTTGGCTTCTAAGAAAACACTGCAAGCTTAAATATAGGAAGAATTGCACATGAACGACATACAACTAAACAGTCAGTCCTTATCTAAGAAGAGAATACTTATACTTATGGACAATCTAACGAAAAGTATGCGTTAAACATCAGTGTTTACATTCTATTTATTGTGATTACATGGCCCGGGTATTCTTAAACAGGCTTTTCCCACACGTAATCGCCGAAGAAACCTACATATCAGCGGTGAAGTTTAAGCCTAACAACCGTTTCTCCCTCTCTTGATAGAAGAGAATTATGACAATTTGCTTAAACAGTCGTCAAATGCTTCGAAAGTACACGCATCGTACTCGACAGAGGCTACAATCGGATTGATTAGATATATAAGTATATGTCGTCAATTCTATTTAAACACGACGTTTATTTCAAACTGTGGTAATAAGGGGAAATTAGAGGATGTTCCCTGGTTGACATACCAGTACCAGGCTAGGAAAAATGCATGGCCAAAGGACACTCAACGGTGAAAAAGATGATCGCCATCAAGGATCGAATCTTGGTTTGCCTGTTTCTAGTTCCCGACGATAACTATTGCACCCAGAAATACAGACAAACAAATATTTCTATAAAGTCAACTTCGTATGCTATAGACGAGAGGGAAGTGTGAAATCACTATCCGTATTTGTGCAAGGATTAATGAGTGATACCGAACACAAAACAGAACATGGGTCTATTGATTTACACGGTCACATCCAATCCGTTCCCGATTATCGACTAGCGATTATGCGCTACGGGCCTCCCGAAACGGGTCTTCTAGTCGTCTCACAAGTTAACGCGTTGATTGAGGAGACCTTTGGAATTATTAAGCATCATAGTGCTAGAGCAAGCAAAGTATTTATGCAAATAGGTTAGATCCACGCCAGCCGCCAAGTAAATTGGCGGCTGGCCTGTGTTCTAACCTGTATGCTACCCTGAGTGTCTTTCCCAATCAATATTTGGAAACATTTAAGGTTTTAGAAAGCATACGATACAATAATCTATTAGAAAACTAACAAGCATTCCTTGAGTTGAGAAGTGAGGTATATAATGAAGCCTGTTCAACAAGATTACCCACATAATTTACCATCACCAGTATGACCACGCTCCTCGTAGTCCAACAAAGAAACACATCTTGTCAAATTAAGCAGATATTTAAGGTTTTAGAAAGCAGAAGATACAAGAATTTATCTTTGAAAAATTACCAAAAAGTCTATGGGTTAAAACTAAGTAGGTAAATAGGGCTATGCTAAATGCATACTCCTTTTAGTCCAGTTGGTTTCAGCTTGGAATCTACAACCAAGGATGATTTTGCTTTTTTATCTTGATACCACTCCTGCCCAATTCTTAACCCCTTACTAAACATTAAATTTTCGACTGTCCAAAATTGAAAGAGTTTGCAGACGACGATTCCAAATGTGATGGAATTGAATAATCTTCTGATAGCGTAGAAGAAATTGTAGGAAAAGGATAAATTGCATATTATGAGCAATTTCTCCTTTTCCAACAGTGTTTTTCAGAGTCTGTTTTACTATTGCTGCTTTCATTTGGTTAACGCATTACCAAACAATAACGACAATTAACCACTTTGATGCAGACGACCCTTGAAAGCACTGTGGGAAAAGGAGAACTTGCTTATTTCCTTTTCCCACAATGTGTTCTGCCCTATCAGACGATTATTTCCATAGTTCATCACATTTTGAAATGTCGTCTGCAAACTCTTTCAATTTTGGACAGTCAACAATTTTGGACTTTAGTAAAGGGTTAAAGACATCAGCTGACAAATTTAAGATCATAGCACGGATTGGTGTCCAGAATTGTCATTCTCGCAAATGGACTGCAGCAGCCTTTATTGAAAGTGTGGAACCGTGTCTATATACAGACATTATTTGAATAGATTTCTGTCATGTTTTGGATCAATTAACCCTTATAGTGCTGGAACCGACTTCATGCTTATGCAAACAGGTTAGAGCACAGACCAGCCGCCAAGTAAATTGGCTGCTGGCTTGTAATTTAACCTGTTTGCTACTCTGAGTATCTTTCCTCATCAAAATTAAGCCGATATTTAAGGTTTTTGAAAGCAGAAGACAGAAACAATCTATTTTTTGAAAATTACCCAGCATTCTAAGGGTTAACCGCATGTTCTTCCCGTTTAGGCTATTTATGATGAAGTAGTTGGCGTGAAGATAATTACACAGCTTCTCAATGGAACTAAAAGGCCATATCGACATTGTTCTATTGACAGAGATACATGTTTGTGATTCAGTTATGCTATAACTTTCCATAATATTGGCATTTCTTTCATATGTTAGATCAATACTTACATCAGAAACGATATTGTGGACATTGGTGAAAACAACAAAATACAATACTTAATATCGGAATACCATACTATGTTATAAAACGAGAACTTTATAATAGAAAGTATTTTTTTGTTCATTGGACAAAAGCAATATTTTAAGTATGTAGAACATGTCGATGTATCATATCAGTCGTATACTACCAGTCAGTGGTATAACTATTCTGGATAAGGTCAATATAACATTTATATATAGAGATATGAATTACCCAAGTAAATAGACACATATCTGTGTATATGATGTGTAGTGAACAACATAAAAAGAAGTGATACAAAATATTGATAGCAGCAAATGTAACGAAAGCTTGAGTGAACCTCACGTGAGCATGGCATACGATTTACCAAACATCAAACTTTTGATTGTCCCAAATTGAAAGATTTTGCAGACGACATTCCAAAATGTGATGAAATTGAAAACTAATCTTTTGATAGGGCAGAAAGCATTGTGGGAAAAGGAGTCTGCAACAAACCGCTCAAATGTTGTTATTGTTCGGTAATGGGTTAAAGAAAAATTGATTCCAGGTAGAAATAAGATTCATGTCGACAAAATAGCACTAGTAAAACACGCATTGGCTGCCCAAAAAGGTCATTTCGAATCAGATTATTTCATTTAATTTCTTTTTAAATCCAGTTTTCGTGCTTCCTTTATTATTGAAATGTTCACCAAGAAACCAATGCAGAAAGTTACCCTGGTTAGTGTAATGATGCAAACTACGTACACAATATTGATGGGATTTCCAATACACCAGACTTGGACCATGGTCTCTCTTCCTTGTCATTTAATTAATTGTAAATGTGTATAAAGGTAATGTCATTTGAATACGAATCAAATTAGATGTTCTATTTCAAGGTAAAAAAGTCTAAACTGCATTCGGCTCTGACGTCAGTCAGGTAATAAAGATTCGAATTGAGCAAATATGCCCGTATCCAATTTAGCCAATGTCTATTTCTAAACATGAAACACATCGGATATGGCTATTTAGGCGGTTGTTATACTTCTACCGAAGCTTCCTTGTATAAAGACGTGAATTATCTTAATAGAAAACAACAACAGTCGATAAACAAAATGTATAAACATGAATTGTTTAAACACAAACGTATTAGATGATTATATAAAGGGAAAAGAAAGTGGTCCCGAAAAACGGAGAGAGATAATTTTTAAAATGCAAAGTATAAATATTTTCAGTAATTATTTCTAAGGACGTTGGTTGCAAACGGTTTAACAGAAGATAGTATTGAGTATGGTGTTAATTTTCGAACAGCCTAAAGGACTTATTTGAAGAAGTAAATGTCATACGAGGTTCTTTACATGTGTTTGGACTGGTTTCTTTTCAATTTAACTTTCAATTATGTCTTCATCGTATTTACATCGTACGTAAACAGGAGGCCGTTAACCCATTACAGAACAATAACGACGCAACAATAACAACCAGTTTGTTGCAGATGACTCTGGAACTCATTGTGGGAAAAGGAGGAGTTGCTCTTAAAGAGCAATTTCACCTTTTCCCACAATGTTTCTGTCCTATGCAAAAATTGTTTTTCAATTTAATCACATTTTTAAATGTCGTCTGCAAACTGTTTCAATTTGGGACAGTCGTAAATTTGGTGTTTGGTAAAGGGTTAAACTGATGACGATGATGTGGTATAGACATGGTACCGTTCGAATTTTAATAAATGTAAAACTTCAGCTCGGAGACACATTTGTGTGTAATGCAGCTCTTTCCACAAAAGCCAATTCCTCTTTAAAGTCTCCTATTACAAGGGTGTTAAAGTAACCCAATCATCCAAATTTCGACACACACGTCACATCCTTTATGGATTCTAATACAGACATTCAACTTTGAGATCTCACATTTTTGAGTCACAAGGCTCCCAGTATAAATTGATACAAGAACCAATCTTTGGGGAATCGTGCGTGTATAATAAATCACAAATCATTGGTCTCGCAGTGCCAGTGCAGTTAGTGCATGGTGAGACGCGATTAATAGAAAAGCGCCTTAGGGTTTAACCCTTTACCAAACAGTAACGACATTTAACCACTTTGTTGCGGACGAATCTGGAAAATATCTTGGGAAAAGGAGAAAATGCTCGTGACGAGCAATTTTTTCTGTTATCACAATGTTTTCTTCCCTATCCGAAGATAATTATACAATTTCATCACATTTTGAAATGTCGTCTACCAACTCTTTTTATTCGGGAAAGTCGAAAATGTGGCGTTTGGTTAAGGGTTTTAGTGTCAAATTCGCTATTGTGTTTTTTTTACATTCATGTAAAATGGGTATTGTTTATCCTATAGTCTGCCACAATATGCATTACTTAAGCCTTTACAAAGGTACACATTCCCTTTGCATTTAGTTCCAAAGGGTTTAAAAGGACTGATTTCTTTTATTTGATGATTTTCTTTGCTCAAACATTCGTCTGCTTTGAGCCTACATATGCCTTTATCTCCTTCCCTTTGAAGAGTGCTGCGGAATTTATGTAATGCCATAGGAACAAAACGTTAGATTCAATTACGGAACGAATTATTTGCTCGTTATATGAGTGGGGAATTGCACCTCGGAAAGTCGATATCCTCTCTCAAACTAAGTACTCTAGAAATGGAAGATTCAGCGAAATCTGTCTTCCTCAGTGAGCGAATGCTGCGAAACCCCAATGTCATTACAGAATAGGTATTGTGTTCTTCGCAATGCACACTGATTTTCATTGACATGCCTCAATAAGGTTTGCATGTAAACTTTGTTGTGTATAAATTCGCCAGATTCGCCAGATTTAATATCAAACAAACAAAAACAAGTTTTCACCAGGTAGGTCAAAGGCATTTTAAATTCAGGTGAATTAAGCAGAAACCAAACGGTTTGTCAAATAATACCACTTGCAATGATATATTGTCAATACACTTGACTTGCAAATCCTCGTTTCCTACCCTTGTGCTTAATATGCCGCGCTCTTTCCGTTATAAAAGTTATATTCCTTTATTCCAACACAAGTGTTTGAAGTCCTCTGACCCATGGGATATCTTTAAACTATCTTCCGCCAAAGGCACTGTCCCGTGCTTTCTTGATCTAAGCAAGACCCTTAATAGCATTAACCTTTTAGCAAACAATAACGACATTTGACCAATTTGTTGCAGACGATTCTTTAAAACACTGTTGGAAAAGAAGAAATTGCTCGTTAAGAGCAATTTCTCCTTTTCCCACAATGTTTTCTGCCCTATCAAAAGATTTCTTGTCACTTTCATCACATTTGAAATGTCGTCTGCAACCTCTTTCAATTTGGAACATTTGACAATTTGGCGGTTGGTAAAGGGTTAAGTGATTCAAAGGCACTTTTTTGCCCGCCACATGGCTTTTAATTCCCCTCCCACGCACTCGCAGAGCCAGACATTTTACAATGGCTTCAATTACGAGGTGGGGACAAGCTGCTTTTGTTGCGATCTGGTTTCATTCAACGTTTTATTTCCGATAAGTGCTGAAATAATGGAGGGGAAACACGATGTTTAAAAGTAGCAATGGCAAAAATAGAAGTACAAATGTTTTACAATTATCTTCTCTGTAAAAGAAGACACATAATCAACACCTTTTGCAAATGACATATGGCAAAATGTGGCAACATTTCCAAAAATCTCTTATTTCAGAAGACTACTAGCAGATGATTAATTCATGATGAATATACTTCAATGGTCTTTGGGTTAGGGTATAGATACATGTAGATCATTGCAAAAATATATTTGCAGTTGCACTGTCCTAGGCCTTTTAGTGTATATTTGGGTATTCCATGCGCGGTTGTGAGTAAATTCAAATTGTTGTTATTGTAGGCAATTGAGGAAATGTTAACATACGCTCCTGAGCATGGACACTATGGTTTTCACCGTAAATGAACCAGGTCTAAAGTTCTAAAGGAGTTGGTGTCGATGATGCCGGCTTTAGATTATCATGTGATTTTTAGATTGTAATTCGCCCATTTCCCCTGCCATGGCCTAGCATAGGTAGATTAATATGGCATTTATGCATCACAGTATACTAACATATTGAATGACATAAAAGGCTTTACTAAGAAAAAAAAGTTTCCGATAAAAGTAGCATTTCCTAGGCTAACTTCAAATTTTCTCTCTAAATCCTACATTATGGATACTCATTGGAATTGTCTTAACTACAACATGAGATAATATATCGTGCACGTTTTTTAAAAAAAGAATTAGGAAAAAAATCGTTCATTTATCTTCTTTCTTGGCTTTTTGAAAAAGAAATAAAGTAACAATCATAGATAACCGATTTGCACAAACGATGGGTAGTAATGCCTAAAGTGCTGCTTGAAGATTTTGCCATTTTATGATTGTACACGATGGACCCCTTTTACTCCTTTTAAACTATATATTTTAGTGCAACTGTATATGAAGAAAAATGGAAGCAGCGGAGAGAAAGGACTGAATTGTTTGAGCCATTTCTTATTTCGTCACACTGCTTTCTAACATCTCTATTTACTTTTATGTAATATATAAAACATATGACTAAACGTCAGTCTCTGAATGCCGATTAGGTTAGCCAAATTATTCATCAAATACCGTCCCTATGTTCTACGACAATTAATCACTGTCAGTTTTATTACAATAGAGAATATATTTTCGCCTGGTTTTGCCATCACTCACACGAAAATACCCATTTCTATCCGTCAAAACGTAACAAGACATCGACGGTCATTTGCTTATCTCCGTCGACCTTTTCCGTATGCATTAGACTGGATTACCAACGGCGAACATAGTCTGGTGCAGGGGAAAATGCGGGGTTGAAGGGAACCTTTCAATAAGACTGGTACACTTTCAGTGGTCTTCTTATATGATTTGATATAAGTTGACTGATTCAGAAAAAGATGCTTTCTGATTGGCTAAGAAATAAAGTTCGTAGCTTATTTAGCAACATAATAAAACCTGGGCCTGGCCTATCAAATCATGCAAATTAAATAGATAAAACATTTAACTATTGTTGAATTAATAAGAGGACACGTTTGCTTTTATTTAGATCGTCGTAGTTTGTATTAGATTAAAAGGAGCGGAGACGATGTGTTTTGTGGTTGTGAAGGTATTAACTTAAAACAACTTATTACACTTATACACGAGACCACATCACGGCCTAATACAGTGTGACAAGAATTCATTTTGATGCATTCCTTCCATGAAAGCAGAAATATGGTATTATTTTGGCAGCAAGCTTTCTGATCGAAATATTACTTTGATCTTCAGGAGGTCTCCTTACATCACTGACCGACTAAAATCTTTTCATTACATAATTTGAAAGTTTACAATGGAGCTTTTCAACATTTTAAAATCTATTTATAACCGTTTATGAAATCAGAAGAGAAGGTAAATACCAAGAAAAACTGAAAAAATTCAGGAAAACTGTACAAATGTTTTGTATTATAACAAATAGAAAGCACAACCGGAAATATAATAAAGCAGGAAATGTAATGATTATTACATTTCCTATTTATTACATTTCCGGTTGTTACAAAGCACTCATCTCTCTTTGGTTTCAACTGTTGTTTGTAAAATCGTTGGCTATAGAAAAATTGAAATCCAATGTTCTTTCAATTTCTTCAGTTCGACCGCCTACACAGTTCTGTGTGTGTATATCGTGTTGTATCGGGTTAATCTATGTTTCGCCCTTGATCCAGAGTCACGGCCCTTGCGTTCAAACAGACAACAGTAGGCCAACGCCTTTGCCGTTATCATTTTCGGATAAAAAAAAATAAAAACGAAAACTCCCGATGTCTGCGAACATCAAACCCCTTAACCTTTGATTTGCTGGGGTTTTAAAACAGATTTTTGTATCGTCTGTTTTTAAAAACTAATTTTGATGAAGGTAGACTCTAAGAGTATCAACCAGGATAGATCACAGGCCAGTCATCAATTTACTAACGGCTGGCCTGGATCAAACCTGCTTGCACAAGCATGAAGCCGGTCCATCACTGTGAGCGTTAATGCATTATACCGCACAATGATGTAGAAGACTTTGAAAACGAGTACAGTTATGTCTTGTTAATCCGAACATGTATGTCCCAACATAATTTCCGGAATACCGAATCATCCGGACTAATGAAGCAGAGCCTGTTCTTCTACACATCAAAACATAAATGATCTATATGCACGTGTTTATTAATAACCCTTTAGCAAACGCCAAATTGTCGACCGTCCCAAATTGAAAGAGTTTGCAGACGACATTTCAAAACGTGATGAAATTCAAAAATAATTTTCTAATATGGCAGAAGAAATTGTGGGAAAAGGAGAAATTGCTCGTGCATTACATCCGGATAACCGGGATCCGGATAAACGAGGCTTCACTGTATACATGTATCAACTGCGCAAATACTGCCCTGTGATCAATTTATCCTTCTGCCAAGTTCGTTTGTTACGGTTTTACGCATGCATCTATATGTCTTCGATTATAGGTTTAAGTATAGCAAATCGAAAGGGATTAAGGCCGTACATTTATAAAATCGCTGCTATTTTATTAACAACGCCATTTCTCTAAACAGAAATCAATTACAACATAGACTTTAATGTTATCTTGATATGAATGAAGAATACTTCGTTTTGTTTCTTCCAGTGTATACATCCTGCTCGATGCTTCTTCAAATTCGATTGGAGTCGTATATCGGTAATAGTGTGTATGTAAATGTTTCCGGAACTAAAGCTAGGTAATGATGCAGTTGTTAAACCTAAAACAAGTTTTTCTTTGGACACATTGTCCTGTTTTCCCGTTTCTCAGCGTGGGAGGAATTCGTAGTTGTTGAGCTATCTATTTGCATATCTTAACCCTTATAGTGCTGGAACCGAATTCATGCTTATGCAAACGGGTTAGATCCAGGCCAGCCGCCAAGTATATTGGCGACTGGCCTGTGATCAATCCTGTTTGCCACTCTGAGTATCTTTCCTCAACGAGATCAAGCAGATGTTTAAGGTTTTTAAAAAGCAGACGACATAAAAAGTCTATAAAAAAAATCCCAGCATTCTAAGGGTTAAGTTATATCTGGCACAGACACGTCACAGTGTGGATTCAGCGGACTTGTGGTCCAATACATAAATTTGAACGTGTCACGGAAAACGGCGTTGGAACTGCAGTGTTCCTGTTTTGATTTGTCATGGGAATTGTCACTTCCTTTAGGATCCTCGTGTACCATCACAAGCTCCTGAAACTTGTTATATGTTCCTAGGAGATCTAATTTATATAAACAGAGATGTCTCGTTAATCCGAACACGTATGTCCCAACAAAATTTCCGGATTACCGAATCAACCGGACTAATGAAGCAGAGCCTGTTCTTATACGCAGTAAGACATAAACGGTCTGTATGCACGTGTATACGTCTAACCCTTTCGCAAACGCCAAATTGTCGACAGTCCCAAATTGAATGAGTTTGCAGACGACATTTCAAAACGTATTGAAATTCAAAAATGATATTCTGAAATGGCAGAAAACATTGTGGGAAAGGAGAAATTGCTCGTCACGAGCAATATCTACTTTACCCACAGTGTTTTCAAAAGTCGTCTGCAACAAACTGGTCAGGTGTCGTTATTGTTTGGTAATTGGTTAAGCAAATTACTGCACAATAATTCCGTTCCTTTACAATTTCGTTCGGATTGCGAGACATCCGGATAATCGGGGTCCGGATTAACGAGGCTTCATTGTACATGCACAACGATCGTCTTATGCAATACCATTGCAACTCTTTCACAAATTACAAAACATAGAAAAAGAAACTATTCCTTTTTCTAACTATGTTTGCTGATCAGTTTCGAAATTCAATCTCTATCCCACACCCTGAATTTAACAATTGACCTAAAGCGTTTGCGACGTGAAATAAAACTGACAGATATTCTGAAACAATGTGTCACCTGTTAACAGCGCTTTCTAAATATTTTTGTTATTTTTAAAACTTCACCAATACAATTGTTATTTGATGGGAGGGCGTTCAGCAACTAAGCGATAGTTTCACTGAATATGAGAATACAAATGACATTACATTATTCACACCATGAAAACTAAAATTCTTCAAATATTGAACTCCTACCTTCTGCAATATTAGCAAAGCTAATTATCGAACTACACCACGCCTATTGAGACATCATGGTTATGAAGGTTTTATTGAATAACACTTAAACAACGCAATCAATCATACGGTGAAGGGTACTTGGTACTTCTGAGCAGGTAATTACCACTATTCGAGACGTGGAATGCGATTTTACGTATGTTTAACATTATATACATCATTATTTATGCAGACCATGAACTGATTGTGATAAAGGCAATGCTGTTTTGAATCACACGAAAAATGGCCCTTATTCATACAATAATTACCGGGTTGGATTTTTAGAGATGCTTGTTTATAGATGAGAACATTCGAATGTCAAAATGATGTTTTTGTATTGTCGTTTGATATGCATCAAAAATAATTTATTCATAGCATGGTAATACAGGAAGCGTCTAATCATAAAGGTATACAGGTACACCGTTTGTATATGTTAGATATCAAAAGCGATGTCATGCTTTTTGACTGATTTACACAATAATTAAGAAAACGACCGATACTTTAATTGATAACGTTAAGATATATATCCTTACACTTGCCTACATGTAATTGATTTTATCAAATTGTCCGCTTTATATATACCCTACTCTTACATTTTATGGCATGAAGGTACAAGACAAACATGTCTTATCTTAATACTTTGAACCAGCTTCATACTTATGAAAACATGTTGAATCCAGGCCAGCCGCCAAGTAAATTGGCAGCTGGCCTGTTATCTAACCTGTTTGCTACTTCCTCATAAAAACTAAGCAGATATTTAAGGTTTCGGAAGGCAGACGACACAGAACTCTATCTTTTTAGAAGATTACCAAGTATTCTAAGGGAAAGATATTGAATCAATCCATCTGTAGAACAGCACGTTTATCAAAACAGGAGGCAATGCCCCAAGAGTGCTCAACAAATCCGATATACTATTGTTTTTATAGCCACACAGCTTGTACAATTCCTAAAGGACAACATCCATTTCCTAAATATTCAGATAAATTGTGTATTACGGTACATTTCAGATAAGATTACCGTATGAAATGGGTCATATAAAACAATAGAGAGGGTTATTTTATATGAAATGGAAGTGCTTGAAATAGTCGGCGTCAATGGTGCATTGGAAGAGCATCGGCCTTTGGTACCAAGGGTCCCTTATTTGCGTCCCTCGAATCTCCTAGCCTAGAACTGATAGGTCACCAATGGAACATTTGCAATAGTGTTCGAATGCTTAAAAGGAATAATATGCAAGGACTAGTCCGAAAATCGGCGAGAGTAGTGGCTATGTTGTGACAAGGAATCAGAATCGAGAGTGTCTAATCCAAGTTGAAATAATTCATTTTACAACCGATGCAAAATTATACGTATATAAATCTAAGTCTTAAACAAAACTTTAAAATAGAAGAACGAGTACTGTTTGGTTTGTATGTACTTGCTTCTTCGTCAATTTGAAACCTCATTAGAGACCAAAACCGAATCAAGAGTTGTTTAGCTCTGTCACACATTGAAATATTATGATCCTGCTGACGTATAATATCATAAAAAATCGCCCCATCACAAAAAAGTGTTGATCTATTCGAAATTCTTCCCCGTTTAGGACACTTTTGACATAAAAACCCACGAGACTTATATAACAAAGGGAATTATGTGGCTATGATTTTAAACAATAAGTAAAATAGGACTGATTATGCTTTAGACTTGTGTTGTGAATAAAGGTTGTTTTTCTTTCGATATTACGAGGAAATCAAATGTTACATTTAAGATGTAAATATTTGGTAATAAACCTTAAGAGATACTTCACAGCTGCTTAGCCAAGGATGTTGACATATAAAACATTCTAAAATAACTCACTGACACTATAAGACAAATATCAACTTGACAGATGAAACTGTGATCCTTATATGTCAAGTTCGTATGGATGTACATGTATTGTTTACTGTCGCGCTATTTTCTATTATATCTTCAGAAGCTCCAATTCGATGACATGGGATTCCAAACGCCCGCGAAACAGTTGACCTATAATCTTACTTTGGAAAAAGAAGGGTTTAATTATTAAATGTTATTTAGTCACTAAGGTATGTGTTCAAAATCACGATAGATGTTTGGTTTTCTATGACATCGTAACTGTCATCTTCCGTTGTATAAATTCGGATTGGTCTTGACAGCTCATACAAATACATGTAAGTCTGGTAAGAACAGGCGGGGAAATCATGTGACCAATGTTTAAGATCTTGTGAACAAGATGGCATCGCCACAGGTAATTTTGCTTTTCTTCACCTTATAATGCCAGTGTTTGCCACGTTGTCTACCCCGAACGAGTTGACCATTAACTTTCCGGTCAACGTACGAGTGACCTTAAACATCGCCTTTAGTCTACGATATACCTGCCGATTGTTAGACGTAACGCCGTCATAAAGCATGGGTTATCATATACATGTACTACCAGAACCGGAAGTTGTCATCTTAATCGGGGTTTACAATGCAGCTACAACTGGCAAAAAGGCAAACATACCTGTACCGTCATGGGTTCGGTCATCGGAGATAAAATCGCAAACATTGGTCACGTGATTCCTCCACATGAAGACGCGGTAAATTGTTTCACTTTACCCATGTCCTGGCTTCTATTAGGTTATATAAACTCGATAATTTAATCAGGCGTGCCCGAGAACCCCATTTCCCCAAAGGCACGTTTATTTGCATTGTAACTTTAGAGAAATTACGTTGATATTATATTAGCACAAAACACGATTAACCCTTATAGTGCTGGAACCGACTTCATGCTTATGCAAACAGGTAAGATCCATGCCAGCCGCCAAAATTGGCGGCTGGTCTGTAATTTAACCTGCTTGCTTCTCTGAGTATTTTTCTTCATCGAAACTAAGTGCATATTGAAGGTTTTGGAAATTGGACCACACACAAATCAATGTTTAGGAAATTAACTAGCACAAAATACGATAAATGTAGACTCGGTTTGTTCTCAAATGTTATGAAACAATGAAATAGAATAATAGAAGGTACTTATGGGTTATTTCGTGTCATATATTGTAGTAAAAAAGAGATATAAACTTGCTGTGTATAGTGGATGCAAGACAGGACAAGAACAAAGATAAGGAAATCATCTATGAATCGGAAAACCCGGCCTTTTTTCTGGAATTGTTCACTGAAAATCTACCAGATTGAAAAGAAACACAACGGAGTTGGATCAGTAATTAGCTTTATTTGTGTTTTTCATCGCCAATTGCAAACGTGTTAGTATATCAAGAATACGCCTTTCTTGCAGTTCCGGGCCAGATTTGTATAGTATTCATTTCAAACAATATCCCTCTCCCACAACATGAACATGCGTGATTTGAATCGCGACATGGATAGAAAACACTGTGTTACTACATAAAATGTATATAATCAATTTGTTTATTTGGGATCGCCGGACCGGTGCACTCCTTGTCGTGTGCTAGTCGGCTTATCGGAACTGGCTAATAATGGGCGGGTTTTTCCTTTTACCTACCTAATTCATATTCAGCTGTTATGTAATATGGTACAGATATAGTATAGGTGCTATCGAAGCACGAATATAGAATATATATAAAGAAAGAATATACTCCGAGGAATCATATTTGATACTTTTATTGCAAAATGTTTTAATGTAAATAATTGTTTTGTATACTAATCACAAACGATGATGGACCTTAAGCGTTCGAGTCATGAAATGAACTGTTCTGTTGTGTTCATAGCATTGCAAATGTCGTAATGTAATCATCTTGTATATGTCCATTGCAAAATGTTACATTGTATATCGAAATGATAAAAAAACCTGTACACGGTTTGAGCCAATTAGAATTCATTTTTTTGCTAAAGAACAGTTTAATTCGATTATGTGCCCTTTATTTTTCATCTCGACCCTCTGATTCTCTCCTCAATTTCTCTATCATTCTTTTCTGTTTTCTTTTATCGATTAGTTTTTTATGCATGTAAAACCATCCATTATATTGCCATGTGTTTGTTCGTATTTTAAAATCTCCTTTGAGGAGGAGATAAAGATTAAAAAAGAATAATAAAGATTAATAAACATGTCTACTCTACCAACTATTCTAAATGATCCTTAACCCTCCCTACATGGTTCGAGCGCCTCAGTATGCTGGTGATCATCCTGAACTGCATCACACTCGGTATGTACCAGCCGTGTAACGATCAACTCTGTCTGACGGTCAGGTGTCGTGTCCTGGAGAACTTCGACCACTTCATCTTCGTGTTCTTCACCGTCGAAATGATCATTAAGATTCTGGCTATGGGGCTTTACGGAGAACTGACATACCTGGCGGACCCCTGGAACAGGCTCGATATGTTCATAGTGCTGGCCGGGTAAGTGATGATTTGTATAGACCTATTTATTTACATAGGGTTAACATCGCGTCATCAGTATTTGTCTATGTGGGGTCTACATCGCGTTAAACATTATTTGTTAATATGTGGTGAATACCGCGTTACCATTGGTTATTTATATTGGGTTTACAACGAGTAAACATTACTTTTATCTAATAAGGGGTTTACATCGCGTCAACATTATTTATTCAACCCTTTTCAAACGCCAAATTTTCGACTGTCCCAAATTGAGAGAGTTCGCAGACAACGTTTCAAAATTGTGTGATGAAATTGAAAATAGTCTTCTGATAGAGCAGAAAACATTGTGGGAATTGGAAAAATTGCCCGTTAAGGGTCTTACATCGCGTCACCTTTATTTGTCTATATGGGGTTTACATCGCGTCAACTTAATTTTTCAAAATGGGGTCTACATTGCGTCACCTTAATTGTTTAAATGGGTCTACATCGCGTCACCTTTATTTGTCTATATGGGGTTAACATCGCGACATTATCTATTCATAAAGGGTCTTACATCGCGTCACCTTTATTTGTGTGTATGGGGTTTACGTCGCGGCATTATTTATTCATAAAGGGTCTTACATCGCGTCACCTTTAATAGTCTATATGGGGTTTACATCGCGACATTATCTATACATAAAGGGTCTTACATCGCGTCACCTTTTATTGTCTATATGGGGTTAACATCGCGACATTATCTATACATAAAGGGTCTTACATCGCGTCACCTTTATTTGTGTGTATGGGGTTTACATCGCGACATTATTTATTCATAAAGGGTCTTACATCGCGTCACCTTTATTTGTCTGTATGGGGTTTACATCGCGACATTATTTATTCATAAAGGGTCTTACATCGCGTCAACGTTATTTGTCTATATGGGGTTTACATCGCGACATTATCTATACATAAAGGGTCTTACATCGCGTCAACTTTATTTGTCTAAATGGGGTTTACATCGCGTCAATTTAATTGTCTATATAGGTCTTACATCGCGACATTATTTATTCATAAAGGGTCTTATATCGCGTAACCTTTTATTGTCTATATGGGGTTTATATCGCGACATTATCTATACATAAAGGGTCTTACATCGCGTCAACTTTATTTGTCTAAATGGGGTTTACATCGCGTCAATTTAATTGTCTATATGGGACTTACATCGCGACATTATTTATTCATAAAGGGTCTTATATCGCGTCACCTTTAATAGTCTATATGGGGTTTACATCGCGACATTATCTATACATAAAGGGTCTTACATCGCGTCACCTTTTATTGTCTATATGGGGTTAACATCGCGACATTATCTATACATAAAGGGTCTTACATCGCGTCACCTTTTATTGTCTATATGGGGTTAACATCGCGACATTATCTTTTCATAAAGGGTCTTACATCGCGTCACCTTTATTTGTCTGTATGGGGTTTACATCGAGACATTATTTATTCATAAAGGGTCTTACATCGCGTCAACTTTATTTGTCTATATGGGGTTTTCATCGCGACATTATCTATTTATAAAGGGTCTTACATTGCGTCACCTGTATTTGTCTAAATGGGGTTTACATAGTTTTTTTTTGCTTTTTTATCTACTTTTACCAATGATTACAGTAATCGTAGTCGACGGGCGTAAGTGCCCTAAAACATCCGTCGACTGCGATTTCCCGACCAAGTGTTTAGACGCAACGCCGTTATAAAGCGTGGGTTATCATGAACCACCAAAACCGAAAAAATGTATGTCACCTCATGCGGGAAACGCAGTGTGGACACATATCATCGGTGAAAGTATGTTAAAATAAGCCAAAATACCTTTGTCCCGGCCATCTTGTTCGGACATAAGATCGATAATTTTGGTCACAGGATTCCCTCCCCTGGTTAACGTATAGCATATTTGATCTTGTACTTTATTCCCCTTTTAGATAAAACTTAGTGATTTACTATACGATGTCGAATTTTTATAGTTGTTAGACCAGAACATTTAGAACAGATAACTTTCGCGTATTAGCTTTATATAAGCATTTTAAGTTATAGGTGTTGTATAGTTCCCATTTGCCTAGCGATCTTGCATATAAGTAGTCAATGATAATCTGTTTCTATCCATGCTCATATGGTCTAATTACAGGACTGACTTTGGTTTGAACATATGCTGTGCTATCTTAATTAGACATCATCCAAGAAAAGCTGCGTAACTCACCATAACCTCTCTAGGCCATATGTCCAATAACTGTACAAGTTTACCGACATGCAAAAAATTGTTAAAACAAATAAATAACAGACAAAATCTTATTAGAAAATATGTTAATAAGACACTTAAACAGCATTTCGGTCGGATAGCGGCTTGTTTAGTCCGTGTTGTCAAAAATGCCTATAAGTAGTCAATGATGACATTTGGCAGTGATTAATCAGATTCTAGATGAAAAAAATAATTATCCTGAAAAGGATGTGTTTAAATGTGAATACTTCAAACGAATTAGAGGATGTGAAATAAACCTTACTCGGTAAGATATTTTTGATGACACATGTTGTGCTTATTCTTCTAAAACAAGTCAGTTCTGAATTAAGATAAAGACTTTTCTGATTAAGTCAAGTATGGATACTTGTTACATAAAGGAAACATTGACTACTCTGTAATAACAAATTTAGCATTTTCGTTTAACACAATTTGCAAAAAGAGACCAGGGTTATAATCAAATATACTTCACAATTATAAAAGAAAACACCTTTTAAAACTGATAAAGTAGGATAAACGATTTATTTGAGTATCTTTTTTCAATTAATTATTCATAGGGATATAAGAAAAATAACTAAATACGTTATAGAGTACCAAACAAAGCATGATTGTTTGGTACACTCAATTAAGTTGAAATGACTGACCGAGACTTTGTGTATACATTATAATGACATTTCTTTCTTTATATTTGCTCTTTATTCACGCCTTAAAGAGTCGTTGACTACTTATCAACCAAGTAAGAATGTGTTTATTTTCCCATTGTCCATCGGAGTGTTGTTGGAAGCATGAATCTTTCTTGACCCCAAGGTTATAAAGTATAGAGCATGCTCACCTTACCCCATTACCAAACAATAACAACATTTGACCACGTTGTTGCAGACAACTCTGGAAAACATGTGGAAAAAGGAGAACATGGTCATAACGAGCAATTTCTCCTTTCACACAATGTTTTCTACTCTATCAGAAGATCATTTGCTAATTTCATCACATTTTGAAATGTCATCTGCAAACTCTTTGAATTTGGGACAGTCACAATTTTGCCTTTGGTAAAGGGTTAGAGTATTGACTCAAAGAAAACATGCTTCAGTTGGCCAATAATCGAATCATTCGATTACTGGTCAAACCAAATCAAGAAGCAATTTCTTCGTCGAATGACAATTTACTGAGTCCTATGTAAAATTTATAATCTTGGGGATGGATTTATCTAATTACCTTTGAATGAAAGAAGGGATATCCAATAGGTAATGTATTTGCAGGCGGAGAGGTAATAGTTTGACTACTTCAAATGTCCTTGAACAAATTCAACTTTGCTATATTAAAAAGCGAAAGAAGAAACAAACATGATTCTAATGGTGGATAACGAAATAAAAGTCATTGCACAATTTCGTATGATTTTATTGGAAAATCTCTAAGAGATTCTCATTTTTCGAGTATATTGAATTATTTATAGGAACCAACTGTTCTGGTTTTTGTTTTTTGAATTATGGAGACGACCCCATTGTAGTTCGGAAACATTACCGACTTGAATTATGTGCATAATCGTTCTCCTATGTTCACACTTTGAGATTTGATTTTTAACTTAACAAACGACACATTTTTGATTGTCCTGAATTGAAAGAGTTTGCAGACGACATTTCAAAATGTGATGAAATTGAAAACCAATCTTCTGATAGGGTAAAAAGCATTGTGTGAAAATGAGAAATTGCTCGTTTAGTGCAATCTATCCTTTTCCCACAATGTTTTCAAGAGTCGTCTGCAACAAACTGGTCAAATGTCGTTATTGTTTGGCAATGGGTTAAACTATTTCCGTCCTGAAGATTTTCTACCAAAGAAGACACCGACCGTTTAATTATATGAACATGTAAAGGGTTAGATAAACGTTCTCCATAATGTGTGATGCTTACCTTGTTTACCTTATTGCATGAATATGTTGATCTTATGTACATCTTTGTCTTTTGTCAACTAAACCGTTGGTAGAACGGTTCTAAGTTATTTCCGTTCCGTTATACATGACAGGGCGAATGGTATTAAGTAAGAATTCTCCTTTCAGGGGTTTATGTATCCCAAAACGAACAAGTAACTAGATATCAACTCTGCAAGTCAGACTTTACGAAGCTCAGTTTTTGCATATATAGATCAAAACAATATATAACACAATATATAGATAAGGTGAGGTCTGGTCATTTATTATTTGAAATAAATGACAAAAAGCAATCTTAAACAAATACTGGTATATGAAGCAAACTGGGATCAGATGCCAACGATTGAAATGACTTTTCCTTTTCGTCATGCCCATGCTGTCTTCTGGCGAGCCAATGTGCTTCATAGCTCTGTGTTCAAAACATATAAAGTATCAGGTATTGAATGCTTTGATTTTGAAAGAAATGTGGATGCTCCAGCGTCTTATATCAAAACCTGTATACAATTCGTACGATTCCCTAAAAAAAAAACATACGCATGTTATTACACATTGACGATGGATCTATGTAAGGTAATGTACACCGTCATAATATATTATAAGTATTTTACTTGTCAAAAAGCAGAGTTTACCCTCTTCAGCATATATTGGACGCATTAGGAGTGTATTCTACATTTACTAAATAATTAAAGTTTCCCAAAATTAAGTTTATTTAACCCTTTCCCAAACGATGACAACATTTGACCACTTTGTTGCGGACGATTTTAGAAAACACTGTTGGAAAAGGAGAAATTCCTCGTAAGGAGCAATTCATCCTTTTCCCACAATGTGTTTTGCCCTATCAGAAGATTATTTTCAATTTCATCACATTTTGAAATGTCGTCTGCAATCTCTTTCAATTTGGGACAGCCGGAGATTTGTTGTTTGGGAAAGGGTTAACTATCGTATCCCTGTCCTTCGATGACCAAGCATGATAAACCTACATGTGACCTACATGTGACCTCATCCCAAATCCCTCCTTAAACCAACCTGCTTATGGCATTATTATATGTGTCTCTTTCAAATTTATCCTAAACCATGTTCATTTATTGTCCTACATATGTAGTAATGTTATGTGTGTCTATTTGTTTACAATCAATCTTGCTTAAAGCGACAACGTTATAAAAAGAAAAGAAAGGCGGATCCGTGAGCAACTTAAGTCTTAATACGGATGCCAGTGTTTCAGAAAGCTCAGAGCTTTCTAGGTGTCATTCTTCTTGTATTAAGTTATCCTTACACTAAATAACCTTCCACTCACTGTTAAAGATGGGTCGCTTAAATCACGATCGAATGTATGTTGTTTGCTCTCTTTCAAATTGGTGATGGGTTTTCTATTTGTTTGCATGGACAACATGTCTAATGAAATTTAGACAAAGGTGTTACGTTTCACAATAATTTTATTCATACAACTTATTATCAATTCAGCTCACGAATTAACCTGAGAAAACTGTTTAGTGATGTTCAAATATAACACCATATAGGACAAACATGATGTCAACTTTAACTTACTCACCGATAGTACTTTAAGATGAACTAGACCAAACCTTAGAAAGCTATGTAGTTTTCTAAAAAATAGACTTTTGTGTTGTATTCTTTCCCAAACCTTAAATATTTGCTTAATTTTGATGAGGAAAGTTACTCAGAGTAGCAAGTAGATAAGATTACAGGTCAGCCTTATTTGGCGGCTGACCTGTGGTCTAATCTGTTTGCATAGACATGAAGTTGATTCCTACACTATAAGAGCTAAAAAGGAAATTCATGGGACATGCGGTATTGATACATAAAACCCTGGATCAGGATTGGTTAGTATCCGACTGAATCACAACTAAGACCATTTGACCAGGCAAGATTTACATGTATAAGCTGGTCGGCATAGATTACACAACTGACCCTTTGCTTTTGAGGTGTTATTTAAATAATTACGTCAGAACAAATCCTAAAGCAATGTCTGTTAATGGCATTGGGAACAGATTACGTAACTTTAAGAATTTTTCTGGATTTATTGCAAAGAATAAAAAAGAACTGACACTTGGCGATTGTATAAAGAGATCCCCTTTCCAAAATTATTTTGATCACTTTCTTTCATTAAACACGAAACGTGCTGAGAAAATTGTTGGACTAACAGGCACCGTTTAATGTTAATCCGTTAATCGTTTACCGTTTGGCAAGAAAAAAGGTCTAAGTCATTGAATCCTACGGCTTTCCAGGATCCACCAGTACTAGGCTAAGGCTCTTAAGTGACTTGCCAAAGGCCAATCCCACAAAACCAGAGGTGTCGTAGGGGCTTGGACCCGGGTCCCTTACTAAAACCACCACCTCGACAACTGAGCCACGCAGGACCAGATATCTGTGGAATTCACTCTCCTCATAGGAGCTTTCGTCTGAAAAATGGACAATTTATGTACAATGTTCAGATCAACCCAAGACGGGATCATTACTACGGTGGCACAGAGGTGATATGTATGCGATGTTTTTCTCGTTATACTGAGTAAGTAAGTCGAAATAACGAGATAATTAAGTCATTATTTCGACTTACTAACTAAAACAAACAAGATAATTAAACTTATCTCGTTATTTGAGTAACTATGTCGAAATAACGACTTAATTTTCTCGTTATTTCGACTTACTAACTAGGAAAATTGCAAAAATCCCACACAGTATGTCACCTCTATGCCACCGTACATTACAGACATCTTTTATAGTAAATTATTCAACGCCAAACAACGTTTGTTCCCTTACATTTCAGTATGTTGGAGTACGGAATAGATTCAGAAAACCTTAGTCTTTCAGCGATAAGAACTGTCCGGGTATTGCGACCACTTCGAGCTATTAATCGTATACCAAGTAAGTATATATCGACATCATATGGTCCGCGTTGGTTCAAATCCTGAGAGGGATATGGATTTTCATGAGAGGCAGTCTCCCGACTGACTTACGGAATGCCGATGGTTCTACCTGGCTTGACCAGCCCTTATGGGCAGTTGCTACATAAGTGAAATACTGTTGATGTGATGTAACACCAATATAAAAAAAAAGTTACAAGATGGTCTGATCCGAAACTCTATAATTCGTACTCGACACAATACATTCAATTTCAATTTAGTCTTTCACATACCTCGGATGATACACTATGTAATTGTGTCTCTTTCTGGGTCTTTGGATTAGTCCGTTTACAGAGCAAAACGTTTGACACCGATGCAGTCTCGAACCAAGAACTATTCATTTGACAGCAATTGTTTGTCTCTAACCCCCCAAAAATACATTCGACGTCAATTCTGTCTTTCAGCCAAAACGATTCCTTTGCCATCGATTTATACTCGTACTCAAAATATCATTCGGTATCGATTAAGTCTCGCACACAAAACAATTCATTCGATATTGATTACGACTCGCACCCAAAACGATACATTTGATATTGGTTTAGTCTAGCACCCAAAACGATACATTTGATATTGGTTTAGTTTCGTACCCAAAACAATTCATTTGATATTGATTACGACTCACACCCAAAACGATACATTTGATATTGGTTTAGTTTCGTACCCAAAATAATTCATTTGATATTGATTACGACTCGCACCAAAAACGATACATTTGATATTAGTTTAGTTTCGTACCCAAAACAATTCATTTGATATTGATTACGACTCGCACCCAAAACGATACATTTGATATTCGTTAAGTCTTGAAATACACTATCAGGCGGAAACCGATTTAAAAGCCACTTGGTCAGATTGACTTTATTTCACCACTTACTAGTGCTAACTGATTGTTATATGAGTTCCGGACACAAAATGTACCTCTCTGAAAGCCAATTTCGGCTTATCAGGACATTTCGAAATCACTAAGAAATGACTTCTGAAGTCTTAACTCGGCTAGAGAGGACACTTTTACAAGTCGGACTATACTAAAGTATCACCATATGATTGTATTGGATGCCAAAAATGCTGTATGTACCATGATAATGGCCACGGCTGATCGGTGCATAAATACTTTAATAGACCGTCTCTATATTGACGTTATAGGAAGCCAGACACGGATGATAAAGTTAACTCTTAAATTGTTGGATGATATTCTGAAAATAGATTTTTTGATCGTCTGCTTTCCAAACACTCAAATATCTGCTTTATTTATATTGAGAAACGATAAAAGGAGTAGCAAATAGGTTAGATCACAGGCCAGCCGCCAATTTTCTTGGCGGTAGGCCTGTGATATAATCTGTTTGCATAAGCATGATGTCGGTTCAAGCAGTATATGGGTTAATAGATACATAAATAATTTTCAGTTATTTGTTCTTTCTCATATCCGTTCATGTGCCTATATACATTTTTCTTACACTCTAAACAACCTGAGATGGTCAGCCACACACACACACACACAATAATTGATATTATAAACCGTAGCTTTATTGTTGTTAAAGGAACCAAGACACGGATAACAGTTTTAATAAATATTCTGCGTTCTTTACTTCAGGTATGCGGATATTGGTGATGTTATTGTTGGACACGTTGCCCATGCTGTGGAACGTGTTGTTGTTATGTTTTTTCGTCTTCTTCATCTTCGGAATCATCGGCGTTCAGCTATGGGCCGGAGTACTAAGGAACCGTTGTTTTATAAATATCAGTGATGACATATCAATCAAGCAGTAAGTATATAGTCCATGTGATGAAACATTATCTAACAGGTGTATGTATATGTAACAAGGTACATGTTTGTAAGTTACAAAACAAAAAAAAAACATCCTTCTATCTATCTATATAAGACAAAGTCTGAATGACCTACGAGAAGCGAATTGAACACGTTATTCCGAAATCGGTTTTGTTATTGTATTAATTCATTATCCTTACCCTTGAGCAGAAAATCATGCAAAGGTTTTCAATACAAAATGTAAATGTATCAATAAACTAGTCTTTTGCAATTTAATAGACTCGGATGTCATCTTTGAACGTTGATGACATTATATTTTATAATGACCACTAACTCAATGGGTGAGTCCTTTTAAACGCATGTAATGATATTGATTAATTATTAACAAGTCATTTATAGTAGGAGCACCTGCAAACAACTTTTCCGTTACTAGTCCATAGTCCCTCCCACCACAGATTAACACGCTGGTGTACAGGGTGGGTGGGGGAAGGAAACACGCCGAAATGCCAATACGAAACACTGTTCAATCAATCACGTTCATGGAGCGTAAAAGTAGGCCAAACTAGAGATATGGCTGGACGTTAGCATAGATATTACGGGCGGGGGAATCACGTGACCATTGTTTACGATATTATGTCCGAACAAGATGGCCTCGCTCGCTTTTTTGCACCTACCTTTGCCAATGATAGCCACATTGTGTCCACTGCGTGAGTTGACCATCAAATTTCCGGTTCTGATCTTTTTTATGACCCATGCTTTATTAAGGCGTTACGTTTAACACTCGGTAGAGATATCTCAGTCGCCGTGACCTGAAAACTTCACCCGTCAACTGCAATTTCATTACCGAGTCGTTTAGGTTGGGAAAGCAGTATGTAATTCAGTGAAATCAGTCTCTATCCGCGATGAACCCACACACTTCAAACTCCCGTTCTCGACACGAACGATGGTTATTCATTTTCTCATTTTACCTTACTTACTTGTTATGAGAACTTAAAGTTTACGAGGAATAAGATGTTTCGTACAATACATAGCATTTCGCCAAACTGTCGAAGTTCAAACGAAATGTAACAAATTACCAAACGTATGTGCTACATTTGGACCCAAACTCTGAATTAGTTCTGTTGTGCTTTTGTGTTGCATAACAGACCAAGCTATTGAATGAAAGCACATATATGACATAGATTCTTATAGAGTCTTTCAGCCATTCTATACCACATTTATGATTTTCTGGAAAGTAAGAAGTTTGTATCTCATTTCGTGCGCAAAAATCAATCGCCCTGTATTTTTATTCCCTACACACGAGTTCAAAAGTCTCGGATATTTCAGCAAAGAGGAGAAGCATACTATACCAGGACGCACTGATGTGGACTTCGTATAAGAGGGTAGCAATATTTTCCCTGCTTAGAATCTAGACATAAAAGAAACTGGGCATATTTGCTAAAACCAAGCATCAATGTACTAATGACCTAACGCAAATTGATGTCCACCTAGTCAAATGCTTTCTTAATACAGGACGCACGCCATTCAGAAACCTCAAAAGCTTTCTGAATGGCTTGAATACAGGTCAAGCCATTATATAGTTTTAATTATCTCGTTTCTGTGTCCGTTTATTATGCTCCATTAACCCTTTCCCAAGCAACAAATTTTCGACTGTCCCAAATTGAAAGAGTTTGCAGACGACATTTTCAAAATTGGATGAAATTGGGAAAAAATCTTCTGTTGGGCAGAAAACGTTGTGGATAAAGGAAAGATTGCTCGTTACGAGCATTTTCTCCTTTTCCCAAGATATTTTCTTAAGTCGTCTGCAACAAAGTGGTCAAATGTCGTTATTGTTTGGGAGAGTGTTATGACAATGCTTGCTGTAGCCATCGATCACTCCATTTCAGTTTAAATCTCCCTGCGTATTATCTCCCACACAAGGAGACACAAGACTACATCTGTGCGAAGCCGGGCGAGTCTGGGATGCGACACTGTACCGATCTACCGCGGTACCAGTTCGAGGGTCACAAGTGCAAAGGGACGGCCAAGCCATTCTCAAACAACACACCGTCCAACAGTTCATGTGTTAATTGGAACAAGTACTATACGGTGTGTGAGGCAGGGGACAAGAACCCCTTCCAAGGAGCAATATCCTTCGACAACATCGGACTGGCCTGGGTTGCCATATTTCAGGTTCGTAAAGATATAAGACATAATGATTATAACATAACATAAACTTTATTGTAAAAAAAGGCCTCCGGCCCAGAATACACACAATGAATAGTACAGCAATCGTATTAAAATGAATTGATTTAGCATAAATTTGATCACTGTATTGATTTAGCGGATACTTTTCGCATATTCAATTCGCCGTATAGAATTAGTAGATGTACATGGAAAAGAATCGACGTCTCGGTGCAAGACCGGACAAAGTCTTATTTTGCAAAATATGACTCGGTACAGTCATGCACAAACTCATCGAAATATATATGCAACCGAGTGAATGAAATAAAACACGCACTTGTATTAGAAACAGTATTTGATTGATATTTGATTGTTCGGTGTAATGAACGAATAATAAAAAAATAATAATAATGATAATGAAAAAAGTGTTGGCACCTATTTTTTCTCAATTGTTTTTAAGTGCTCTTTTCTTAGAAGTGAAGCCCTGTATAATTATGTATATGTAGATAATGATAGTATACGACTCTCTCTGGGATCCGACACAATGCTATAAAATGCTTCCTTACAAATGGAATTAGTTATCCACGTTGTTTTGAAGCATTCTGGCCTTACATCGCAATACAATTTACAGATAAAAAAAGAAATGAAATTCGTCTTCAATAAGAAACAAATCATGATTAATTAAACAATAAGGTAGTGAAATATAGTATTTCTCGATCGATATTCAAATGCTCCAAATACATAAGACCCAGTGGTATCCATTTGATCCGCCACAGGTTCCTTGTAATCAGAAAAAAAATATTTTTAAATTATACGCTTTATTGTTAGGAAGTGTAACATTTTATTTATCAGAGTATGTTATAGATATGTTATGTCTTTCGCATAAGACCAGTTCTTATAAATGAGAGACAAATGTTTAACAGCAAATTTGGTTCGAAGAGAGCCACCATAGTTAAACGTTTGCAGCTTTAACTATACGGATTTCAAAACCGATGCCACCAAAGGCTGTGCACAAGCATACGCTTTACATCCATAGATTATGTCATGGTTTGACGAAAAAAGACAGATTATGCGGAAGAAATCGCATTCAACATAAAACTTTGCAACATCAAGTTATCCTATAATTGACCGTTTATCCAAGCGATACTCCTCCATTATAAGTTCGACCGTATGTGTCCACAATGGTGTGTCCGTTATATCCAGGTCAATTGGTCGATGTAAATATTGCGCGCTTTATAGAAGAACGATTCTCTCTATCTCATTACTTTACAATCGTTGAGGGAATTAGGAGTGGTTGAATCTAAAGCTGAATCTTTTCATTGACCTATAAGTAAATGGTATACATTATATGTACATTATCTTATCATATTAAAAGTTGCGTTAATATAGGTACTTGTAAGACCAAGTAATGTACACGTTGTTTTTCCCCTTAATTTCATTGAGAGGAATATGGTATAATCAAAAGCTGCTATAAAACACTCGTTAACTGTTCCATCTGTTGTAAATGTAATATGTAATGGGTTTAACATAGCAAAACCAGAATAATCCATTGCAAATGAAGCATACACAACCTATAGTGCCACCACTGTTTCTTCATTACAGGTGATCAGTCTGGAGAGTTGGGTGACCATAATGTATTATGTGCAAGACGCGCACTCGTTTTGGGATTGGTCTTACTTTGTTGCTTTAATTGTGGTAAGTAGATTATGTGATCAAATTATATAAAGTAATCGCATTGCATGCCTTTATCACAGTAATGCCAACACATATTATGGAATGCTCAAACATGCATAAATAAGCTATAGATAAAGCAGAATGTATCATCTACATATATATGACCAGAGAACGACACAGATAAGAACTTTAAAGCTTACAAATAACATTCAATGGCTTGATATCACACGTCTTCCTGAACTGAACGTATATGTAAAATATTTCAAAGACTTACACCAATGACGATTATAGGTTTTGACCATTCGTTACCTCAGCCAAAATCCTGCATTTATTCCTCACCTCATTCATTTGACGGAATAAAGAAAGCTATTGAAATCAGTGTATGCTCCACAAAGCTGTTCATATAATCATGCTCGTTGATTCTTCATAAACATTAGAAGGAGCTGTTCCATACATGGTCTATATAGTAAAAGGGAGATTTATCAGTATGACCTCGTCATAATCAAGACTTAAGTCTAATGGTGTTTCTAATATGTCATCTAGAATAAAGGAAACTTAGAAAATCTAACGCTGTTAATTCATTAACTACCGAACTTATAAAGTTGTTCCATACGTTAAAACGGTGCAAGGGAGACCATTCAGTATGACTTCATCACAAGGCTCTAGTTTAATTGTGTATCGTATATGTCATCGAATTGCAGGAATGTTGATATACTGATGCTTTTCCATCATAAACTACCAACGTTTGCTATTTCTATTTTCAGATCGGATCGTTTTTTATGATAAATTTGTGCTTAGTTGTGATAGCGACACAGTTCTCCGAGACAAAGAAGCGGGAGACAGAACGAATGTTGCAGGAGAGGAAACGCTTTCAATCTTCCAGTACATTGTCAAGTGGGTCGGAGCCAAGCGGATGCTATAACGAAATCCTTAAATACATTGCTCACTTATATCGGCGAGCCAAGAAGAAATTATTAATACTGTATTACGAAAAGACGGGCCAAAATCACAAGAAAATCAAACCGGAACTTGATAGCCGAAAGAAGAAAAAGAAAAAATGCGCACCGTCACACCATCACACATGCAGCCATTCACGAGCTAAAAATAGACGGCACTCCCATTACCATTATGTGTATTTAAATCACGAATCGTACCCCGTGTGCCATGACAGTGGTACCAACCACGTGGCTCCAACGGCAAGTCCCGAGGCATCCGAAATAGACCCCCTTGCTTCCCCAAGACGACCGCCTTATTTAACAGTTCCTAGTTTAAGTGCTCAACCATCGTCAGACTCCCTCAACACGCTGGCCATAGCCGCGGCCGAAGTTCTGACGCCATCTTTGTTTAAATCATTCGTATCGTCACCCAATCATCTTTCACCCCATGTATCACATGTACACAGTAGAACGCCCTCATTCAGTGCTGATGGCAGCAGTGTGAAGCATTTGCAATTTTTGCCTGACGTCATCTCAACACATAGCAACAAGGCGAACACGGGGGCGCCTAACAACTTCACGAACGAAGAATACGATGCCTATAAGATACAGCTTATTAATGATAAAGGCAAGTAGCTTGTTTCTTATAATATGAAATAGCTTTTTATATAGACAAATTATTTTTCGATGGATTATATCGATATACATTTATTTAAATGGTAATATATTCATCAAAATTGAAATTATATAACATATATAATGGTTTCAATGAATACGTTTGAATCGCAATTCACTATCGGCTCTTGTATAAGAATGACTTAAAAAAAAAGATACAATCTGCACTTTGAAGGGTAATTCGTTGACTACAAATTCAAAATAATTACAACTTATTTATTCTGACGGAAGCTGCCATGAATTCAAATCGAAGGACACTAGGGTAGGCGTTTTAAAACTACTTTGTTCACCTTTCAAAATAGGAATTTGTCAACGTAGGTCGTGAAGCTTTCAGGCATAAGAACAGTATTTCGATGCCAAACGATAGATTTTGCTTTGTTGTATTCCTTCCTGACCTTGACATTTCTAAAGTTGTGACTCAGTCTTCTTTTCAGAAAGTATTTGTAACAGCTCGTATACGATACTCTACTGTTTAACAGAAAGTTAAACTGAAAAGGCTTGATTGTTCTTTGTTCACAAAAGTCACAGTGAAATCCCTTCAGCTGCTGCAAGCAAAATTCCCTTTAGTATGGAGATATACAAGGGCTTTCCCACTAGAGCTTGCAACATAAAAACGTAGTTTCTTTAATTTCATCTATGTTTCTTTTCTATTGTCATTCAACGATTCATTTTGATTGTTTGTGTTAAGTAAATTCAAATTCAACATGATTAGTGTCCACTTTAGGTTACCAAGACAGCTTCATGGGAGAGAACGTCAATGACAAGTATTACCCTAGAATTCAATGTGCCTTATCTAACGAATGTGACTATAGAAACTATCAGTGCCAATGTTACGACTGCGAGCTGGCAGACCACGAAAAGTGTGAGGAGTGTGAGTTCGAAATGAAATTTGACCGAGGCTCCTGTAACTGCAAGGACAAACATGGCGAGGTTAAACATGGTAGGTATAATTGAATGACTATGAGTGTTACAGCTCATCTGTTAAACCAGCCTTACAATAAAGTAAATAAAGATCAAGATTTTTATTGACTGAACCCTTTACAAAAAACCAAATTTTGGACTGTCCCAAATTGAAAGAGTTTGCAAACGACATTTCTGATTGGGAAGAAAACATTGTTGGAAAATGAGATTTTGCTTGTTACGAGAAGCGAGTTCCAATGTTTTGAAAATAAGGATGTCTATCAGGATGGCAAAGAATCTCAGCAGCTAACAGTACACTTAAAGATGCGCCTACTGCGTGACTATAGCTATATCGGTTGACTTACGGTCTAAACAGCTGGAATGTACAATACAAACATTGTCAAAAGTCTTCGGAAAAGGGTGCATATTGAAATGGTTATTATATAGCGCCGAAAACCATCCCAAAGTGAATGTTGCCTTTCCGAGAAAGTAAGTGTACCATGGTAGACATTACTGTCTTTAAACTTGGATTAATGGACAGCATTGTAATTAATATATATCACTACAAAAAGGTTTATCACAGTGTTACCCCTAGTGAAAGGGTTATGAGACACGTTTCACTTATTAAACCAAGAACCTGAGAATTAGTTTAGGTATGTATTGAGACCCTTTTAAATAGACTCATTTAAAATGAGTTATTTTGTGCCTGAAATATAGTTGTCTCCAATTCAATCATGTGTGTCAACAACCTATTTGTTTACCTATTCAAAATAAAGAATTCTGATTGGTCAGTTCAAAAATGTGTATATCAACTGTCAAGGTCAGAGGTGAAGAATCAGGAAATCTGAATTGTTAAACTCCCTCATCTGGGTTATTTCTGGTTTACTTTCATAGTTAAGTTGTCTTGATGGTGTTTTCTGGTGATAACAATTTGAATCTGTCCAAAAGTTTACCAAATAGTATAGTTTGATGGGCCTTTAACCACTAACCTACGGTGACGGTTGTTATGTATGCTATTGTAAACACATTTGCTCTGACGATCTTTTATGTATGAAAGTGTGTACAATATTTTAAGAACGTCATAGATTGTGTAGACTTGTCCATGTGCTATTTACACCGATTTTGAAATGCATTTTTCCAGGATTCGTGAAGACATGCAGAAAGAAAATCGAGCAACTTGTTGAACACAGGTTCTTTCAGAGGGGAATTTTGGTGTCTATTTTATTCAACACCTTGAGTATGGGAATAGAGTTCCATAATCAGGTGAGATACAACGAAGAATACATGTACATACATGTATACACTTGCTAAAGTTTCTTGTTTAACCCTTTCCCAAACAATCACGACATTTGACCACTATGTTGCAGACAACTTTAGAAAACATTGTGGGAAAAGGAGAAATTGCTCGTGACGAGCAATTTTTCCTTTGCCCACAATGTTTTCTGCCCTATCAGAAGATTATTTTCCATTTTCATCGCATTTTGAAATGTCGTCTGCAAACTCTTACAATTTGGGCATTCGAAAAGGTGTTGTTTGGGAAAGGATTAATAGCGCCAAATCAAAACAGTTGGAACTTTATTTGAACGATAGACCCTGGATTAAAAAAATGTCTCTTTTAATCAAATGAATAATATGTTTTATTCGTAACGTCAAATTATTTGAGAATATGAAACCTCAATAACAAAGAAAATTATACAAATGATAAACATAAATAAACACTCCATAAAAAAAGAAATTTCATGCCGTTGATGTTTTATAGTTTAGTTCAAAGTTATTTATTTCAAGAGAATTGTGAAACAGGTTCTTACAACTTATATTAATCACTCTCGATTCTCGCAAAAAACGTGGATTTATGAACCCACTTATCACGGGCTTCGAACCAACGAACCTAATGTCTGGAGGCCGACATTGTGTCACTGGACCACTGTCCTCCTCGAATAATAAGGTACAGGTATCATATTAGGAAATAAATCTTGTTTAAACATCTTGTCCCTTGTTAAACATGATACTTAAAAAAGTGTTTTTAAAGCACACAGACATTAAATTGTATGCTACTTATCAAGAGCATCCAAATTAGCTAAGTCGTCGTTTATTCGAACCATTCCTTAGTTAATAATTTACCTGTGTTTTTATCATCACAGCCCGATGAGCTTACGCGAGCTCTAGAAATCAGCAACCTGGTGTTCACAACGCTGTTTGCCGTGGAGATGTTACTCAAATTGATCTCATACGGGGTGTTCGGCTACATCAAAAACGGATTTAACCTCTTCGATGGCATTATAGTCATCCTCAGGTATGTCTTTTTGTTTACTTTTGTATACACTTTGCGTTCAACAGCAGCTCAATCAAATGACAGTGCAAGTTGACTTAACAATGTTGCCCGATGAACCGCCCGGTACTATGTACCATGTCGGCATCTAGTAAAACAAGGAATGATTTACAAACATTTATTTAATACGCATGTCTCCTAAGGAATTGAACCGAACTTGTATTTAATATTTAATTTATATGTATTTGATTAAGCTTTCTAACATCATGAGCTCTTCCCTTTAACCATGTAAGTTCTTGCCATGTATCATTTCGTATTTGCTATATAACATGAAATGTTTATCATGCAATAAAATAAAGCAAGTTAGTTAGAAACAGACAGACAACTACTCAGGGACAAATCGTTATGAAATGGTCGCTTTTGAGCGGGTTCATAAACCGCTAAACTAAGCAATGTCCTTCCGTAGGGAAAAACGTTCAGGGTATGTTCATTAAGTCTTAAACATATTCATACATACATAAAAAGGTTCATTGCAACAGTGGCAACCAATAGTAAATGATAGTAGATTCGTTTTTACCTCTTAGAATCCATTAGTGTAAATCGGGATGTCGAATGCAAATGTGACTCATAGAACCGACAAGATCCTGTCCTTTTTCAACAACAATGAATATCCTATATATTCTACTGTCTAAATATTCAAATATCCTTCAGAATTAGTTGTTTGTCCACCGTCGGTATTATGTTGATTGCATTAAACGACATTATGCTTTGTTATTGCACATACGTTGTCAAGTGAGTACAATTGTATTGGTAATTTAGAACCCAAACCCGAAGATAAACTCTCGTTAAATTGTGATAAATGGCATACATCAGTAGCTGGTACATGGATGAACCTGGATCTGTTTTACTGAAGAACCTTAGGAAACGACTTACATTACGATGTCATTAATGGAAGATACAACATTGCAATGCATCAAATCACTGGATGCGTCTCGGAGAGACTATTCCCGTGATGTGTTATTTTGCAGTTTTGTTTAGCACAATATTGAAATAAGAAGAAATGTTGTTTTGAACTTACGCAAATTTGTAGAGAAACATGTTTAGTCAAACGGTACCCTGCTATGTATTAGGAACAATACAAACGACAAAAGAAGGTACATATCTCACACAAGTATTAGAAAATAAACTATTACTTAAATTAAATATTCTATAAAGTACCTTGTCAGTGAATTTGAATGTTTGGCTACAGATCGACTTGATGGGTCAACCTCCTTTTATATTTCCAGCCTTGTTGAGTTATTGAATGATCAGGAAGGAGGGAGCAGTCTTTCTGTGTTGCGGACTTTCCGCCTCCTGAGGATATTAAAGCTTGTGCGGTTTATGCCAGCCTTACAGAGCCAACTGATTGTGATGTTACGTACTATGGACAATGTTGCCACGTTCTTTGCCTTATTACTACTTTTCATGTTTATATTTAGGTAAGTCTTGGTCCCTCTTTCCTAAACGTCGAAGCTTTGTTAAGTATATGCCCTCGTCCAACGAAAGCCTATAATGCATCTTCTACAACTCTACAGAAAATATATATTGTTTTCGAAAATTGATAGATTGTATTTAGTTTATCAACACATTTCCACCTGTCGCCATATGGTTGCATCTTGTAGCAGAAGACTTCCAAAAAGGCATTGTTTCAAATGGAGATAGTTTTTCTTAAGTCGTCTGCTTCAAGTAAAAATAAATGTCGTCTGCAGGTGGTAAAGCGTTCATTATTCTATACTTCAATACAGGAACAAACCATATATGACAGCTCTATAAGCTAATTTCGCTTGTAATTGACCTATCAAATTGTTTAAATGGGAGTCCACATTGTTTAACCTTTACTACTGATATGTTTCATTTCTTCACATTCAATTCGGTGCAAAAGAAATTTACGTCAATAGCTGATTTTGATTTATACATATCGATAGGGGAGATCAACGTGGTCTTGATCATTGATCAGATGGTCAAAAGTGTGTTTGCGCTAATTTTGCCCAATTAGATGATTGAAATTTAATTATTTAAACCCCTATTGTTAATATTTGTTCGACATAAATCTACAAAGTCAATATATCCTTAAGCGGCCACCATATTGCACATTGATGTTATCTCGAAGGATAATCGCTAGATGCAGAATTGGATGCCGCTTTAAGTCATATCTGGCTATATTGACTGTTCATGTTAACGATTTACCAAATAATCTCTTTTTTGCAGGTTGGTTTAAGATGACAAACATGATTAATTTATTAATAAAATAATTTTTCTTCTTTGATATCAGAATATATCTGTTAACCATTATGTAGGCGTACAGAGTGTGTCTAAATATGAAGACAATGAGCTGTCTGTATCAGTTATGTTTTAGCAAGCAATGGAACCATTATATACAAAGGTTCAATTATCATACAAGATCGCTATTGTTTCATACCGTTCCAACAAGGGTTACTAAGTTTACAGCCAATATTGTTTTAAACGACTATAATGAGACAGGTCCGTCGTGTGTAAGACAACTTACGGCTTTTAAAATGCAACGCCAGTTTCCAATAATTCTGATTGGTCTGTTAAAACAGTTGTGTATCACATGACCAGGTCAGGGATGAAAAATCTGGCAATCTCAATTACTAAACTGCCTGATCTGTGTTATTTCTCGTTGGCTTTCACGTTTAAGTTGTGCTGATTGGGTTCTTTTGGTAATAGCTGTTTGTATCTGTCCGAAATTCTACCAAATAATATAGTTGAATCTTCTTTCACGGGCCTTTTAGATAGCCCCAGGCTTAACAACATTTCATGATTCGTTTATATTAAACGTTTTCGCTTAAGACAATGTTAACTGTACAACCACAATAGTGTTTTGAACAGAGGTGTTTGAGGAGTAGGTGTGTACTTAAAGATATTTCAAATGAGTTTCGTTAATCCCTGATGTTATACGAATAGGTCGACTTTCATGATTGAGGAATTATGTAAACACAAACAAATACAGAAATTATCAAGAGAAATGCAGTCCTAGTATTGCCCTTTAAGATTTTATAAAACGATTGATTTGTATATAATTTATCCGAAGGATTATCTATATTCATTTGCAACTTATTATATACAATATCCAAAGTAAGGTATGAGTTATGAAGATCTATATTTTTACGAATGGTATTATCAGATGAACCCTTGTAGTACTGGAACCGACTCTACGTTTATGCAAACAGGTTGGATCCAGGCCACCGCCAAATTAATAGGCAGCTGTATTGACCTCTGATATAACCTGTTTGCTTCTCTGAGTATCTTTCCTCGACAAAACTAAGCAGATATTTAAGGTTTTGAAAGCACACGACACACAACTCTATTTTCTAAAACAATTCCCAGCATTCTAAGCGTCGAGATCTTGCCGTAGTCTATGGATGTGATAGCCTACGTTTGCCATGTGATACATCATTTGATAGCACAAAGGTACCACATGGTAAGCAACATCAAACAGACTGAATTCACTGTAAAATAAAAGTAACTTGTCAATGTGGCTGTTAGAAAATGCAATATTATCTTTATGATTATTATGTCTTATGCTGTCATATTTGGTCATTGCTTTAGGGCCACTTGTTAAAATCCCCTATTTTCGTCACCCGGTGGATTTGGTTATTATCGGGCTATAGATAAGTTCCTCCAAAGATATAAATGTTTCGAAAAATGATTTGATATGTCTTGTAGTGAAATAGGTTATTGATTGACATTTTAGAGATTGTTTAATTGGAAAAATAACTCAATCAGACATGTTAAACCAAAGGTTTTGAAACTTAGAGCATAGACATCATGATGACACAAAACATTTCTGGCTTACCATTGGTTATGATCGGCTGCTTCAAATATTGCCGAATCAAAGCTAAAGCAAATTGTTGAATGATAAGACTTTTCTTTCTTTGTCATGCTCTAAGCTTTAAACCGAGGTTTTTGACCACTTATTTCGTAAATTTATGAATGTATATATATTTATCTAGCGTACTCGGTATGAATCTGTTTGGTTGCAAGTTTTGTCGATACCTGCGAAATGGCGAGTATTATTGTGAACGAACGAATTTTGATAGCCTTTTGTGGGCCCTTATTACGGTATTCCAGGTAGGGCCGAGTCTCGTGCTATACAATATTGGCCTGCATGTCATCCTATATATATAGTTGTGAACTCGTCGTTGTGATGCTATCTCATTAACACCCATCAAAATTAAGTCATCAGTATTGCGTCATCAGTATTATGTCATCGGGAATAAAGTCATCAATAGATCGTCATCAGATTTATGCAAATGACATAACACCAACAGACTAAGGTTTTCACGCATCATGGTGGTTCGAGTCATTTTGGTTATTACACACCAATAGAGGATATATTTCAAGCATTTACAAAACAACTTGTCTTAAAAGGAAAAAGGCTATTTCGAAAGAGAGTAGACACAATGTCCAACATATCCGTTTCTGGTCTTTCCATGTTTTATTTTAATTGGACGTTCGTTCGGTTGATTGGACTGTATTTCATTCAGACCAGTCGCCTTTCATGATGTAACATTCGCAGGAAAATTAAGATGAATTGGGCAAATTATTATTCTTCCTGAACGGTATCAATCTTCAACAAAAGATTGGATAAAACGTTTTTCTTTCTTTGAATTTAAACTACGAATATCATTTTATATTCTGTCAAATCTCAAATGTGTCAAAACGCAAATGGAACTTGAAAAACTGAATGAATGCGACCAGCTGGATACGTATCGGATAGAGTCGTTACATGTAAAAATAAAGCGAAGTAATCTTCACGAGGCTCCCAACAAAGGTTTATGTGCAATGGTCTTGTCAATTAACATTTGTTGCTGTATGAAAACCAAAAGGTCCAAACCATTCGTTTTCTTAAAATGGAACTATGACAACCTAATGTTGACCAAAATGCTATATAACGGATGCAAGGGTATGTGTGTGAGAATCTGCCATTATTTGACCACCCAAACCATCGGATTAAGTTCCATTTGACATGCCTTCGCTGCAAGCCACATTCGTATACTCTTACCAAAAGCTAGGTAGTTACGTTAAATGTAGTTACTTATTTATTATGACCATTGAATTTCACAGTTGATTACCTTGTACGATAGTCACAGTCAAAGTCCGTCTTAAAATGATTTCTATGCTACAAAAAATTACTTTCTTTTTTGTTAATTATTTTCTATACGTCGGATATGTGTAGCCTTTAACCAATTACTTTGGCTGAACTGAAGCGAGCTGTATTTGACCGAATAAACCTATGCAAACAGCACATGTTATTGGTTGTGTTCTTAGGCGAAGGGATGTTAAGTGGTGACGTTTCTGTCCATAAAATGTCATTTGTTACCAGTTCATCAAATTAAATGTACGTAGGTCTGCATTAAGTTTTCATGGATATGAAATTGAGTGATAGCCACGCATTCAGGAATAGCGCACGGCAAAGTGTTACAGCTTATATCGTAGATAGGTGCAGGACTTGTTAGCATTAGCGAATGCATCAACTTCATTTTGTTTGATGTAGAACACTTAGTTTGCAAAATAAAAACACATTAGGGTTTTCATAACACAAACACATTATTGAAACACATCTGCACCAAAGAGATATATAAACAAAAGTAGTCATGTTAAAATAATATACAGAATGTATGTTAAAATATTGTTATAAGTCTCTGGGCTATTTTAATAAAAAGTCACCCAAATCGCCATTCACTGACACTTCAGCAAGCCAACAATCTATACAAGATTTATTTAGTTTTACTTTAAAAGGGCACACCAGTTTGATCCCCAGAAGAACAATATAAGAGTGAACCTGATAGTGCTTCTACTTCATGATATTCATCTTTCGAACAGTTTACTCGGAATTAAAATACTTTGGCTATGCTTCTACATCAAACCAATGGTATCAGAAAAAAAACATCATTTATATGTATGTTAGCTAAATCGTGTTGATCCCTCCATTTTTATTATACAAAGGGTTGGAATACAACCATTGTAAACTAATTGGTCGAGTGGTGTTCGTTTGAATAAGAATATACTACATAATTATTTATAAGGTAATACCTGTCATACCTGTCTATGAACGATTCCACGAGATGATGTAAAATAAACTTTTCCAGTTGAACCCACGGAAATCGTTTCTGTAAAAAGTGTCATATGAGTTCATATTGTATAAAATTCTCTGGAGCCTTTTGGAATTATCGGGACGAATAAAATCGCATATTTAACCCTTATAGTACTGGAAGAGACTTATTGTTTATGCAAACAGGTTAGATCCAGGTCAGCCGCCAAGTAGTTTGGCGACTGGCCTGTGATCTAACCGGTTTGCTACTCTGAGTATCTTTCCTCATTAAACTTAAGCAGATATTTACAGTTTTTGGAAGGCCAACGTCACAAAACTCTATTTTTTGGGAAATTACCCAGCATTCTTAGGGATGACAGTCAGCGTCTTGATATCACAAGCTCTGGCATTTTGGGACAAATGATATCGCATATTTTAGGTACATGTACTCATTTGACCAGGTGGAGAGGTTAACACGTGTAACTATTGATGTGCTTTTTACCATAACCATGTATCTAACTTCATTCCAAGACGCCATTGGAGAGTCGCTTTCTAGCGGACCACGTGGTGTTCTAGCCTTTCGCTTATTAACCCATATTTACTTGTAACTAGTTGTATTTGTATTTTCTTTCGTAATCCAGTGTTCTAGGTATGAACTTGTTCGGTGGTAAATTTTGTTGGAAACCCCAGGGCCCTGGGGGTACCACTCGGGCGCCATGTACGTGCCAGGAATCCCTCGATCCAACCATTTGCGAATGTGACAGGGCCAATTTTAACACCCTCTTGTGGTCCTTAGTTACGGTATTTCAGGTATACTTATTGGCCAATGTTATATATTTTGATTATTCTTTTTTCCTTCTCTTCCGTGTTTCTATCACGGTTTGAATGACTATTTGGGGTTGCATCTCTACCTTTATATATATTTATTTTTGTTTAATTCACTGTTAGAATACAGCCTTGTATTTGGAATGACTTTCCTTTTTCTAATGGAACTGTTATTTTTTCTTATGCTATACATGATGGTTTTGATTGTATGTGCAAGTGATCCAAGAATGTTGATATCGTAAACAATTTCTCCTTTTACATTCAATTTGTTGATATCTCGATACCCAAATCTCCTTTTTGCATATTATCGTATAGCTTCATGTCATTATTTTTAAGGTCGATGTATGAATATGTCTTACATCAATAAAGACACATATAGATCCCATCGAATTAAACTGGTCCAAAAGATTGTTTTATGATCAAGGATCGTTTTGTGTGTACTCTTTACTTTACATTGGTAGTGAAACATGGTCCTAGCTAGATCTTAGATTGATTACTAAACGTATTAGTAAATGTATCATGCTATACCATATCAAAGACCATTACATCTTCCCAGGGCCTTTTCGAACTAAATCTTGTTCCTCATCTGAAAGAACTTTAGCACACGTAACTCGCTTGACATTGAAACATAGAAGTTATCTTGTAACATTCTATTTCGATTTTGATTTGCAAAATCTTTATTGTATGCATGGCATGCTTTTCCTTTTGTTTTAATGTCATTGGTCTTTTACTGTAAAAGTAATCGTTATGTTGCTTGAACCGTTATCCTCTTGGTTTATATTAATGTTTAGCTTTTTAAAAAGGCTGTTTGCTGGCACTTGAAATATATTTAGGATTAAAACATGTTTAAAATGAACAAAGACCTTTTCTTCACATCTGAGAGGACGTGGTGCCAGATGGGTTATACCGAAGCTTAATCTTTCAAGTTTCTTTTTAGGACACATATTGCTGTGTTTAAATATACTGTAAAATAAGAATCGAATTAGTGGGGGTAAAATAAATGAATCTAGTGCTTCAGAACTTTCAAACACATAAGACCCTAATGCTATAAATGATAGGAGTATTCGCACTTAGTTTAAATTCTTTGTGACTGTCAATATACTTTTTATATTCCTTCAAACTCATCTGCTTACTGTATATATCAAATGCTGTAGTAACACTTAGTATCATAAACACTAAACATTCTCTCCAACTCACTCTTATATGCTTACGGCTATCTGTTATTTGTTTTTTTGTTTTTTTATTTTCTTAATTTTTCATTTAGGCGCATGTTTGCACGTGCTTGTTGATGTTGTATTGAGCTTGTTGTGTAGCCCGTGTTGCTTATAAAACACGCGTCACCAATTGTTTTATATCACGCGCTATCGTCATCAATTCATATTTGGAAAATGTCATGTATTATTGGAATCAGCATTGCACTTAATAAGGCTTTAAATGAAATAAATAATTGTACATAACCCTTATACTGCTGGAACCAAATTTATTCTTATGCAAACTGGTAAGATACAGGCCAGCCGCCCAAGTAAATTGGCGACTGGCCTTTGATCTAACCCGTTTGCTACTCAGAATATCTTTCCTCGCCAAAATTAAGCAGATACCTAAGGTTTTCGGAAAGCAGAAGAACCAAAAATCTATTTTACCCGGCATTTTAAGAGTTGGCTTATAATGACATAAAGTGTCTTGTAAAGCAGGTCCTAGAAATCGGTCAAACGTATATCATTGCAGTCAAACTGAATACTGTTACTTCTGCATCTATTACGACGAATGCACTGGGTCTTACGCTGACTGCTGAGATACATTTTGATGAAATAATCTTCCAGTGGAACGGCGTTTATAAGTCGTATGAAAACTAGACAATCTTAAAAATGTCCAAGCATATGTGACTTTCTCTTCTAAATCATTACGTATTTTAAAGAGACAAGAATCCATTTATGAAATATTTTGCATTTAATCATACCTTTAATCAACAAACATTTAAAGCTATTTTTATAAAGAACATAAAAAAGGTTTTTTCCATCAGCATGAAGTTTTAATTTGGACTAGTGATGTTTTTTGTATAAGGAAAGGGCTTCTCCTGTTGTAAGGGCAAAGGATGCTTTGCGCCATTTAACATGTCTCCTATTAGCATACAAGTGTGCGAGCTTTTGTAAGGGATAGAATTTGTCTTCCGTCTGTATTCGTTTTGTCTTCGGTTTTATTTTATTTTCAGATGTTTGCTGTAAACCCATTAATTTCATGAAACCCATGATTTCTAATTAGTTCTTATTGAATGTCAGTAACTGTCGTATAAGCGTGTCTTGTCTAAAGACGCTAAAACTCAGACTATGACCATGTAACAGGGCCAATACGATTTACCAACTATTTTTATTAGATTACCATTTGTCGATTCAAATGTGAGTGATGATATAATACATTTTGAAACAAACAAAGATACAATCTGAGGGACCAATCATTGATACGTTTTTATAAATGATCCTTTTTTAATGAGTGAACTTTATCAATGTTTACGTAGTGATAACACCTTTACCTATGTTTAAGAATAACTCAAAATATTGATGCTTCGTCTAGACTGTAACCTCAACACGTGTATATAGCTTTTTATCAAAACTTCTGTCACCTCCAAAAAAAAGATATATTTTATGATTGTTTTTCTAAGACACTGACGAAATGATATAACAAATCTAACAAATACTTGGCAAGTTTCACATTCATATTAAGTAAAACAATGTGTAAATGGGAATGTTTCCAATCGAACCATACAATAATAAGTCGATGGTTAAATGCAAAACATTTTCTATTATTTCATAAAAGCGAAAACATCTTACATTTTTCGCTTAATTCAATTCACCTTATTTGTTTTACAACAATTGTAAGGAAGCTAAAGGCTTGTTTAAAGCCACTTTCGATGTAACACATAAAGTCTTGCACTGAATCGTCGAAATGTTTTATCAGGGACCAAATCACACGACGTTTACATATCCGTTTTAGGTGCTAACTCAGGAAGATTGGAACACTGTCCTTTATAACGGCATGGAGAAAACGTCGGCCTGGGCCTCACTTTACTTTGTCGCCCTTATGACACTCGGCAACTACGTGCTCTTCAACTTGCTGGTTGCCATATTGGTCGAGGGATTTGCGTCCGAGGTTCGTATGTTATGTTTGTGTCTATTTCGCATCGGCGTTTTGATTCATTTTTAAAAGAAATTATTTACAGGCAAAGTGATTTCAAATTAAACCTTTGTACATGGATTCGGTTTGCTTGCTTTCCATTTGTCTTTCTTATAATTTTCGCCAATGTGAAAAGTTGATACGTGATGGAATTCATAGCAAAACGCTTGAATATAACATGGCCGTTGAAAGGCGGTTAGATAAGATAAAACGAATTAAAGACTTCTACAGCAAAACGTAAATGTGAGATGGTTTTGAAGATGAAAAAAGGTTAACGAAAAAGCTTATTATACATGTTCTTTCAAACAATCACAAATACGTTTCGAGAGCAATCAAGGCATGACTGAGACTAGAAGGATGCAAACAGATACCTATTGAAGTATTGTCTTGGTTTTGAAGAATGCCATATGATTCACATAGTAGAGACAAAACATGCAAACTCAGCCGTTCATTTTTTTTTTTTTTAATATGGGTTTTACATCACATCAACATCATCTCAGTTATGTAGCGATGCCCGACTCTTAATGATGGAGGAAGACCCCATACTCAAGTGCCCACAAGGGCTGGTCAAGGCGGGTAGAACCATCGGCATTCCGTAAGTCAGTCGGGAGACTGCCTCTCATGAAAATCCAAACCCCTCTCAGGATTTGAACCCACGCGGAGAGGGGCCATGTGATTTCAAGTTCTGTTCAGCCGTTCATTAGACTGGTAAGACTTCGTTAGAGGTATAGAGGTAATTGACATCGTATTCTTATATAATTAAAACAGGAAGAAGACAAGAAGAAAGTGAACGACCTTACATCAAAGGAGAAAAAACTAGAACTCATTAATGAAAACAATAACAACCAGTCTGGTACAGACTCGGTAAAACACAACCTATCCGAACCCCCAGACGTCAAAATAAATAACAAAGAGAAAGGTGAGTCTTTGTGTCTATTATGGTATGTCTAAGAATGCTTCGTACTTTTCTAGAAATAAATTTATGTGTTGACTGATTTAAAAAAACTAACATATCTGCTTAAATTTGTTGAGGGAGATATACTCAGAATAGCAATCAGTTTAGATCATAGGCCAGTCGCCAATTTACTTGGCGACTGGCCTGGATCTAACCTGTTTGCATAAGCATGACGTCGGTTCCAGCACTATAATAGTTATACCAAGAGACACGTAAGAATTATTTACATTGAGTGTCATTTTTCAAAATTCATTTGATACAAACTGTATCATAGATACCGATCGTTATACTCTCAGAAGGAGAAACAAATGAGTCTTGTACCAACACATTTCAAGACAGAACAGTTTCAAGGGTAAGCAAGGGAAGAACTCTTTTAATAAAGCGACATTCCCCTCAAATTTAGCAGTCAAGTTCCTTTTTGTGCCAGCGTACAATCTCTCCTCAAGCTATTATCCGGACATTTACCAACTGACTTGTGACGGCGACCATTTTGTCCTTGGATGAGGATGTTTCTGAAAGTTCATATTTTTAAGGAATTATTTTTTTGTGTAAGCGAATTCGTCCAATTGCATATTGATGCCTGCAAGGTGTTTGCGACAGAAAAACATTACAGCACAACTATGTCAACTATTTCCAAATTCTGCACGATACTGGTAATGTTCATATATATTTCTAAAAAGGTAACAGTATGATACCAGAACGTTATTGACCTGCATACATTCTGTAACATACGGGCAGGTTACCTTTTACCTAAGCTTTATGCAGTGGCGATGTCATAGCCAATGAGGTTTATCCGAGGCGAAGTTATTGCTAGTTGTAAACTATACCGTAAGACCAGTGAGCCCACACGTACTCGGTGTTATTCTCCGCCCATTTAGTCTGTGTCTGTGTCAATGTATATCCTTTTTTTTACCAATGTTCCATTCGTTACTTGTTACACGATACGAAACAATGATTCAATTATAAATATCAAAGCGATTTTCAAGAAATGAAACACCTAAACAATAGATAACATTACGATGTGTATTGGATGTGTTTGCAGAAAAGTTACTCGGTCTTGCTCTCGGGCAGAAGGAGGACAACAAGGTATTTACACTACCCCAGCCAATCATTACTCATACAGAGGCCACACCTATGGGAACCCCACAGGGAAGCCCAAATGAGCATGTGGGACGGGACATCATCAAAAGTGTACAGTCGGACACTAACTCCATAACATTGGAAGTACCAAATACGGTAAGACATTGCATCTATTTGCGCTTGCATACTCAGCGTTGAAAATACAAATACAGTGAAGCCTCGTTTATCCGGACCCCGATAATCCGGATGTCTCGCTATCCGATCGAAATTGTAAGGGAACGGAATTTTTTGACCAGTTTGTTGCAGACGACTTTTGAAAACATTGTGGGTAAATGAGAAATTGCTCGTAACGAAGAATCAGAAGATTATTTTTGAATTTCATCACGTCTTGAAATGTCGTCTGCAAACTCTTTCAATTTATGACGGTCGAACATTTGGCGTTTGCTAAAGGGTTATAGTTTACACGTGCATACATGCCGTTTATGTCTTAATGTGTATAAGAACATGCTCTGCTTCATTAGTCCGGATGATTCGGTGTTCCGGACATTGTGTTTGGAACTGTCGTGTTCGCATTAACGAGGTAGCATGTTCTCATATTTGCATCGAGCTCCTGTGGTCTTTCCAAATAATACTAGTGCTAACGTTTGACTATTTGCCAACCACTTTACAATGCTGTTATTTGAATGAGGTTAAACAACAACTTTTCATTTTTTCAACGGGTTTCTATGGTTGAAATGGAGCTCTGAAGTGTTGCCAAGAATCACTTCCAAGGAATACGTGGTTCCCGGTGGACTATAATCAAGGACGCCCGGGTAACTTATTTCGAAATTTCAGCAAATTCTCATATACGAACACACTTTGATAATCAGCGTGAAAATATTGGATTGTATAAAACGTTTTGTTTTCCTTAGCTGAACCCAAACAAACATATTGAAGCAATTAACATCACATTATACTATTCCTTTCCAGTGGAACAACTCAATCGGGACACCTCTCCGGTTATCCCCCAATTCATCGAACAATTCGTCATTACGACTTGCGTCTAACTTATCCCGGGCATCGAGCTGTAGGACACCCACCGTCAGCTTTCGGCCAACATCCCGAATGTCTGCACGAGTGTCTCCGCGACCTTCACCCCGACAATCGCCCAGGCTTTGGCGTTCCCATAGCTACGGGAGCAGACGAAACAGCTGGAAGTTCAAACGGTCCAAGGATGGGGACAAGACTAAGCTCGTTCGTGCAGGTTCAAATAATCAAGACTGTGATGACGATGAAGACTTTTACGACTATGATGATGATGATGATGATGAAGTGTTTAAGCCGAACACGCAACCTGTGATGAAGTTGAATATTAATGGACTTAACAGGTCAGTGGCGTTGTCTTTTCATTTTTGTAATTGCAAAAGATCCAAAACTGTAATAGAACAACAACAAATGTCATAGAAAGGGGTTTAATTGTTCCAACGTGTTAATTCCGTTAGTTATAAAAATGTATCAGGCTGAGGGTTGTTTTGATTATCTCCCTTTTTGTCAAACTTATTGAAAATCACCTCGTTTTACCGAATCATTGGATGGGGCATTAACGTATTCATAAATAAACTGTTCTTTGTTGTCGAGTTTATATATTGTATACCATTCACAGTATCGATCAATTTTCACAACAGTTCAAGAGGATGCAATGGTGGAATCCCGTTAAACAATCGGCGAGTATTCAGCTCTCATCAGAACCTGATATTCAACCGTCGAATGTCGTCGCCCAAGAACTCCCTCCGAAGTCGTAACAACTCATCCAGCAGTGCCAGAAGCGTGTGCAACTCGATACACCTAAGTCGGCAGAACACGTTCCCCACCCGCCGGAAGATAAACTCCATGTCGTCGACCGGAAGTGCTCTCCTGACAGAAGACTACAAACAGAATAATTTGTCCGAGGCAGCGAATGATGACGATGAAGGGTCCATAATTGATGAAGAGGATCCTGACGCCATGGACGAAGCTGTAAGTAATGCATTCTTGTCATCAATTGGTGAAGATATGCTTTCATCAATGTTTGAGTTTTCTTGTTTAATCTAAACGACCTCTCTTATAGACTTGACGTAAACTTCGGATGAAAGCGGTAAATAGTAAGTTTGATTTCGTGCCAACATGTTGATAGTGTTTCCAGAAACAAATTGACATGGATAGATGTATATATTTACGAACACTCTGATTGGTCTCTTCAGGAGTGCAACCATAATTGGTGCCGAACCGATACTATGCCCCAGGAACCTCCGATATCATTATAAAACATAACACTATCGCCTGCATCTTAAGCCAAGTTTAGCCATTAAAGACTAACCCGATGTAACTTCTCTTTTCCGATAAAAATGTAGAAATGGCGGCACGTCGAACTACATTTAGTTGCATTTTCTTATTCAAACAAGATGACAAACCTAGTTGAATAAACTAAATACATGTATTTCGAATGATTTCATCAGAGTTAGACTACAACCGGTGTCCAGAACAAGAGAGTGCTTCTAAGGACCCAGCATACGTTTGATAAAAGGAAACAATTTCGCTAGCAAATAACGCCCTGTAAAACATAAACCTACCTTGTGCCATTCCTACATTCCTCAAAATGTAGAAATGACATCAGGTAAGATCTGTATTTCATTCTTGAAACAAGTTTATAAATCTGTTTTATTAACCACCTATTCCGAATGATTTATTCAGAACTGTATCTATAATTGGTGTCCAGAACAAAGATAATGATTCAAGTACAACAAACCTTGTTAATTAAGCAGAATATTCTGATTGCTTTCTTCAGAACTGTAACTACGACTGGTGTCCTGAGCCAAGAGGTTGTTTCAGGGACCGTCACGAGTACTCGCTCTACATTCTCAGTCCGGAGAACGCCCTCAGGCGACTATGTTACCACGTGATCGCCCAGAAATGGTTCGATAACTCGGTGCTCTTTTTCATTGCACTGAACTGTATCACCCTCGCCATGGAACGGCCGGACATTCCACCGGGCAGCCAGGTAAGGATGGTTGTTGTATTTGTGTTATGCATTAAGGATTCTTGAAAAGTAGGGAAAATTGGAAAGTCAGAATCAAATGTCGTTGAAATAATAGAGCGTTTGTATTGTTGTTTGATATACAATTCAAAGTAGATATTGAAAGCATGATTGGTTGAGAAAGGATCAATTTATCTAAGTATGTACAGTTTATATACGGTAAATCTTAAATGCGATGACACACTTTTCGAATATTATATATGTTAGTTCACTGTATATACATTTAAAGAATTAAAAGCAGTTAAAGTTTGCTTCCAATAACTATTCTTCAGTACGTAGCATATAACAGAACAGCTGCTGTGTAGGTTTAGAGGAAACGAATGTTTAATGTTCTGTGAAGAAGCATCTGTAACGTGTTGTTTACGTAATGATACACGATAAAGTCCTTCAAAGTGAACATTTGCTAGTTTGTTTTTTAAGTATGTCTTGTATTGCTTTTCGAATTCCTAATCTATTGAACAGGATCATAACACTTTCGCGACGAAATATAGATAATTAGTGAGAAGAGTATATTGCATTCTTGCTAATGTCTTCCTGTTTCTGGAATGCGATGTCAAAATTTATTAAACATCTTGTTCATTGTTTAGAAATCAATAGCTACGTGCAACGACATAATAGCATATTTCCTTACATGGAATAACTACCAGTGATCGAAGTAACTAATTGAAGGATGCCTACACAGAATAATGCTTGTAGAATCCAGTTTAATATGTCTAGGGTGGTTGTTGAACCCTTTCCTCAACTCGTTTAAATGCTACAAACCAAGAAATTCTAGTTTTGGCTCCTATTGTACAATTCAACTCTAAATTCAGACAGGAGAGTACTGATTTATAAACGATAATATCGCAGCTGTAAAGTGACATTACATTTTGGCCTCTTGGGAAAGTACGAACGGGTCCTTGTCGCCGCAAACGAAGAAGTGTAATTCCGCACATTTACGTTTTATCAATCGTTTGTTGCTCATTTACGTTTTATCCATCGTGTGTTGCTCATTTCAATTTTATTCATCGTTTATTGCTCATTTCAATTTTATCCATTGTTTGTTGCTCATTTCATTTTTATCCATCGTTTGTTGCTCATTTCAATTTTATCCATCGTTTGTTACTCATTTCAATTTTATCCATCGTTTGTTGCTCATTTTAATTGTATGCATCGTTTGTTGCACATTTCAATTTTATCCATCGTTCGTTGCTGATTTCAATTTGATCCATCGTTTGTTGCTCATTTCAACTTTATCCATCGTTTGTTGCTCCTTTAAATTTTATCCGTCGTTTGTTGCTCATTTCAACTTTATGCATCGTTTGTTGCTTATTTACATCTAATCCATCGTGTATTGCTCATTTACATTTTATCCATCGTTTGATGCTCATTCACTTTTTATCCATCGTTTGTTGTTCTTTCAATTTTATCCATCGTTTGTTACTCATTTCAATTTTATCCATCGTTTGTTGCTCATTTCAATTTTATCCATCGTTTGTTGCTCATTTCAACTTTATCCATCGTTTATTGCTCCTTTAAATTTTATCCGTCGTTTGTTGCTCATTTCAAATTTATCCATCGTTTGTTGCTCATTTCAATTTTATCCATCGTTTGTTACTCATTTCAATTTTATCCATCGTTTGTTGCTCATTTCATTTTATCCATCATTTGTTGCTCATTTCAAATTTATCCATCGTTTGTTGCTCATTTCAATTTTATCCATCGTTTGTTGCTCATTTCAATTTTAAACATGGTTTGTTGCTCGTTTCAATTTTATCCATCGTTTGTTGCTCATTTCAATTTTATCCATCGTTTGTTGCTCATTTCAATTTTATCCATCGTTTGTTTTCAGGAGAGAAAGATATTGACTATAACGAATCACGTATTCACCGCCATCTTCTCAATGGAAATGACTGTCAAGGTAAACCAGTTTGTACTTTGTTAGCATGCAATGTGTAAATTGCAAGATTGAGTCAGCATATTTAACATTAGATGTTTAAATGAAGTATTCATACGGCGTATGAATACTTTATCTAAACATCTAATGTTAAATATTCTGACTCGATTCTTGAAACATCTGCAAACATCTACAAAAGGTATGTTCATATCGTTTAAGCGTGTGACGACACTTGCAGGCTAATTAGTTTGCGAACAATCGATTGTGGGTGCAATCATGTAACATCGATAAGTCTTGAATAGCAAGACATGATAAGATCGACCATGAGGAAATGAACCATATTGTTGTTATTGTAACTTCTATACGACGAATGGGCTCAAATCACACATATGATTGAAATAATATCATCACCCAAGGAAAGAGAAAGGTCTCAGCATCACACTTAAAAATGTGATTATAATAACTATCGTGTTTGTTAGCATAAATCATATTTAAGTAAAAACAGAGATTGAATCTTAATTTTAACCATAATACAGTCTGTATATAGTGTTATTCTATGTCTTTTAACTAACCATTACTTTCTTTAAGGTTCTTGCGAAGGGCGTTCTCTTTGGAAAACACGCCTACCTGAAGAGTGGCTGGAACGTGATGGATGGATTTCTCGTGATTATCTCCCTTATCGACACAATGATCTCTTTATCGGCACAGAGCAGCCCTAAGATATTCGGAATACTTCGTGTTTTTCGTTTATTACGGACGTTGAGACCTCTCAGGCATGTATCATGAATTAGTTTAACCCTTACAGTGCTGAAACCGACTTCATATTTATGCAAACAGGTAAAATCAAGACGCGCCGCTAATTTACTTGGCGGCTGGCCTGAAATCTAACCTGCGTCTACTCTTTGGGTATCTCTACCTTGAAGAGTGGCTGGAACGTGATGGATGGATTTCTCGTGATTATCTCCCTTATCGACACAATGATCTCTTTGTCGGCACAGAGCAGCCCTAAGATATTCGGAATACTTCGTGTTTTTCGTTTACTACGGACGTTGAGACCTCTCAGGCATGTATCATGAATGAGTTTACCCTTACAGTCCTGAAACCGACTTCATGTTTATGCAAACAGGTTAGATCAAGACGCGCCGCCAATTTACTTGGCGGCTGGCCTGAAATCTAACCTGCTGTCTACTGTGGGTATCTCTCCTCAATAAAATAAGTAGATATTTAAGGTTTTGGAAAGCAGATGACTCGAAAAACTATTTCTAAAGACTACAAAGCATTCTTAGGCTTAATCTTAATCACATCATGAATTTAGCAACCCATTTTTTTTTCTTTTTGTAATTTACAATATTGGGAACCTATGGCGTAAGGCATATGCCCCGATCTACTTAGTTAGCTTCTGTATTGAATCTTATAATCCTATAGTGTGGGTTGATGTAAAAGGAATGACAGACCTTCGGCAAATTTCGTTTTTTAATGACCTTGATAAATTCCCAACAGCAGTTCACTCTCACCAGCAGTTCACGGTGTTCCCTTGTAGAAAGCTGCTTTCTGTCCACTCGCATTTATTACGTTTTTGATTATGATTTTGCACGAAATATTTTCGAATGAACAATTTCCAAAACAGTTGTCAGTAAGTTATACATACCATTTAACAGTACCATTTTGCGGTTTTTCATATCATGGAAATCAAACAGCCCATTAAAGTTAGACAGAAGAAGGATGTATCATATAAGAGGCATCACTTAAAATTTCAATACGATATTTAATGGAGTTGTATTAAGTATACGTATTCGACATTTTGCAGGGTAATAAGCCGAGCGCCGGGGTTGAAGCTTGTGGTACAGACGCTTCTCACATCGTTACGTCCCATCGGTAACATCGTACTGATCTGTTGTACCTTCTTCATCATATTCGGAATACTCGGTGTGCAGGTAGGTGGAGTCATCGTTTATAAGCCTCTTTCATTTTTGCCAACTTCAATATAATTATTTATGCGATTACCATGTCATAGCGATTTGAGAAAGACCTCAGGCTTAACCCATAGAATGCAGTATAAGTTTTTAAAAGTAGATATTTGTGTCGTTTGCTCTCCAAACACCTTAAATATCTGCTTAATTTTGATGGAGGAAGATACTCAGAGTAGCAAACAGGTTAGATCACAGGTCAGTCGCCAATTTGACTGGACCAAAGGTGTCTGCATAAGCATGAAGTCGGTTCTAGCACTGTAAGGGTTAATAGTCATTTAGGATACATATGGTCAAGAAGAAAATGATCGTCATAAATGTTATTCTCATTTGGTTACCTATATATAAATGGACTTTGCTCGTTGCACTCACAAACGCTTTTAATTGCATTGTTACTGATAAGTGTGTACGACTTGTCCGAGATTTAAGCGTTAAACGGATCCACTGAGTATGTCATCATTGATTTTGCGTTTGGCTCGCATTTATTGACCGTTTCGTTTATTTCTTTTCTATTTCAGTTATTTAAAGGGACATTCTACTATTGCAAAGGACCCTATGTTAAACATATCAAAAATAGGACGCAGTGTGAAATGGACCAAAGAAACGTCTGGTTAAATCAAAAGTATAACTTCGATAATCTTGGACAGGTAATAGTCATTTTCATCATAGATAGGGTTTTCGTCAAGTAAAAAAAGGATTCAACATCAACTTCATGACTATAAGACTATGGATAAAATATGCGTCTGAAATAAAAGCCTGGTCTGGTCTGGCGACTACAACATCATGAATATAGAGAATGACCAAAATAACGTCGAATAATTAAAATGTCCTCATCTTATTTGAACAGATTGCATTTGCACGAAGATAACCCCAATCTTCCCCAAATTCTAGATTAATGTTGACATGAATCCAGATATCTCCAAATATCCAAATATCTCGAATCATGAATCCAGATATCTCCAAATATCCAAATATCTCGAATCACATATTCTAGCCAAGTGTCAACAACACATGATTTGTAAAGGCGTTTTCCGATGATTATTGTGTTGTTAATATGGTTCCCCAAACATTTTTTGCATGGTGATAGGTAGCATTCTATGAATTACCAGGTATGGTTTGGTTAATTTATGTATGTTTTCACTTGCAAAGCTTCTCCCCAACACTGTCATCATTTTCTTCCATTGATTTAATTATATTTTTATTGTAAAGAGTACTTTGTTCTTTACACTGAATAAAATTAATTGAAATTGAATAAGTGTCCCAGAAAGACAGAATTTTACAACCGAAATGGGTTTTGATAAATAAACGAGGAATTGAAGCATGCGTGAACAGATGGGACAAATAACCAAACACTAAAAGATACTTAAGAAGCAAACAGGTTCGACCACAGGCCAGCCGCCAATTTAATTGGCGACTGTCCTGTATCCAACTTGTTTGCATAAGCATGAAATCAGCCGAGCACTATAAGGGTTAATGTATCAAATATAAATATTTGACATTTCAGGCCTTGATGGCTTTATTTGTACTCGCCTCAAAAGATGGATGGGTTAGCATTATGTACACCGGCTTGGATGCTGTAGGAATAGACCAACAGGTAAATCGCGTATAAAGACTCTTTTTGTATACCTTTACATTTATCGTAATACTGGATGTGAACATTTAATACACATATATTCTGGTTGATAAAGGCTGTATTGTATCGGCCCAAGATTGCCTTTTAAAGAACTTTCAATGAAAGGTTTTACATAATTAAGTAAACAAACGCCTTAAGGTAGAATACTAATCTATATACATGTATGTATGAACATGTATATAGACCAATGTTTTATCTAATCGAATGAAAGGCAGTGTTGATCTTAACCATCCTGTATTAAAGTTTTCATTTGTTGTCTTATTGTTGTTTTGTTTAACAAAAAAATTATGATATGACTTAATATGACTTAATGTTATGAAGGCATTAATTATGTCATGAACTGAAGGAGTAAGACAAAAAGCATTTCGTTCCATGAATCAGTATTGGGGTGTAATCATGACAAAAATGAAATACAATGTGATTTGTATCATTTTCTTTTTTATTTAAATATTTTGCTATTGAGTCATGCATTAAACAAACGGTTTGTCTGTTCTATGCATGCATGTCAATGATTTAGTTCCATTTATTATTTAAAAATGTACCCAAATAAACCCAACAAATGTCATTGGTACTTTTTGAGCAACAGCCAGTCATTTAATTGTTTGATTATGGAAATTCAAGAAAGCTAGAAACGACAAATGTTCAAGCATCGAATAGATCCAAAAGTGACCTTTTAAAACTGATCGTTCCTACATTCTGGAAATTGCAGACCAAGTGTCGCATCAGTTCGACTATACAACGGTTCACATCGAAACAATTAACCCTTAGAATGCTGGATAATTTTTAGAAATAAAGATTTCTGTGTCGTCTGCTTTCAAAAACCTTAAATTCCTGCTTTATTGTGTTGAGGAAAGATACTCAGATTAGCAAACAGGATAGATCCCAGGTCAGCCGCCAAGTTTCTTGGCGGCTGGCCTGGATCTAACCTGTTTGCATTAGCATGAGGTCGGTTCCAGCACTATAACGGTTAACCCTTTACCAAAGCAAAATTTTCGACTGTCCCAAATTGAAAGAGTTTGCAGACGACAGTTAAAAATGTGATGAAACTGAAAAATAATCTTCTGATAGGGCAGAAAACACTGTGGGAAAAGGAGAAATTACTTGTTAAGAGCAATTTCTCCTTTTCCCACAATCTTTTCCAGAGTCATCTGCATCAAACTGGCCAAATGTCGTTGTTGCTTGGTAACGGGTTAATTGCCATTTTACCCTTTACAGCCGATCCAGAATTACAACGAATGGCGACTCATCTACTTCATTTCCTTTCTGTTGCTTGTCGGCTTCTTTGTGTTGAACATGTTTGTCGGAGTGGTCGTGGAAAACTTCCACAAATGCCGAGAATCCCAGGAAAAAGAGGAGAAAGCAAGACGGGCAGAAAAGCGGGCCCAGAAGTTAGAACAGAAGAGAAGGAGTAAGTCTTATAAACAACATGTACCTCATATTTCATTTATTAGATTTTACTATACAAACTTATCTTTTCGAGTAATTGTTTAATTAACAATTTTACATAAAGTTATTAATATCGCTACCTCTCGTTTCTTTGAAAATTCTGTCATTTATACTTAGTTATTTGTTTAACTGTTGACAAAGTAACCTTTAGGCCAACTTGACCGGGTGTTGTTTAATTATATTTCTATTTTACTGTTTATAATCAACACATGTCACTACAGTATATATTGATATAAACGTTCGTTCGTTCGTTTTGAATAAAAATCACCATAACATATGGTGTGTGGGTCGTCTAACTTAAAAGGCTCAACAAACTTAACAAAGGTCTAAATAAGTTGGTATAAAGATTTATGTACGTTAGGAAACATTGGTGCAACGATGAACCTTCGCCTATATGCATTTCCAAGGTTTGGTTTTAAATCTTAATATTAAATTGAATTTAGATCAAAAAGACCATTATCATATCCGTATTTAGAAACTGCATTTGATTCAAGGATGGATTGCATTATCAGTAAATATGAAATACACAAAGCATTATAAATGGACTGTTCTAATAGTGCTAAAGAACTTACAAAATATCTGCCTTTCATGCTTTCAGAGCTACAACAAGTCCCATATTGGTCTAAGTATGGGAAGCCACGATTGTTGACTTATACAGTTATAAACAGCAAATACTTTGACCTCGCGATCGCGGGAGTCATAGGTCTCAACGTCATTACCATGGCAATGGAATTCTACATGATGCCAAAGGTAGGTCTGAGTTTAACCCTAAGAATGCTGGGTAATTTTCTAAAGATAGATTTGTATCACGTCTGCTTTCAAAAACCTTAAATATATGCTAAACTTTGATGGAAAACAAGTTAGATCACAGGCCAGTCGCCTCTTTATTTGGCGGATTGTCTGAATCTAACCTGTTTGCGTACGTATGAAGTCGATGCCCACAATAAAAGCGTTAAAAAGCTTCTTTACAACCGCAGTCCACATCATCTATCTAGAAATCACCTCCCATAGTATCTATAAATGATCAGTGAATCGATCATTGTAGCAACAAACATATAGACGTATGTGTGTGATGGATAACACTTGCGATGCATCAGCAAGTAAGGGGAAGGACTTAAAAGCTTATATAAGTTGTCCCAATCGAACGTCTGCAATAAGATTTATTGAGATATTACTAAAGAAGAAGAAAGTCACACAGAAGGAAGGCTATAATAAAAATCTGCATTTTCCCAGATTACTTTTTTCATACACAATATTCAAGATGGAATGTGTATGAAAATAAACTCTTCATTAGCCATAAAGAACACAAACGATATAACGACATATTTGCGGTAAGAAATCGAGCATGGCGCAATGACATAATAAAACTATTGTCAAACTTTTGTTAAGAGGCCAGCCTGGAGATCTGACAAAATTGACTTTTTAAGACATGTTCGCTGCTTAACATAAATTGATGTATGCTATGAATCCAACAATGGGACATTCTGTAATGGTTGTCTAAGACAGGTTGGCTGCTTCAAAGGATGGTTGCCTAACACAAGTCGGACTGTATATGTTTACAAACAAAAGGATAGTTGGAAACTTTCTTAGATAACAGACCTTCAGTTCAGACGTAATCATAGTACATACATGTTATCTTAACCCATTACCAATAATGGCATTTGACCAGTTTGTTGCAGATGTCTCTGGAAAACATTGTGAGAAAGGTATAATTGCTTCTAAATTGCTCATTTTCTCACAATGCGTTCTGCCCTGCCAGAAGTTTTTTTTTCAAATTCATCACATTTTGAATTGTCGTTTGCAAACTCTTTCAATTTGGGACAGTCGAATGTAAGTGTTTGGTAAATGGTAAGTACACATGGTATGTAATCTCAGAGATATTGAATATACTACAGGTTGCAATGTTTATATCAACCATGTGTGTTAAGATTATGTAATAGCAGAGAGACATCAATTTGAAGTGACATCAAACTCCAAACCAGTATTACTTGAAACAACTGTTCTCAACACCTTGCTCGTTTCTTTGAACCATGTAACATTGATGAGTTCTGTTAAACTTTAGCTGTCCCTGAAAAAAAAACTTTGGTAGGCGGACACCAAACATCAAAAGACAAATTAAGGCAATTGAACTCTTACTTTATCATTTTCTCACACAACTTTTCTTTTTCAGGAACTCGAGTTCGCCCTGAAGATTTTCAATTACTTTTTCACTTCTGTTTTCATCTTGGAAGCAGTTATGAAGATCGTTGCGCTCGGCACAGTGAGATACATGAAGGACAGGTATGTAATGAACGAAAGCCCTTCTCTAAAGAATGTTTGAATAGCCATGTCTAGCAATATGGCCTAGTGGTTAAGGCGTCCGCCACGGGACGGGGAAGCGTTTGTCCGGAGAATGTTTCTCGTGGGACTTGTTCCGAAATGGCCGGTTCGTGAGCTGCGCGCTTATTAAATGTAGTGGTTACTGACCAATATCCACTTGGGGCCTGGCATAGATATAGAAGTTGGGAGGTACTTGGTACATGTATACTCTATGTAAAGTGTCTCATAAGCCAAACTGACTGGTCCTTTCAATAGGGGTGACACTATAATAAACAAAATCTTTTGTATTAAATGTGGAGTACATGTTGATCGTAATTGAAATTATTATAAAAGCGTCGTGTCCACTTTCTTCCAATGTGTGACATAGCATCACATATTGGGTATAGGAGCAAATTGAATATGTGTGTTCTAGATTGCTTAAGAATTGATAAGTTATATATTCACTGTAAAATAAGATAGTGTACAACTTTGAATCAATCAGACCATTATAGCAATTTCAAGAAACATTCCTTTGCTTCCTTTTTCTGTTATTATTAGTGTCTATTTCCATTTTTATAGTGCGGTATTCTCTACTCGATGATACTTACCACATTAATATTCGATAACAGAACGACGAAATGAACAATGTGATTAATGTTTCAGGTGGAACCAACTCGACATATTCATCGTGGTCCTATCTATAGTGGGAATTATCCTGGAGGAGATGAAGACTAACGTTATACCCATCAACCCAACGATCATCAGGGTCATGCGGGTCTTGCGAATAGCTCGAGGTATTGTCCCTTTACAATCACTTTTGAGTCCCACATACGTTGATAGGCAATACTGCACGCTTGAATTAAACATCGTTTACCGCCTTTCAATTTGTAAAACAACACAACCTTTGAATTTCATTTACGTTGATAGGCACTAATGCGAGCTTGTTTGAAACTTCGTTTGTCGGCCTTTAATTTGAAAATCAACACACCTTTTGGACCCGGTTCACCCCATATATGTTGATCGGCAATGAAGCACGCTTGAAATAAGCATTCTTTGTCAGTTTGCAATTTGAAAGATATACGTTGCATGTCAATAAAGCACTAGTGTAAGAATATTCCTATGTCAGCTTTCAATTACAAAACAACACAACCATTGAACCCCAAATACGTTGATAGACAATAAAAACGCTTGCTAAAGACATCCTTTGTCAGCTATCAATTTGAGAGCCGAGTTTTAGACGGCACATACGTTGTTAGGCAATTATGAACGCTTGAAAGAAATATCCTTTCTTGGCTTTTAATTTGAAGATCATCACAACCTTTGAATCCCATGTACGTTGTCAGGCAAAAATGCACACTTTTAAGATAGATCTAAGCTCAGCATTCGAATTTAACAATGGTCAACCAGGAATGTATAATGCCTTTCAATGTGTAGTAACCAATAGCTGGCTCAAAATAAATCTCAAATGTGCAATAGCTCACCAACCTCACAGTAGCATCCGAATGCAATTGCATACGGATACCTCTGTTCACTTTGTGAGCGATTAAAAGGTTGACACAAAACAAGCATTGATATGATACATATTTCATGTGTGGGTTTCTTGACGTATCTTGCATCAATATCTATCGACTTTTGTTAGTGTTAGTATCACTTATTTAGATAAACTGGCTGCTTCGATTGCATATCGAGTAATCATTCCGCTTCGTATTGAGAAAAAAAATATGGAACGCTTCACGAATTTGCGTGTCATCCTTGCGCAGGGGCCATGCTAATCTTCTCTGTATCGTTCCAATTTTAGTATATGTACAGCCGAAGCTTATACATTCAACAGGTGAACTTGTTTTCTATATAAAACACGTATTAAAACTACAAAATTTTGCGTATTTTTTCCAATTTGCATTTCACTTTAAAGGGAGACTACTCGGATGGTGCGCAGAATGTTACTGTGCCTAGTGAATCACGTTACTACAGTGTCAAGCGATTTATAATAACAGTAACCCTTTACACTGAGTACACCAGTTCAACAGGATCAAATAACGTCTCAAATCGGTTCAAGTTGTTTGCAGTATAATATAACATATGTTTGAAGTGGTGAACGTTCATATCTTGAAACAAATCCTACGCAGTACGCAATCAATTGAACTCTTTAAGAAAATAGTATGCTTGTGTTGTAGTTTTTGTTATGAGAAGTGAGATACATTAAATATTTCTTTTTCTGTTCGGTAATTGTGACATGAACGTAGCAAGGTTCTAACATACCGTCATCGACAAATGTTAAAGAAGAAGTGGACGGCAACTATTTTAGGCAAGTGTCGGGAAAAGTTCGGACAAAACTCCCGGCATGTGTTATTTCATGACAATAACATGAAACAAGGGGTCGGGAAAAAAGCTACACCAGCCATGCAATTTTTGCGCGTAGAGGGATTGTACATTTGACCATGTCATTAGATTATTTGCTATCAATTCATTTATATTCTTTTTCAGTGTTAAAGCTATTGAAGATGGCCAAAGGTATTCGGGCGTTACTGGACACAGTGATCCAGGCCTTGCCACAAGTCGGAAATCTCGGACTCCTGTTCTTCTTGTTGTTCTTCATATTTGCTGCCCTTGGCGTCGAATTATTTGGTAGAATTGGTAAGGCGTTTGAAAGGTTTTACCCTTATTATGCTTAAACCGACTTCGTCTTATGCAAACAGGTTGGATCCACGTCAGTCGCCAAGTAAATTGGCGGCAGGCTTGTGATCCAACCTGTTTGCTACTCTTAGTATCTTTTCACATTTATATTTATCGAATATTTAAGATTTTAGAAAATTACCCAGCATTCTAAGGGTCTAAAGAAATTGTACACTTTATTTCTAATTACATGTATGATGCTCTGCCGTGAGTCTGTTATGTACATTTCCTTAAATGATACTTATTCATAAAGAAGTTTTCAAATCTTGATTTCTTTTCTGTTTATCTCTAAATATGAATACTTTGAATACACATTCATTTTCATAAAATGCGCCTTATGTTATCACTCTAAAACTATTGATCATGTTTATGAATCGTGAAATTGAAACAAAGTATAATTCTATTTTAGATAATCAACCAAGCATAATGCATACTTACCACAAAAAGTAATACGGAAAGAGATATCTCAATTTGCTTAAGTTGTGCTTCATCCAGGCTCTCGAATGTTGTAAACGAGTGCTCTTGTCATGTTTTGTTACTTTTGTTTAAACAATAGCATATTTTAAGTGACTAAAATTAGGCAAACTCTGTTCAATCCTTAGACAAGCTACACTTATTTAAACTAACTATCTTCGACTTCACCCAGCCCTAGATTGAGGGTGAAATATTTCACACAGATCGAAATGAATAATGAAAATTTTCGTTCTGACCATGCCACCCTCGATTCGCTAATTTAGTTTGGTGTCTTCTTTAGAGAGCAATTTTCCTCTTTTTTATAGCCCTTTTAAGTTGCATCAGTATTTGTCATAATGTTGTCTTAATTCAAGTTGAGAAATCGGCAAGAGGCCTATGGTTGTGGGATTGATTTTCACAAGTAACGGAGCCAGCGTTGCGACTTTTCATTAATACGTAATCGACACAAGTACTGGTACTCAATCCAGGAAGCAGAATCGAGAGCGATTAATTCCAGTAACAAGAATTCGTTTCACAATCGATTTAAATATTTTTAACCTTTTCCCAAACAATAACGACATTTGACCACTTTATTGCAGACAATGTTTTCTGCCCTATCAGAAAATTATTCTCCAATTTCATCACATTTTGAAATGTCGTCTGCAAACTCTTTCAATTTGGGAAAGTCGAAAATCCGTTGTTTGGGAAAAGGTTAATTAAAGTGATAATTTACTAATAACGACACTTTATTTATTTTCCAGAATGCTCTGAAGATCACCCATGCGAGGGACTTGGGGTTCATGCGCATTTCCAGAACTTCGGAATGGCCTTCCTGACCCTGTTCCGGGTAGCCACGGGAGATAACTGGAATGGCATTATGAAGGTTTGTTTCGTATCTATATGACAGATCTCTTCCTCATTGGTCAATGTCACGCTTCACTAAATGTTAAACCTTAAGGAGGTAACAACTATAAGGCGTTCGTCTAACGCTATTCTAAATCATTACGACACTTTACCAAAATGAAAGACCAATTCAAAGATTTTGATATGCAAATGAAACTATGTAGGAGATGGGTTTTTTCTCGATCTGAATGGTAACTAGCCACCATACGGGTCAGCTAAAACTTTAAAGGATCAAAATGTTAACCAATACTTATATCACGAGCCATTGTGCTCATGTGTGTTTCAAGGTTATTCATTCCATTTAGTTTGTGCAGACACGTTTAGAAAGTGACAATAGAGAACATTAGTTAAAGACAACTTTGTTTGTAATAGTTTTAACATGTTGTTTATAAATCATAGAAACATTTAGAAAGAACTCATAGTAAAGCAATGCATATCTTACCATAAGTTTTCTGCTGTGTGTACGGACAAGATACATGTGAAGGACGAAACTGGGGTTTATATACGACTGAGACGGTTTCTTTAACAGGATACACTGCGTACGGATTGTGATGAAAAGGACAACTGTCAACAGAACTGCTGTGTTAGTCACGTGATAGCGCCCGTGTACTTTATCGTGTTTGTGCTGATGGCGCAGTTTGTCCTAGTCAATGTGGTGGTGGCGGTCCTCATGAAACACCTCGAGGTAAGGAGTTCGATCCATTATACAATATACAAAACTAATATCCCCTTGGATTGATACGGTTAAAGAGACACTTGTAATGTGCCTGGTAAAACATTGCAGTTGTTTTCTTTACGTGTCGACCAATTTTGTTCCTAGATAATGACTTCCTTAGAAGACGATTGAAGCATTTTGTAATTATAGGCGATGTCCTGCACAGATTGTGTATTGCAATAACAACTACAGTGGAGCCTCGTTTATCCGGACCCCGATTATCCGGATGTCTCGCAATCCGAACGAAATTGTAAGGGAACGGAATTATTGGACCAGTTTGTTGCAGACGACTTTTGAAAACATTGTGGGTAAAGGAGAAATTGCTAGTGACGAACAATTTCTCCTCTTCCCACAATGTGTCTGACATATCAGAAGATTATTTTTGAATTTCATCACGTCTTGAAATGTCGTCTGCAAACTCTTTCAATTTGGGACGGTCGACAATTTGACGTTTGCTAAAGGGTCATAAGTAAACACGTGCATACAGACTGTTTATGTTTTAAAGGGGATAAGAACATGCTCTGCTTCATTAGTCCGGATAATTCGGTCATCCGGACATTTTGTTGGGAACGGACGTGTTCGGATTAACGAGAAATCACTGTATTTGTGTGTTTGAATAAGTATTCATTCTGTATAAGTATAACTCGAAAAAGACCCCTATACAAGCCTTTGTATTTAGTCAATGTTATCAAAAGCTGCATAAAAAGGAGATTTGAACAATGAAAAGCAATGTTTTCAAATTCTTTCTTTAGGTTACCAAGGTTTTCGAAGCAGTATTTTTTCTGGCAAATCGACAAAAAATGGCTACTCATATCAACCGTTTTCAATTGTCTTACTTAAGGGGGTCATATCAAACAGTTCATTTTAGATGTTTATGAATACCTTATTTTGTGATGGTTTGTTATTCCATAAAGGAGTATTAACACTTCCTTCTTCTAATTGGATACTCTTCTTAATGAGATGTTGTATCTATTCAAGAAATCCAAGTACGTGAACGATTAGACATATTTAAAGAGTTAAATATTTTTAATCACATAATACATAATTTGCAAGTTAAAATAAAATGTGAAAATAGGAACATATGTTTCTTCCAAGAGCTATTCTCCAGGATGTCTCGTACAAAAGATGTGTGCTAACCATTGACAATATTTACCTTTTGTATTCATTTTATGATTTAATGACAGCGTGTACGTTGAGTGAAGACAAGAACCGAATACGTTACTGCTTATGACAATGTCTCTTGAATCAAAATATCATATTTATACGACCTTGTGTGGAATAACATGTACGAGAAGTCTCGCAGAACGTACGTGCATTTGATTTTTGAACATTTAAGAGTTGATTTCGACTAATGGACACTTAATGTGACCGGTTGGGATATGAAATTATTTCTTTTTCATGCCTTGCCATTGCCATGTTTTGGCAGTTACTAAACGCATATGTTGACATTAGGTTTTATTTATAAGGACGGTCTAATCTATAGATAAGAATATTTTATATGTATAGGTAAAATCTTATGTTCTTTTTACATAACAAAAACCAAGAGCATATTTCAGAAAATGTATCAATCTTTGTTATATACTTATATACTTGTCTGTTTACTTTAGATTTTGCACTTGCTTGAAAAAAGGTTTTGCACATTACATTAGTTGCATAATTTTGACGCATTTGTTTATTTATCAATGCACACAGTCAAGTCCACAATTTAACTGATGCACACATAGAATAGATCAGTTTGCACAGAGAAGTTAAACGGCCATAGAAACCTTTCTGAAAAACTTACTGGTTGCATAAATCCTGTCAATGTTTAAGATATGTAAGAGTTCAATTAGAAAACGCTTCACTTAGAAAAGGTTGAAAGATAATTCTTCTCAACACAACACTGAATTATCTAAAGATAATGCCCCTTTATAAGCACCAAGCATTCCGATTTCAGGTCTTCGATGATAAATATTTAATGTTTCGAAGCTTGGTTTTTGAGTCGCTTGGTATTGTTTTCAGACATTAATGATTTTGTTTTTAAATTAGTTCTTTTCGGTCAATCAAATTCAAGTCATTGCCTGACGTAAATACTGGTAATTTCCCTTTAGAAGTAAATTTGTGGAATTATGTTTGAGCTTTAGTTTGAAACACTTTGCACTTGCACCCTCTTAGAAAAATGAGAAAAGTTTGTTTAATCATTTTCAAAGCACTTTTTCAATACAATTCCACACCAATGTTTGAGCAATTTTCTGTTCGAGATCGTTTACACCTATGTTTTCTTTTCAACGTGTGTCGTGTTTAAGTCTAAAACGTTTGTTTTATGATTTATTAATTTACGTACCATATTACCAACAAACTGGCTGACGTATGCAAAGTAATCAGAACATAATAGTTCTACCAACATTGGCGTACATAAGTGTATCTTCATTTGATCTTAAATGCTAACTTATGAATCATGACTTTAAATATTTAAAAAAATATATTTATGACATGTTTTCGCCCATATTTTCGAGCCTGCTTTGAATTTGGCCCTATGTTTTTAGTTTTGACTGCTAACGAATGTCTTTGATACATATGTTTTCCCATACATTACTTATATTTACATATGTGTATTTGCTTTGAAGGTAAAGCTGCGTTTAATCAATTTAAGCATGTGCCATATTAATTACCTATGTTCTAAGTTATACTTCTTATTAAACAAATGACTAGATATGTTATCCCATAGCTTAAGCTATTCCTAACGTTACTAATATAGTGTATGCGCCATAGCTTTTATACAGCTTAATTCATGTACAAACATATCCAGAAATTGGAAAAGGCAGTGTTATACTAATAACGTACATTTGTAAGTGCTCAAAAAGAAAGCAACCCCTTTACTCCCTCTTCTTACGGTAGAGCTGATGTAATGATTTCGCACTATTTCTGAAATGCATATCATCATGGAGATTTGCAAAGGTGTCCTGATGGTTTAACGCCACTCTTGTGCATTCTATGAGCGATTATACGTCCTTCGTAAAAAGGAAACATTACACGTTTGCTGTATCGTAATGAATCGAATGTGTAAGGCGATGGCATAAATCATATTCCGGGAATTTCCGTAAGCGACGAACGTTTACGGGACTCAACGATCTTCACCGAGACTTACCGAAGGATTAATCCCTCATAATTGTTCATGCAAACTGTTCATATTTTGCATGCTCAGGAAACTTACAAGTTTAAGGAGTTAGACGACGAAGTCGAGGAGGAAATTAAACTGGCGATGGAGGAAATGAAGAGAACCGCTTTGCAAGAAAATATTGAAATGGCAAAACTCAAGGTGAAGCCTCCATTAGAGATCACCGTAGCTTAACTCCCCTATATCATACATGTCTATTTACTTCTTCCTTGTACACATGCAGTATTGAAACTTCATGTCTTTTTAAATGAACTCAAAATGATTTCTACTGAATTGCTTAACCCATTACTAAACAATAACGACATTTGACCAGTTTGTTGCAGGCAACTTGGGAAAACATTGTGGGAAAAGGGGAAATTGCTCTAAACGAGCAATTTCCCCTTTTCCCACAATGTTTTCTGCCCTATCAGAATATTATTTATGAATTTCATCTCATTTTGAAATGTCGCCTGTAAACTCTTTCAATTTTGGACAGTCGAACATTTGCTGTTTGGTAAAGGGTTATTGAATAATGTGATTGTGCCTCAATGGAAAACTCCAAAAAAGAAAATTTTCAATAATGCCTAAAGTCACATTTGTACTATTCAAATAATAACCAAACATTGACACAGTTGGTATAGGTTGCATATAATCGCAACCGAAAGACGAGCAATTTAGTGACAGAAAAATACGTTGATAAAAACGAAAGAATACTGCTGTCATTAGCAAACTCTTATTATGTGGATTAAGTTTAAAATACGTCTTACAATCAAGAAATTGGTAAATTAAGAACAAATTGAAGAAATACAGAGCAGTAATCAAATGAAAAAGCAATATGATCCTAACTAGATTAAAGGAAATTTGACATTACTATTCTACTGAGACCTAATCACTTTCAAGTGTCCTAGAACGTTATTAATAAAGTACAACAATGTGTCTTAGATTACCATAGGGAAACGCATTCAAGACAGCAGAACTGAAACAGATGATTTCTAAGTATGAATGTATTGATGCAACAAAAACTAATGTGGTTATGAATGCACCCTTGATAATTTCTTTCGATGAAATCTGCTTTGTTCAATTTGCCTTACAATTTCTACATCTTACCTTTAAATCAGCAGAAAGTAACCCCTTTACTCCCTATATTTCAATGGAACTATTTTCATTGGGAATTAGTTTCATTTAAAGATCGTCCGAATGTAGGACGCTTGGATTATGAAGTTTCAATACTGCATCATGATTTGAACTATATCAAGCGAAATGGGTTATAAAGCTACTTTAAACGGGCGTCACAAAGAACAGCAAATTATATTCTACTTGCTGCCAAAAGGCTTCTTAAGGTCTAAACTGGGAACCGGTCTCACATCTACTGACTGTAGAGACCGTTATGTTACAAATCTACCGTGCAGGTGAATAAAGGAACGAAAACAGCACACTGTCCTTAGAGATGAACGTTTGCCTGTTCAAAGATGTCGTGAAATGAAGTTTTCTTTGTGTGACTGTTTATCAAAATGTTTCGAAATGGGAGTTTTGAAAAAACCAGTGATACAAATCAGTGTCAAAATAAGCTCTCTGCTTTAATTTTCGCAAAACGATAACTTAGCGGACACAACCGTGTATTCTAGTTATTGTCGTAGTCGTATTTTGGAACGTTGCATTCTGACCGATCGAATTGCTCAGAATGTGTAGGCTTCCCGTTGTCTATCTTGTGGAACACAGTGAAGCCAGAAGATAGCGGGGAACCAGTTTACCTGTGGTCACGTGTTTGATTATCTGCAAAAGGACGTTAACACCGGGTATCAACCCGTTGTCACATGAAATGTGTGTTTTCAACACGTTAAAAGCCGTATCGATTTATCTTTGAAATTAAAAGGTAGATTTGGAATATAAAAGCATTGCAAGAAGAAATATTAATTTCGCCATTTCGCTTGAGGTAGCTCTACTACATTAACTATTTACCACCTGCAGACGACATTATCGTTACTTGAAGCAGACGACTTTAGAAAAGCTTTGTAAACATGTAAAAAAACTTTCAGTGCTGCTGTTGTGAGATGGGAATAGATTTAAAAACATTATGGCAAAAGGAGAAATTGCTTGTGACAATCAATTACTCCTATTGCCACAACGCTTTTTGAAAGTCGCCAGCTGCAAGGCGCAATTCGGTGGCGTTAGGTGCTAATGTGTTAATCTATGTACAACATTAATCTTTGTACCACATTTTCCTTGTGCCTCTATGTAGTTTGTATTAGCAACTAGTAACGTACGGCATGTCAAACTATAACCATCACCATCATATATGTAGCTTATAGAAACCATTCCTTATATCCGACACATATTGATTGACAGTAGGCAACATTAGAAGCATGCAATCAAAGTATTCTAGAACAGATGATTTGCCTTTCATTGTTATTCAAATAACTTAGATTGTCTAAGTGTTGCTTCACCTTTGTTGTACATACCAACCATAAGAAAAATAGTTCCATGGCTTTTATACTCGATTGCTAACTAAAGAATTTTCTAGTTGCTGGGTAATATAAAATCGATCTTGTTTTTTTTTATTAAATCTGATTGGTTTTTTTTTAAAATGTGTCAAAGTCGTTCAGAAATATCCGTTTGGAGTTGCGTACATGACTGATGTGCGTATAAACCCGTTATACTTCTTAAACATCACGGTTCAACCTCCTTTATCTTTGGTCGTTTTAAGCAATTGATTCTTCTTGCATTTTGAGAACAGTGCTTATGTAATCCAATATATTTGATGAACATCTTCTTAGATAATTTGATTTAAATTGGAAATGTAAATAGGAGAAGCAACACCCACTGTGCAGCTGACAAAGAATGATGCTTGTATCTTTGTTGTTGTTTTGTATCTAGGATTATGCATTATATAGCATTTCACAGACTGAGCTGAATGCACAGACAAGCGTTTTGCTATTTGATGAATCATTGATGCACCATTGTTAGATTAAAAACAAAACAAATATTTTTATCGACTATGCAGACGGTGATGGCATTGTCTCATTACGTTTGGTTTACTAATTGATTCACAATTGATAGAGCATTGAAAAGCTTCATAGCCTAAACAGATCGAAATAAATATAACCATGTGCTTTTGTTTTCATCGTTGCTTCACCTTTAGTGTAGTGTAGTTTATAACCACCACTCTAACATATAATATAGTTTGGTATTTTTAAAGGGGTTATCTATCCCACAGATTGTGTTCCAAGGATAACAAAGGTTTAGTTGGCCGCGTCACGCGAAAAGGGGCACTCGGACATAAATAAAATAACGCTAACTCAGCTCTTTCTTAGCGCATCTAGTCACGACAGCTATCATTTGTATTTATTTAAAGGTAGAACTTGATGTCCTCTAAGATGGCAAACAGTGTAACCCCAGACCAGCCGCCACGTCAGTGACGTGGCGGCTGGTCTGGGGCTACACTGTTTGCTATGTCCGAGTGCCCCTTTTCCCGTGACGTGGCCCAAATATGTGATTTTAAAACTTAAAATGCTGGGTAATTTCTAAAAATAGGTTTTTGCGTCGTCTGCTTTCCGAAACCTTTAATATCTTCTTGTTTTTTTTATGAGGAAAGATTCTTAGAAAAGCAAACAGATTAAATCTCGGGTCTGGATCTAATCTATTTGCATAAAAATGTGCAAAGTTCAAGCACTTTGTGGCTTAACATTCCTCACCTGTGAGGAATGACAAATGACAGTTTTCAAATATTCTATTGCAATGTTGCGGAAAGCCTGTGCTTTCATTAAAAACGTTAAACAAACGTCTGTGCCCTTTGTGGTTTGGTGGAAACTTGCTTTTGAATAATCGTGGAATTCCTTTCCCTGCAAGCCCATTTTATAGTCATATTCTCGGATGGTCTTTTCCATTTGAATGAGGCAGGAGGCTGGACTTGATATATCATTGTTGGCAAAAGCTGTTCTAACTCTTACAATTAACATTTATCAGAATGATACACAAGCCTATTCTGTACCAATGGTTATAATTGAGGTTGAGGAGGGAACCAATAGTCTAGTGTTATGTATACCATATTAATATGTGTTGTAGTCTCATTCGTAAAACACATTTTATTTTAGAAATGAATATACCAATTTTTTTAGATAGTCCCCTTTACGAGCATAGTCGATCCACTGCTGTTGCTTAAGCATAAAGGCAGTTCGCATTGTAACAACCTGCTTTTCTGTATATCTATCTATACTTATATATCACAATCTAACATATGGTCGTTCTTACTTTATTGAGGACTGACCATTGTAGCATTTCTTTCTTAGCATAATGTAGCATAATCATCTTTATTGGAATTGAGCATCATGAAATTAGAATTTCATGGATCTTATCACATTGCTTCATCCTTGCTTCATATGTTAATATCGCAACAGTTACATAAAAACAATCATTCCCTTTATTTAGATAATTATTCAGTATCTTTTTAATTATCATTTATCAGCAATTCCATTAGACAGTAGCGTAAGGATACACGTTTCCTGTACGTTCACCAATAAATTGCTATTCTTATGTAAACGTAAAATGAAATCACCCTAGACACCATTTCAAGGCTTTTCATGTACGCAAAGAAGCATGCAGATGAAAACAGGATATACAAATCATATATTTAGAAAGCAAGTACTGAAACTGACGAGTCTTCTTCAAACGACATTGGAAATCATTACTAGAAAAGAAAGCTTACTCTTATGATTAAAGTTTTGACATACAAAACTACGTTTTACAGATGAGATTCCTGTTTACGTTTTACAGATGAGATTCCTGTTTACGTTTTACAGATGAGATTCCTGTTTACGTTTTACAGATGAGATTCCTGTTTACGTTTTACAGATGAGATTCCTGTTTACGTTTTACAGATGAGATTCCTGTTTACGTTTTACAGATGAGATTCCTGTTTACGTTTTACAGATGAGATTCCTGTTTACGTTTTACAGATGAGATTCCTGTTTACGTTTTACAGATGAGATTCCTGTTTACGTTTTACAGATGAGATTCCTGTTTATGTTTTACAGATGAGATTCCTGTTTACGTTTTACAGATGAGATTCCTGTTTACGTTTTACAGATGAGATTCCTGTTTACGTTTTACAGATGAGATTCCTGTTTTCTTAAACCTTAATAACAACCCTCAAACAAAGAAAATTACTTAATATATAATTTTATAATTGCAAACGTGTATTTGTTATTTTATTGTTTTACTTTCCTTTTTTGTCAATAGTTTCAAATTAACATTTCAATGCCCTTGAATCATAACAGCCTCTGTTTGCCGCTTTTGCACGGCGTCCTGTATATTAGGGAAATACCCCTATCTACCATCGTGTAGTTGATGTAGTGCCTGATTCAGACCGTTTTAATGACTACTCATTGTGTACATTCATCCATTCATGATAAGACGGGTTGGGCAATCTAACTTTACTGTGTCGCAGTGTATGCAATTCTAATTGTATTATCTTCATCAATCGATTAATCATTCTTTCGATATGGTTTATTTCAGGAATCAAACAAAATGGCGGACGAGGAGGCGGAGCTTGAAGAGTTATTACGTCAGCAGGTGAAGGAGTATAACCGTATGGAGGTATGGTCCGTCTTTGGATTGCCATCTTGCATATATTCTAGACCTTACCCTGCCTAGATCAGATGCCACTCGTTGAAATACATCTGAAGCTTTCTTAAATGTCCTTATCAAAAGTGTGCGACATCATATTTCAAAATCTAATGAATTAGTCTTTTAGCTTTGCACTTGCCTTTCCTGATCTTTAAGAGGAACTATACAAGCATCGTCTTGTCTCAATGTCTATCTTATGAATATCTGTAATAAAGATTCTCATCAAAACATGATCAAACTAACACAGTCATCTGCGATGGGTTTCGAACATGGTTTGCCTTGAAAAGATATCAACACTCTTCTAACAACCTTTAACTGCACCGACAGCAACGTTGAACTGATTATGAAAACGAACAGTTTAGGTACATAATGCTCATACATGTATATATATACAGATATGACCTCAACACATTTTAGAAAACTATGAATGGCTATGCATATACATGTATAATTATATAAAACATTTAGTTCAGACAATTTAAATTGAGTTTATTCGGGAGAATCCGTATGCAATGACCTTTTGTTTACCTCGTTTGATAAAGAGTAGTTGGTTATTAATTGAATACGGAGACACCCGAACTTTTCACGAAAGTCATTTTGTCTCAAGTTAAGATGGTTCAACTATACGTTGAACGTCTTGGATGTTTGTATAGAGTATACTATGTCATTTTCAAGGTCAAGGTGAACGAGAAACAGACGGATGCCGAAATGTTGATGACACCACCTTCATTTACCCTGCGGCCCCCGAGCTGTGAGCCCTGCCCACCGAGCCCCTGCCCTGAGAACTCGCCTTGGGGGACAGACGAACGGAAAGGTATGATGATATAATCTTGATGGATTATTGTTTGAATTACAATGAGCATAGTTTACGTTTCTTACACTTGTCGTCAGGCGCTTCATACACATTTGAACGCAAAACAGATCATAAATGTTAAGATTTAGACCATATACGTTCATATTTGAAGCATATGTGTATTTTCTAATCTTGTATTCTCATTTCTTATTAAAGCAATCCTATACTATGGTATACTCTCTTTTGTAATTTCAAAATTCATCGATTAACTTCATGAAACACTGCGTGAATTCTTGGTGAACGTCTTATCTAAACTTGCTGATCAACAAACTACCATATTATTCTTCCTCTCCAGGAATGTTCCTGGACCCCCGCTCGATAAGCGTCAGCATGTCAGACAAAGGCGACAACAACAGCCTTCGGGTACCAAGCCTTTCCTCATTCGACGGCAGGGCCATACAGAAGGAGCGGTTCCCGAGCGTATCAAGCGAGTTCGGGTACAGCATGTCTCGGGGTTCCCTAAGTTCTCCCTCGCATACACATCTAATGCCAGGACAGGCGTGCTTGTCTCGGCCTGTGAGCGACCAGAATATTAACTTCAAGGTGAAGAACCGGAAGGACAAGGCTGTGTCATGGCATAGTAAGATTCCCCTTAGTACGCAGACGCTTGGATGTGTGGAGCATGAAGTGAGCGGGATGGACTCGGACGAGAACTATGTCCAGTCGCAGCCGCTTCTTGGCACACTGGAGAGCCAGACAATCAATAAACATCGGTGTCGCCACACCTACTCTGTGCGGGTCCATTCACACACGAAGGAAGCGAGGAAAGGCTGGAATCTGAGACGCAGTATGAGCACGGGCCACGAAAAATCAAAATCGAAGGAAAAATATTTGAATTTGCATCAAGTACGGACGCAGGTCGATGACGACAGGGCGTCGCCTAGCAACATGGCGCCGTCGCCTAGCAACATGGCGCCATGTCCCGCCTCCCCTTACCTCCTTTCCTCGAATCCCCCGTCACCTAACCCCGCCTCATCGGAGGTGCCTTCCGCCTCGTCCGGATTCTTTGACTCTAAGCTTGATTTGGTGGAGAACTCCAAAAGTGACGAGTACTCTCTAGTGGACTGGGAAGAGGACGAGAAGATATGTGACGCGGAGGTGTGTAACATCACTGGTCGGGTCGAAGACGAGGAAGACCCCGATCTTACTCCCACCACAGGAAACAAACAGTTCCCGAGCACACTGTGCCCGTTACGGGACACGGCCGGGAATGGAGCAACGAACAATTCCGTCGACGACGACACTAACGTCTCGGAGAAGGCTCAGAGCAATGACTCCGTGTTCTTTGATAGTCTAGAGGGAAGCATTAACATTCATTCCGCGAGTGATGTTTCTGACAGTAGAGTACACGATGTGGCCGGCACTTGTGATCGAACTCCCCGGACCTATGCACCCGTAGAAAGCACACCACCACAGCACACAGGGGGTTCGTTGGTTCCACCGGCGCCGGACATCCCCGTGAAAGCACAGCGACCGACAGCAGCACAACCCAGCACCGCCGGCAGCTTGGCTTCACACTTATTGACCATTCCCCATATACAGTTACACGACAGTAGTCCGCGGAGGACGACCGATGCTTCTTCACTTGCTATATGCGATAAAACACAGGCGAATATCTTATTAGAAGAGAAAAGGCCGCCTTTCAAACCGCATAGTAGACCAGCAGAAGAGAGTCACTTGTGATATGTTTGGTTTGTGTTTTTAGTATTTGTTTAAGATGCGTCTTGTTTGGTAGAGCTTTCTTGAAAGCCGTAAGATTCTATTTGTTTGAAGGGGGAGGGGGCAAACTTAGAAAGTGTAAATGATCATGCATGTAGGGATGCTCATATGGACGATTAAAGTGACTAGCTTAAACACAATTTTTGGACTAAAATATGTGTGTAAGAAGCTCACGCTAAAAGATTCCGGTATTATTGTAGATTTTATAATGAATCTAAGCAAAAACCAACCTCTGAAACAAGGAATCCAGAACTTGGACTCGATTCAATATGCACTTCTTATAGTTGTCTGTTATTCCTGAGGCACGTTTTTAACCCTTATACTGGAACTGACTTAATGCTTATGCAAACAGTTTGGATACAGGCCAACCGCCAAGTAAATTGGTGACTGACCTGCGATCTAACCTGTTTGCCACTCTAAGTACCTTTTCTAATCAAAATTAAACAGATATTTAATGTTTTGGAAAGCAGACGATACGATTTTTTTATACAAATACCGAGCAATCTAATGGTCAAATCTGTCCCCACATTGAGGATGTTTTTCGTTAGATATAATGGCTTGAAAACAAATGGTAATTATACGAAACATGGGAGTTATCTATAACGGTAGTTCGTCATTTAGTTTGAATAAGTATTAAACCATAGGAGACATACAATTTTGTTTTCACACATTGGATTCGAAATTAAAGGATATTTGTGAAAATTATGATACAATAACTTTGACGTTATGGGAATAGATACAATCGTAGTCTCTATGAACCTTTATAATTTACCGATTTACGGCAGTGCCCTGTTCGATTTTGTTTTGATTTTCAAATCATAATTGTTTCCAATGTCAAAAATCTAGCAGTTGCGTTTTGACTGAAATGGCGCCGAATGCCGAAAATCTAATACATCAATTAAAAAGCAAATGTATGTTTAGTGCAAAACTGAAGCATTTCCAACAGTTGCCACGTGATATTCTGTGTCTATCTACATCCTTCATTCTTATGCCATTCGAAACAGGTTCAAAACAACCTCCTGGATCAGAAATCAGCTGCCAAGAATGAGGTGTTGAGTTAAGTTAGCCAAATGGTTGCTTTAATTGAGTTAATCATTTCAACCCATTCAGTTTTGTTCAAATATATGTTATACTTCGTTTTGGGTATTCATTGTACATGCCCCTCGATTATGTCAAGACGGCCTCAGAATATGGATAACGGAACGCTCAAATATCCCATTGTCTACGTTTTCTATTTAGCGACCGATAAAAAATTGGATAGATACTATACAGATGAAACATTGGAAACATAAAAGCACACTATACAGTTGAAAATGTTCGAACAAAGGAGCAGACTATACCGTTGAAAATATTGGAACAAAAGAGGACACTATATAGTTGAAAATGTTCATACATTAAAGCACACTATGTAGTTGAAAATACTGGAAGATAAAAGCACACTATACAATTGAAAATATGGGAACATATGAGCACACTAGATAGTTGAAAATGTGGGAACATAAAAGCACACTATACATTTGAAAAAGTTTGAACATAAAAGCACATGTATATTACATTGTACACACTAACATTGGAAATACAAAGCACCGTGTTCGAAGTATACGTTTTGAGTTATGTGTGTTGTGTTTTGTTCGTGTGTTTACCTGCGGTTACGCCGTTGAATCAAACTTTACAATGTTATAAAGCACACAAAGATAACAATTTTCCATTACATCACATGAAATTATAGCGAGTGTTAGACTTTGTGCAAAACTTAGAAAAGTATATAAATAACACCACATCTCTATTGTGATTAAAATGGGTAAGTTTTTAGCAGAGTGTTAAGCCAGTTACAAGCAATTTATCGTTTTGTCGTTATATTTACTGCAGTTTGTTGAAACAAGGAAATATCAAAGGTTAAGCTCATTTTCAAAGAGACGATAAAAGGATGCATGCTTGTTTTGTATACAATTTGGGATAATTGTAACAAAAAGGAAATATTTTCACGAAAGCAAATTTTTCTTATGTCACATTGCTTTCAAACAATATATTTTAAACGAAAATGTTCTTGGTCAAGTGTTGTGGTTGTTTGTTTTTATCAAAATGTGTATAGTTGACTGCGAGAAGAACATAATTCACACGGTTGCATTAGGTTTGTTCAATTTATATCGTTTTTTTTCATCTCTCATTATATTTTCAAAGTATATTATTTATCAGACTAGCTTCTATAGATTGTTAATCATACAATTTTGTGAATCTTGAAAGAAAACCTTTTTAATAAAAATCGAAAGAAGGACATCGAGTGTTATTTAATCTCATGGATGTACTTTTTTACATATCTTCGTTGTGACGAATAGGTGACACACTATTTGCAATGAAAATGCATAAACGAGTTTACATAGAGTACAATTCTCTACTTCATAACCGTTTCCCAAACAACACATGTTCGACTATCCCAAATTGAAAGAGATTGCAGACGATATTTCAAAATGTGATGAAATTGGAAAATAATCTTCTTATTGCGAAGAAAACATTGTGGGAAAAGGAAAATTTGCTCGTCACGAGCAATTTCTCCTTTTCCCACAATGTTTTCTAAAGCCATCTGCAAGCACGTGGTCAAATGTCTTTATTGTTTGGGAAAGGGTTAACAAACACAAATTCATGTTTTGTCTAAGGATATAAACAGTAGCCGTAATATTATGCATTGATTACACAGTCGCCATTAGGAGTTACAGGGATCTTGACGAGACTTTCGTGTTATACAAAGTTGCCGAATCTGTTCCTCAAACACACATTCTTGTCTTGTCTAAGGATACAAACAGGAGCTGCAATAATATGCAATGATAACCGGAACTACTCGGGTATTTTCGTGAGCTGTGAAATACACCTAGGGTTACAATTTTTCGGGTAAATCGGAATCCGGCAATTAACACATTTTCTCAGCGTGCACATTAAGTAGTTCAATGTGTATGGAAGTGTTGGACATCAATTTAATCAAATTAAATCAATTAAATCAATTTTTATCAGTAACTCATACCAAATGATGAAATTGTTGTTGTGACATGTATAGTTGTTTCCTCGATCAAATTTAACGACTTTTTAGATTTCACATTTAAGATCTATTGTTAAAAACGAAAGTAAAGTGACGTCATTCTCGAGGGAAACACTATGACGTCATCCCTGTTATTTCAGAGATGTTTTTATTGGACAAACCCGATGTGTTCAGATTGATGCAATGATTGCAAAATCGCCATTACGAACTACCGGAATCACGAAGAGACCATCGCTTTATCCGATGATGCCGGATCGTTTCCTCTAAGTTAGTACGTTGCACGTTCTTACTGCAGGGGATGCGAGAAACGTTAACCCTTATAGTGCTGGAACCAACTCCATGCTTATGCAAACAGGTTGGATCCAGGCAACCCGCCAAGTAGATTGGCGGCTGGTCTGTGATCTAACCTGTTTGCTACTCTGAATATCTTTCCTAATGAAAAATTATCAGATATCTAAGGTTTTCGGAATCAGACGCCACAAAAGTTTATTGATAGAAAATTACCCAGCCTTCTAAGGGTTAGGATAACTATTCCATTTTGTCATAACGGACATATTCACACAGTATCACGCAGAAAAGGATATTAGTTATTTCTCCTACAATCTGCATCTGTTGTTTGTTTTAATTTTTACACCTCAAATAATTTGACATGACGAAAGGCAATCAATATTTTATCTATTGATTATTATCATTATTGTTTCCTTTTTGCGTTTACTCTCTTCTCCCTCGGACGTTCTCGTCGTATTATCAAAGACAGCGGTCAATGCCTTTAAAACATCGAACCAGAAATGCTTTACACATATTAACGTATGTACAAGGAATCTTTTCGGTGATTTACCACTTTAAAGCTTACGGAAGAATCAGAACATGGGACAATACAGGTCTTTATGTTAATTATTCTATGCTGCTTTCAACATATTTTAAATTTCTATTCCAACGACGGACATTGGTGCAAGATCTGTCCAACCCCATTACCAGAGTACAATGGGGAATTCAATTACTATTACTGTTTGTACTCCATGAATTTTCTATTTTGTCAACAATAATAAAAACCTCTGTTTCTAGCAAGTGGCCCGGTATTAGAACCAATGAATAAAGCATTTTCCCTTATGGCGCTTGAACCAACTTCATGCTAATGCAACATATTAGATCTAAACCAGCCTCCAATTAAATTGGCGGTTTGTCTGTGATCTAACCTGTTTGCTACTCAGGGTATCTTTCTTAATCAAAATTAAGCAGATAATTCATGTTTAAAATTACCCAGCATTCTAGAGGTTAAGTAAATTGTGCCTGACTGTTGCCATACGAATGCCAAGTAATATATGGCGGACAGAAGATTGCCTCATGGTCATAGTAGATCGAAATCTGGGTCATTCGTAATTTTAATAATCGTAAAGATGTTAATAAAATACTGAACAAGATCGTTTCCTTGGTGATGATATCCACTGATGCGGCGCCATCTTCTATCAATCGGTATTTATTAATCCAGGTGGACTGTCAGTCGGATTTCTGCAAGTCACTTTGGGTCATGCGTGGCTGTACCAGCTGACATCACAGTCACCTATTTCCTGTTTGAGTACAGCCTTCAAAAGTTGCAGGTCATACCCTTGTCTCTATTGATTGTTCCAAATATGAGTTTCGTTCGCAGTTGAAAAGAACCCACGTAAAACGGTTGACATTTCGCCTATTTAATCTTTAAGAATGACTTTCAAAAGAAGAAGGTTAACCCATTGCCTCTATAATTAATCAAATATATGCGTTCTTCTGCATTTGAAAAAAGGCAAAAAAGGTTGATTTTGCAGTCGCCTATTTCATTTTTTAGAACAACATACAAAAGCGAGAGTCATCAATGCCTTTATAAAACTGGATGCAACAAAGGAATTAGTAATACTTAAAACGGAGACCCAAGGATACCCTAACCAGATACAGATATTGATAATCTTCAATTTGAATAAAAGCTACTTTAGCACGGGTCATTTTTCTTTGGAAATGTATTAAAACATTCTATTAATATAAAAATAAAATTCCATTTACCCGTATTGATGATTAAAGAAAATACGTTTTTTTTCTGATTTGAAAAACAAGGAGAAACGGTTGACTATTATTGTCGCTTAGTTTATGTTAAGAACGGTCTCCTTCGAAAACAAAAGTCAAACATATGACTCCATTGCTAATTGAAATAATGCGTTTTGTCCGCATTTGAAAAAAACGCGTAACATGCGTTTGGATCAGCTGTTTATCAGTGACTATTTGTTTTTTAGTGGTGGTTTGGTTATGAAATCGCGATAGGTTGATCAAGTGTAATGATGCATCCGTAATTTGGGCGTTCAATCACCTATAACGTTTTCAGATGAGGCCAAACGACACTTCCGAAATTGATAAACATCCACTGGGGCTTAAGCATCATTGCGCTGGACGGACTTCATGCTTATGCAATCAGGCTGGATCCAGGCCAGCCGCCAAGTAAATTGGCGGCTTGCCTGTTATCTCATCTATTTGCTTCTCTGAGTATCTTAGCTTATAAAAACTAAGCAGATATTTAATGTTTTGTAAAGCAAACACTATAATTTATATTTTTAAAAAGTACCCAGCTTTCTTAATGCTAATCGTTGAGTGTCATAAGAGCTGGTCAAGATGGGCAGAATCGTCGGCATCGCTTTTGTCATCCGGGAAACTTCCTCCCATATAAATTCAAAATGTTTCCCTTGCGGGTCCATGAGACTTCAAATTATTCCCTTTCCACCAGACCACGAATCGACGGCCGTATAGGGCCGGCAGTGTACTATGCCATTACTAATCAATGATAGAATTGAAACAAAGACAATCATAAATGCATTAAGTTCTCTGGATTGATAAATGTTAAAGAACAATTATATTCTAAGAAATGTTTAGTCTTATCTTATTCCTTCCTTAATGCTAACTGTTTCGGTGCAATGTTAGAATATATAAGAGATCTATAATGTTATTGGTGGACAATTCCTGTTTTGTCGTCTCTTCGAAATCAAACACAATACACAAGTGTTTTTTTTTTCTTTTTCACATGAAGTTTTATTGTTTTCGGGTATTTCTTTCATTTAAGAGATGTCTCAAAATCCCACATGTTTATGAATGATTAAAGTTCATAAGTGCAACAACAAAAGAAACGCATTTCAAGAACAAATCCTTTAATTTATTCTTTTGACAAGGCAATTGTCAAACATGCTTGCTTAAAATTGGAACAAAATGAAAAATGAATACTTAACCCTTATAGTGCTGGTACCGACTCGATGTTTATGCAAACAGGTAAAATCCAAGCCAGTCGCCAAGTAAATTTACTGCAGACCTGTGATCTAACCTGTCTGTTACTTAGAGTGAAATTAAGCAAATATCAAAGATTTAAGAAAGCAGACGACACAAAATCTAAAATTAACCAGGAATTTTAGGGTTAATGAAAAGCTATAGCTATCATCGGGCTATTTCCGCAGCACAAACGATCTACAGTTTTCACAACAGCTTCCACCGGGATGCTTCAAGCAGCAGCTGCACAACAGTTCCTTCACAGCAGTCAACCAATCGCGATCCAGCAGGTTTGTCACGTGATCTCCACCATACGTCTCCGGACTGTCCTGGTATTTATCGACGCGTGAATCATAGACCGGTTCCCGGATATTTGTTCGTGTTTCGTACTGTAGCGGCACGTTGAGTGGGAACTCACGACTCCTCTTAGTGGGCTGCAGGTAGCGAAGGTATTTCTTACGAAACTTGGGTATTTTCCACACCCGATCGACGAACTCCCAGGCCCGTTTTGGAAACTGGGGCTGCCAGATCTTCTCTATTACGTCCCAGCCACGTTTGGTTGCAATAAACCGCTGCCCTGTGGTTTCAAACGGGTTGGCCGTAGGACTTCCAAACGCTAGCGGGCTCACAAAACGACTGACTGCCTGACCACCATTATCGTCATAGTCATCTACGGAAACCGGGTCTACTTGCTTTAACAATGCCTCTGAAAAAATGGTAGTACGAAATATAGTTTATCCTTGTCTAGTTCGTCAACATACGTCAACGATTATATTGTTAACAAAAGTCAATCCTATTTTAGGAGACCTATAGCGTTCAATGGATTTCTTAACACTCAGAATTTTCTGAAAATAGATTTTTTTGTCGTCTTCTTGCTTAAGCCTAGAACATCTGCTTAATTTTGTTGAGGAAAGATACCCACAGTAGCAAACAGGTTAGATCACAGGTCAGCCGCCAATTTACTTGGCGGCGGGCCTTGGTCGAACCTGTTTGCATAAGCATGTAGTTGGTTTCAGCACTATAAGTGTTAAAAAATGCGTAAAAATGTTAAGATGTCTAAAGCATCTTGATACAGGACACAAGTCACTCAGAAAGCACCTACTGAAGCATTCGGATTGACTGGCGTCCATATCAAGAAATGCATTACTTTATACGCTGCGATTTTTTGGTTTAATACTCTAGGAAAATAAATTAAGAAATAATGCATAAGTATAAATCGTTTAATTATTACGAATAGCACATTCTATCGTCAATGTGCATGACTTACAGAGTGTTTAGAGTTTAAACTTATTTTATATCTATTGTGAAATCACTCTCGATTCTGCTTCCTGGATCATAACCAGTACTAGCGCCGAATGTGCATTGATGAAAGGTTGCAAGACAGATCCCACCACTCACGGGATTCGACATTCGTGTCCTGAGGCTGACGCTCTAACCCTGAACCACTGTCCTCCACAAATGTATTGCAAATGCATGTTATATATAGCACATTGGCTAAATCTGATCCGAGTATATACAATCAGTGTTATGCTATTGATTTACCATTGTGCTGGAACCTTATCGTCAACAAGGTTTTTAACATATTTGATGTTAAACTGTTTTCAATATGTCGTTTTTACCGATGGAAGCAATTTATACAAAAGAAGATGAACAATCATTAGATTTCATACATGCGATGTGGTCTTTGACAAGTCAACGTTTGTTGCCTTGATTATATAAATGGATACTTTTTCACTACATCAATGGATAGTGCTTATACATCGATAGTAATTGGATGAAAATGCTTACCTAAATCTAGCGAAAGTGTCATTGGTAGTATGCAGCAAAGAAGGGCAATAAGCCGTAACACATATCTGAAAGAGAGATGAAGCGGATTAGGTCTTCATTCATTACATGCATCCTAATACTGTTTGTGGTAAACGACTGCTTAATAAGAATCGTTTGAGCAAGAATGTCACCAAAAATAAGCGTTCACGTTGAGTAGTTTAATGTTAACGGCAATGTTGAACATTTAAAGCCATAATCATTGGTCAGTACAATAATAGTGAATTCATAAGCTGTGATATAGCTGTTTCATTGACCAAATTAGATGACTTTAAACCGATATCATTATGAATTTTAATTGAAAACGAAAGAACAACGAAAGTTGTCTTACTTTAAGAAATATTTCGGCTTTCATGTCATGTCAGAGGTATTTACATTGGGTTAACCGGATCAGTACAGATTTCAATCACGTGTACTTATGCCATCTCTCGTAAAGGTACACACCCCACGTGGTTCCAAACTTATACAACATGTGCGTTAATCAAACTTAACACGTCTGTACGCATTCACATGTTAATTGCTATATTCTTTTCAATAATAGAGTATGTCACTGAGTCTTCTATCGATTTCGCAATTGGAAACCTAATGACCAGTGACATTCTGCCGGTCTGTTCGGAAAGTTCGAAGAATTTTGTTATAAAATAGATAGAACTTTATGGATTGATATGTATTTCATCATTTATGCTAATAATTTTGAAGAAGACAGTGAAATACACAAATAATTGAATTGTGCCTGTACACTATGAAATCGTACAAACAACACACCTGTAGTCTTTTGGCGTCTTAATGATTAAAGCGTTACTTTACCCTTATAATGCTGGGTAACTTTCTAAAAATATATTTTAGTGTCGTCTGCTTTCGAAAACACTTACTATATTCTAATGTTTGATAGGTATGTATACGCAGAGTAGCAAAGAAGTTAGATCACAGGCCAGCCGCCAATCTACTTGTTGGCGGGTCTGGATCTTACACATTGCATAAGCAAAACGTCCAGCACTATAAGTGTTAAGCCTAGCGCTCGTAGCACTTTCTCAACAGAGAAATCATTGTATATATGTCCATGGACTTTCTGTTTACTTATCCATCTTTTGTATATATTTCAGCATACCATATTTTACTAAATGATATTACAAAAACATGACTCTAACTGATAATCAGCAGACAAATTGAATTTTCATCTGCGTTAATTCCCTTTACCTCTGGAAGAACAAGGACATTAATTGGAACAAGGTCAGAGCTGTACGGCGGTTGTCTGATACGTCAAGACATAGGAAACATATTACAACTATCCTTTCCCAGATACATTATCCTGGTGAAGCTTCACTTGTTCCAAGTCCAAATGGATCTGGGATCAACGGACGCTGTGCTTTTTTTTTCCGTATCCATAAGCAGCCCCGGCACAAACATTGCACCTACTTTAGAAATGCCTAGGCCGATTGTTTACATTCCATGAACGGTGGAGCTTGTGACATGAGTTCATTCGCTATTACTCTAACAGGTTTTATCATGCACGCGTTCACAATACGTTTAACCACATTTTAATGGAATAAGTATCCTGTTGTTGCCGGTCAACCGCTTTATGTGTCATTCTGCATTGAATCACGCCAGCTTCGAAAACGTGGGTGCCACTTGTAAATAAAATCTAGGCTGCAACCTCCATATGTTCTCGCCTATTTAATCGAATTAAGTCTTTCTGTTTTTCTTTTTTATTTAGTGCAACATATAATTGAATTACACTCCGTAATTCAGCGGAATTACACTCCGTAATTCAGCGTCACTTTTTGACGGCAGTTCATTTGTCCGCAAAATTGAAATGCAAATTCTTCCCACATGCTTCTCGCCGCATGAGAAAAAAATGCATTTCACTTGACCTTCGGTATCGGGTATAGACATCCTTCATATAACTTGACTCAAATAAACAATCCTCAAGAAAGATACAACGTGATCGAATCACTTATTAATGGACGACGCAATTAGAGCTGATTCAGTATGACAGAGCTTTGTAATGGTCTGAGTTGTCCTTAACATGTGGGTCAGCACAGCGATATTTCACATCAGTTAACCATAAATAGCAGTCAAGTGTAAGGATGTAAGACATTTCTCAAACCAGTATTTTTGTAATGGTACCGTATCCTCGCTTCGGGTCTAACGGGTACATCCTGATTTGTTCATCCCAAAACACTCCTTCTCGATTATGAGGCTATCCAGAGGAAACCTGTTGATACTCGCGTAAACCGCTTCCGACTGCCCCTATGATATGCGTTATCCGATGAAAAACAAGTAAGTAATAGGGAAATCGAACCTGTTTGAAAACCCGAAGCATAGGTTCGGTGGCCATTTTTGTCTCAAATCTGACCACGTGATTCCCTTGACCACGTGATTCCCCCTTGATATATTACTTACTGCCTATGAAGTTTGCAATAGTATCAGAAATCCAACTATGATTAAATACAGGCCCGAAATGCTGATTAACGAATACAGTGCAAAACTTCTTTAAACTGAAATTTACAACTGTAAATGCTCAAGCGCATCTAGCCTCTTCTTCATTCTAGCCGAAGATCAGAAGATTTTCTTAAACTGTTTCAAATTAAAGCCATGTTTACCAATCGGTTTGTTATTGATATAGTTGGACTTCATAAAGACATGATCCCGGATTCGAATCATTCTCTGTCTTTAAATTTGTGACGTAAAAACCAATACTGTTGTTGAAGGGAGCCATATTAATTTTGTTTTTTCTCTTGTATGATAATATGTAATAAATAAATATTTTAATAGTACAACTGATTTAAAGAAAATAATCCTGAAATTTTAATGTTTCTCACATCTGTAAACAAGCACCTTTTATGACATAAATTGGTTATCGTCGTGGGGTCTCGGAGAAGTGAACATTTTGTAGAAAATTTGTACACTCGATTTGATAGAAAACAGGAGCTAGTCTGAAGGAGACTTGTTCATTCTCATTGACAACTTGACGATTCCCGGACATAATATACGCCTACTATAGAGCACAAAACACGGTGTAACTAACAATCATTTAATCTTCGGACTTCACTCACCCCCGCTATTGGAATTGATGTTTGTTTAACTCTAAGAATGCTGGGTTATTTTGTCAAAATATAATTTTGTGTAGTCTGCTTTCCAAAACCTTACATATCTGCTTAATTTTGACGAAAACTGCAGAAAAACTGCAAAATTGGGTAATATGAGTTGAAAATTATGATAGAATATGTTGAAACATAGCGGATAACCACAGGATCATGACAATACAATGCCTGCACTACTTATTATCTAGTTTACAAAGTGCTATTTTCACAAACTTGGTGCCCACCAATTTAACTTCACTGTTTACATTCAAGTAACATCTAAAATTGCAAGGAGCGCTTGGATTTATGAGTGGATATCACCTGGTAAGAAAAACCATTGAAATACATAGAAAGACGGTGAGTTATCCAATATCAACAATATGAAAATTCAAAATGTGATATCTTTGGGTTTATTGGTTCTAGACGTTTCTCAGCGACCTTGTTTTTTATCGCTTATTGTAAACAAACCTAATAGTATTTACTCTTTTTAAAGCATCACGTGAACGTGTCTCAGTCTCATTTTCTCTGTAAAAGGGAATTTAAAGTACTATTAAGTTAATTTTCCATATTTCAAAATTCATGTGTAAATGAGCTCAAGTATGGCTTTAATTTTTAAGTTGCTGCAATCCCGTGCTTTCGTTAGATCATGTTAATCTTCGCGCCTCACATCGCTACTATGGGAAAGCCGAGATATAAAAATAGATTCAGGGATTCCTTTCCGCGAACCTTGCATTCGTCACGTGACAAGAACAGTTGAACATTTCTAAAGACCCACGTGACATTGGTATCTTAGCTACCCCCTCTTAAGTTAAGATCTGTGTTAACGAAAATAAAACGTTAAAACGGTTTACACTATTTCCATTATAAATCCAAATCTTTTGAAGGGGCTTTCGTGGACTAGTGGTTAATACCATTAAGTCAAATACATGTATCCCCTCTTCTCCTAGGTTCAACTCCCAGTGACGCTTTTTTTTTATTTTCATAGGAGATAGTCTCCAGACTGACTTACGGAGTGCTCGTGGTTCTTCCCAGCTTCACCAGTCAATATGGGTAGTTGAGTATGAATATATTGTTTATAGATAAATAAATAACATTTTTTAAAGGGTTTTGAAAAGTATTGGAAAGCTGTCTATAATCTAGATCTATGTTACTTTTAGAATATTTGCCGTCATTTTATTGGTAGAGAGCAATCTATTTAGGAACCTTGAAATTACAATCTTCGAGATAATCCTTTTGATAAGTTTGCGTGTCAAATTAAAAATATATAGAGAATAGATGGTTGGTGTCGTGAATCGGAAATGTTATCGGGCAAGGTTAAGGAATATTAACCGGTGAGCCAAAGGCGAAACGGATAATATTCCTACGCCGAGCCCGACAACAGTTCCTATTCAAAGACACCAACCATCTATTTTATTTATCCTGTTACCTTTACATATTTTTTTAAACAAAAAAAAAATAAAAATAAAACACGAGAAAAACACACAAAAACAAAGTAGAGAATGACGTAAACATGTCGTCGTGTCATGGCGTTCTTATGACGTCATAACTTGCCACGTGCATGTGTTATATGGTTAGTGCCGGATATCACAAATGTTATACGGCACCTAGTTATCGGTCCCAAAATGGCACTAGTAACAGGATAAAATAAACTTCAACAATAAAAGATATTTCCCCCGGACACGAGCCATGTTTTCACCACAGAAATCAGGTTTCTCTATTGAAGTTCCTGAACATATGTCTTTGTAGAGCAAACACTTGTATCTCTGTCATGATTTTCAAGCACTGTGGTGTTTTTCCATTTTACCATAATAATACATATTCGCAAAATGCTTATTCGGAAAGACTTTAAAATATCTTTAACGCGTTTTGGAAGTACAGTACATATACTGTATGGAATAACACGAACACATGTAATGTTAACCCATCAACACATTAGTGTTGCTTTTAATGGCACATGAAAGGATATGAGTACAATTAAACTACTGAAAGAGTATACGCAGTTCTTCTATTATGTCCATACGAGTCTTCAAAATGAACCTATTAATGCTGCGAGACCTTATTTAATGATATCCTTTAACACAAGTTATGTTGTGTTTGAAATATAGTTGTCTCAAATTCAAACATGTTTATCAGCGATCTGTTTGCTTACATATGTCAAATAACGAATTCTGATTGGTCCCTTAAAATATGTGTATTGCGTGATCAGGTCAGATCAGATGTAGGTTATTTCTCTTTGGTTTTCACGCTTAAGTTATGTTGATGCTTTTTAGGTTTTTTTGCGAGACTTATTTGAATCTGATCAAATGTTTACTAAATAAGATAGATTGATATATTATTAATCTCCTTTAATGGGTCTTTAAAACTTAGATATAGGAGATACACTTTTAAATGCATTGTGTGTGTGTAATCAATACAATACAATACAATTTCTTTCAGTAATTAGCCCTCCGGCCCACAATAAATATACATATCATACACGTAGGAGCTGGGATCGGCCCCCCAATATCCAAACTGGGGGAGGGGGCAGGGTATACTTTGCCCCCCAATATTCATAATGGCAAATCAAGATATTTGAAAAATGAAAGAAACGAAATTTAACAGCAGAATGAAAATAAATGTGTATTTTTGTGCTTTATCTAATACCAATTTGCCTTTTGTTAGAACAAAAACCAAAATCATTTTGACGTCATCATCGCAAATGACAATCTGAACACATTCAATTGGTTTATCCAATGAAAACTCAGCTCACAAAAATACCTGAAGTTTTGATTGACGAAAAGATAGGTGTAAAACGTGTTCTTAGGAGTCAGACTCCATATTTTCTTCAATTGTTAGCTAAAGCTTGAAGAATAATTCAATATTTTGTCTGTGGTAGATAGTTGAATCCGTGGCTTTGACAGCCTGGTCGCTTGCACTTTTTGTTTAGATAATAACAATTGATTTCCGCGTGAGATCGAGACATGGCATATCTTTTTTCTTTTTCTTTTTTTTTCTTTATTTATCAAAGCTATACATTTTCATACGCTTTCTTATAAATCTTATTATGTTATGGATTTTTTGTAAATGCATGAATAGTCATGAAAAAGTTGAGGAACATTTATTCTTGGGCCAATCCTCATCTGAAGTTGGCCCCCCAATGTTGAAAACGCTCCTACGCCTATGCATATTACACAATACAATTTAAAGTCAGATGTGCCCCATACTAACATTAATAATATTGCTTTTAGATTTTAAGGGAAAATATGAAATAAAGTAGGAATGTGCTCTAGTGATTTTGATAAAAATAATAAAAATCTATGTTTTTCAAGGATGTATTGTCATTACCTTTAAAAAAAATGGTAAAAATTATCTTAGTTTGGTCGACCAGTCGTCTAAGTAGATATGTCGAATTAATCCTAACGTTTTACATATATGAAATGCATGGTACTCGTCCTCAACAACCAAGGTATCTTTGTGGAGCAAATAATATAGACAAACCCTGTCATTTCTATCGCAACATTGTATGTCACAGACTAGAATTCGTATGATTTAAACGAGTACGCTCCCGCGAAATTGATCAAGACAATTGCATTCATTAACAACAGGAACAAACCAAATGTGAAGTTTGACAAGGCTACATAATATTATAGAGTATAGATTATAAAGTATTCCTTTAACCCTTCCCCAAACAATAACGACATTTGACCACTTTGTTGCAGACGACTTTAGAAAAACATTGTTGGAAAAGGAGAAATTGCTCGTGACGAGCATTTTTTCCTTTTCCCACAATATTTTCTGTCCTATTAGAAGATTACTTTTCAATTTCATCACATTTTGAAAGGTCGTCTGCAAACTCTCTCAATTTGGGACAGTCGAAAATGTGTTGTTTGGGAAAGGGTTAAACAATTTCCGTGTTTGATCTTTATTTAAAATGATAATGTCATTAGATCAGAACTTAATTGTTCTTTTTATCGACTTCTTTTTTTTCAAGTAACAGGCGTTGTTTTGACTTGCAATAGAAAATCACTAATTTGTTTAACCCTTCCCCAAACAATAACGACATCTGACTGCTTTGTTGCAGACAACTTTAGAAAAAATTGTGGGAAAAGGAGAAATTGCTCGTGACGAGCAAAATTCCCTTTACCCACAATGTATTCTGACCTATCAGAAGATTATTTTCCAATTTCATCACATTTTGAAATGTCGTCTGCAAACTCTGTCAATTTGGGACAGTCGAAAATATGTTGTTTGGGAAAGGGTCAAAATTCGTTTTTTTTTTCTTCTTATTTCTGTGTTGTATCATGGCGATATTCCTCGTGTAAAAATGGTCACAAATTTATCTTATCTATTACAGGGTATTATTTGTAATGGGATAACCATCCAATTCTATTAATTTCAAATAAACTACAGTATCAAAGAAACGGAGACATTTCGTCCATTATTGGTATGGGTAGGTGGCAATCACAAGCAATCGTAACTGCTCGGGTATTTCCGTGAGCTCAGAAATATGTAAGTGTAGGGTCACAATATTTCGGATGAAACATTATCTATAAGCGTGCGCGTCAAGTAGTTCAATGTATTTGGAAGTGTTGAACATAATTTTTAATCCATTTTCATCGGTGTCTCATTCATTAACTGTAATTATAAGTTGTCGTAAATATCAATGTTTCCTTAATCAAATTAAATACTATTTAGATCTCACATTTAAGATCTATATTTGAAAACGGTGTCCAATGACCGAAGTCTCGCGAGAAACAATATGGCTACTTCCATATTACTTCAGAGGTGTTCAGATCACCATCAAAGATGTTTCAAACACGCAATCTCAACGAACGAGGTGAATATATTTATCATGCCCTATCGCAATGTACTCTTAGAGAGCTTATTTCTTTTAACTTTAAAAATGCTGAGTAATTTTCTAAAAAAAGATTTACGTGGCGTCTGCTTTTCAAAACTTAAAATATCTGCTTAATTTTGTTGAGAAAATATACTCAGAGGAGCGACAAGGTAGAATCACAGACCAGTCGCCAATTAACTTGACGGCTGGCCTGAGTCTTTTCTGTTTTAATAAGCATGAATTAAGTTCCAGAACAATAAGGGTTAAAGTCGCCATCTGGAGAACCTTTTATGACGATATCTACTGTGTCACGAGGCTTCGTTTTAACTCTTTCCCAAACAACATATTTTCGACTGTCCCAAATTAAAAGAGTTTGCAGGCGACATTTCAAATTGTGATGAAATTGGAAAATATTCTTTCGATAGGGCAGAAAAAATCGTGGGAAAAGCAAAAATTGCTCCTTTTCCTACAATGATCTCTTTAGTCGCCTGCAACAAAGTGGTCAAATGTCGTTATTGTTTGGGAAAGGGTTAAGATGATGATATGTGTGTCATTGTGCTATTAGAATGGATGGGTGTACTTTAATTGGTTAATTATCTTTCCGCGACAGGCTGTCTTCTCCGATAAAATAAATTGAAACAGGTTGATACTATCTTATATAGGAAATAATTACTAAAACCATACTCTTCCCTTTGAATCAGATATTTAATCTAAAGTCTTGTAACCGTCTATTTCAGACAATCATTTATCGGCAATGAGTGTACCACTTGTAATTCTGTTTCAAACGTGCTAACCTACATTTTCTTCTGATCATTTTGTTTTCGCCTTTCTTCGCATAACTATATCGCCATCCTCAACACGTAATTTTCAATAACCACTTTCTTAACCATGGCATGTTATTGTCGAAAAAAGTATACATTATGTTGTTTAATCATATTTTAGAGGCTTCGTGCATTGAGTATAACCGTCTTGAAGTTGATTCTCAACGCATCAAACATTGTTCTTTATTGCGAGGAAGAACCTTATGAAATGCATGTCTTATTCTACAACCTTCTAATTTGACTGAGAAAGTCTGGATTTGATGATAACCCCAATATCTTAAATTCTCCCATTTTCTCCTTCTTTTTAGTCTATTTTATACATGCACCTCACTCTCATTTATATGTGATTTAGTTTATGCATTTTTTATATGTTCATGCAAATCATGATTCGCATAGTATGTTCATATTATTAAATGTGCATCATTGCTATGCGATACAGGGAGAAGGGGTGGGATTTTAAGCAGTAAAAACATTTTGCAAAAAGCTATTCCATGAACATTCGCTGAATAGGATATGATACAAACTAAAGGAGACCTAACGTGATATCGGTTTAAAGCAAGAATATCGTCAAAAAAGCTGCAAAACTGTTTTAACCGACTGTTTCATAATTCATAACACATATACGCAGTTTTGCTGCTTTTTGTTTAATTGTGTTATGAATTATGAAACAGTCGGTCAAAACATAGCAAAACACCACATTATCATGACCTTATAACGCATGCCCAGTTTATTGTCTATGTTTCAACGCGTTTTTTTTTCCCCGAAGAATTATGTGGCACACAATTTGATTTCATTGTTGAATTAGAGTTATGTCTAAAAAAGAGATAATAGCTCGAAAAAACCAGTCGAAGTCACCTGGTTAGAAAAGTCGTGTAATACATGAACACGTTCACATCAGAATTTTGTCAACTATCCTACAATAAAAATGCAAAGAATTTCTCCTATTTCAAAGGTGCCCGATCTTTGACGAAATTTACTCGGCAATTCTCAGCTAACCTCAATGTATTCGCTAATTGAAAACAAACCTTACCTTTTTAACGAATCTTGTGAACATGTTATTGTCTCAGTTTCTCTTTAAAATCGATTTTAAAAATCATTTTTGCTCTAATTGTCAATTATTCTAGAACTTGGACAAATTGACTGTAAATGAGCGCTACTCTGACTTTCATGCTGTTTTCCTCGTGTTAGGATACAACTTTTGTTTTGCAGCACATGCAGTTTGACGCTGTGTTGATGATGGAATGCAGTCTGTCGCTTGAGATGAGCATTTTACAAAATTGACGAAACCATAACCCTTTCCCAAACAAAAACGCCATTTAACCACTTTGTTAAAGACGACTTTAGAAAACATTGTGGGAAAAGGCTCGTTACGAGAAATTTCTCATTTTCCGACAATGTTTTCTAAAGTCGTTTGCAACAAAATCGTCAAATGTCGTTATTGTTTGGACAAGGGTTAAGAGTTCTTGCTAGAATCGTCAAGAGTGTTCCTGTGTATGCGCACAATGCAGAATACAGATAGAAAATAAATATGTCGCAAAAATATTTCTAAATAATAAACTATATTTTGTAGGTATTCGCTAGAGTTATCGGCTTAAGATAATTATGACCAGCACCATAAATAATTCACTAAGAGAAGAAATAAATAAGATATAAAGGATAAAATATTTTTGTTTGAACATCAGAAAGTGAAAAATAAAAAGCTAGAAACAAATACCTCCAACTTGTACACGTGTCCATAGTTGTCCTACGAAATCCGATTCACTCCATGGCTGCGTCCGCTACCTATAATATAATCCGCGCACAGCAGTAGGCGTGAATTGGTGTCTCCATCTCATTAATATATAGTATTCGGATTACCCTTTATCAATCACCAACCTTTCACAAACACATACTCACAATTGGTGCAAATCGAATCGAAAAACTAAATTACGTGTGTTTATCAATATAAGGGTTTTTACATCGTGTCAACATTATGTCGCGATGTCCGATACTTAACGATGAAGGAAAACCCCATACTTATCTGCCCATAAATGCTGGTCATGCCGGGTAGAACAATCGCCATTCCGAAAATTAGCCAGGAGACTACCTCTAATAAAAGTCCAAATGCCATCCCCGGGATTTGAGCCCATGCGTTGAGGGGCCATGTGATTTCAGCTAAACTACCAAAGGTGGAGTTAAGACTTAATTATCGAGGAGGTCAGTGCACACCGTGGGTTTTCCAAAGTGGGTAGGTTTCCTAAACAGTCGTGCCTGGCATTGAAATCAATGAATCTAATTTTGGCATCATAGTGTTAGTTTGCTTGCTAATTTATTGTAAAATGAGCTGATTTCGTGAAAAGGGTTAGCCTTAGATTGGAAAGCGCCTACTCATATATCGGATTATTGATATTTTGCAACATGCATCTACATGTTTCCGCATAAAGTACTGAACGCCAAATCCAAACGCCATCTTTTATAGATGATGAAATGCATTAAAAGTATATCATTGCTACAAAATGATAATCTTCGAAGGCATTCGCACTAGTTACATGTGCCATAAATTAAGTCGCACTCGAAAGTTTGGTTGAATTCGAGAGGCTTACAACGAGTAATGTGCATATCAAGACATTGTTTGAGTAAATGTTTCTTATCGAGGAGAATATAATAGCATGTTCAGTTAACATGAGTTAAATGATAGAGAGTTATTTTTCGTTTACATGTTAGCTTATCTGCCCAAATCTTGATACTATCAATAAAACCTTGAGCGTTTTCTAAAAAGACGAACATTAAGATGTTAAACAGCCCTACCCTCACCAATTCGCTTTTAGTCAGTAATTTGTGTACTTTAAATGTGGGTTTTTTCACAGATGCAGCGAATTGTGATGGATAACGATTGGTTTCTTTACAACTGCACAACAGCTGTACACTTAACAATACTCATCGGATGCAAAGTTGGCTCGTTTTTAATTCTTTGAAGCGTGTATGAATTGAAATCCAAAAGCGTGACATTGCTATAGAGATCTATTAAATATAAACTAGAATACTTAGATTATTCAATGCTTTCTGAATTAATTGTGATTTAAATAGCTGTTTTAATTGTATATAAAAACCACAAAAAGACTGTGCAGTTTCAACGACATTTCACTTTGACTTCAAACTTTGTGAACAAGCACTTTTAACCCTTTTCCAAACACCAACTTTTCGACTGTCACAAATTGAAAGAGTTTGTAAGCAACATTTCAAAAATGGGATGAAGTTGAAAAATAATCTTCTGGTAGGGCGGAAAACATTTAGGGAAAAGGAAAATTTCTCATTTTCCCACAATGTTTACCAGAGTCGTCTACAAAAAAACTGGTCAAATGTCGTAACTGTTTGATAATGGGTTGATGCAAACTATTCAGGTTTGGTATGATCAGTTGTTATGGCTATTGTTCAACGAGGAAATTAGTATTGAACCAGGCGGTAAGTGCAACCTCGATTGTGACGGAAGTTTGAAGCATACTGAATTCACTCTCGATGACTACCTCCTGGATAAATAACCAGTATTCACGCCGACTTGCGGGTTTCGGTAATACAACATCGGTATTGAACCATGGACCCTCGGCACCAGAGGCCGATGCTTTACCAGTACACCACTGTCTCCCACCTAATCATATGTCTACTTCAGTAAGCATGTTAAGTAAACTTTACGGAAAGCACAAAATTTTATCAAAGGAAGCATTTCGTTACCATACCTTGCTTCAGTATCAGTGTTATAATGAAGTTCAAACATTTAATTAGCATCGCATTTACATGTCGGTGCTGCATACATAAATACAAGAAGGCAATGGATATTGCTTCATTTCAAATAAATTCAATTTAACAAATTTCAACGACGCACGGCTCATTTACCAAATGTCTGTTGATTCTCTGTTGATTACTAAACCGACAGGGACTAGATCGTGTGTCATTTGTCTGATTGCCTGTAATTCCTGCATAAAAATAGAACGAAAAGGAAATAAGGTCATACCGTAAACAAGATAGCTGAAAAAAAATACTCAAGTAAGCCCTAATTTGAAACACATATTTATTGATGCTTACACACAAACAAATATATATACGAATTTAACAAAATGTGTCGATAGTTGGATTCAGATCCTTATTTGGTAAATGATATATGTACTGACCACCGATAAAGTTTATAAAATACAGTTAAAAAGGAAATACACGGCAGATAACCAATTGATCGTCTAATGAATCCGAAATAAGGTTGGTAAATTCCTTTAACCTGTGGCTAGTAGTGAAATCTAGCTTGGTTCTATGACAGCTTATCATTAGACGGGAAAACACGTCTTTCTTTAATCCCGGCTATAATTTCACCAATTCGTTATTGAACTTCAGTAGCTACATCCCTCCCATACTGACTCACTATTGTCACAAATGATTCTAAAATAAGTACATTTTGATGAATGGCAAACTGTCAGATATACTTTATAATGAGCAATAATCCACAATAATGTTCGGATTTATGACTCTTCAACAACGATTTGTTCACGGAACGTAAATGCCATGTATGTAAACAAAATATAACATCAAATGACCAGCAAAACACAAGAGTTAAACAGTAACAGTAAGTAAAACAAGGTCCGCATTGGAATTGTACACGTGATAGTTAATACAGTGGGATGATTGTACGTGAAATGTACATGAAGTCAAATCGAAACTAATTGAGCGAATGAACATAACATATCTGTAATCATATCTGAAAATATCAAAGTGTCATCATATTATGACTTGACAAATCTAATGTATTGTTTTTTAATTTTCGTGTATTATAGTATGCAAAAACAGAGCTTCGTCAAGTCATAATATGAGGTGACTTTTATATTTTTAGATTGTATTGTCTTGTGGATAAATTAACTTTAATGACGACAGTTTTCACAGCTTTGTAGATTCTTTGCCGATGTTCCTCTGGCTTTTGGTCTTACAGATCGATTCGGTCACTTTGGACGTACACTATGTGGTCTGGCAATTTATTAATATCAAACAAATGACAGAAATGATTTTCAATCAAAATACATACTATTATATAATTTAAACAACTGTGATCAGATGCACACTGAATTAATAAATTTCAAATGTCAGAATAACAAGTTTGTCTTTACAAGGAGTGTAGCATCTAAGGCCAGCTATTATCATAGCTTGACTTAGCTATGTAAAGGTTTGGCGCAATAAAAAGCTATGTTATGAATTATATGAACATTAAAGGTTCACATATATGTCAACATAAATAAGATTCTCAGGAGAAAAACCCGAGATAAAAAACCCTTGTGAATGTCAAACAATTACTCTTGAAACGCGTGCCCACATGTATAATGATATTACAATTACTGGTCTACATTCAGAACTTACAGAGCACTCTCATGTAGCTTTATTTATCTGGCTAAAACATTCTCTCGCTACTATAAAGTAATTCATTAAAGTTCATTCATATGCAATCGCCCAGTGGTGGTGGGGTTGTGGATGGTTATTCGGTTAATCTTCCTTAACGTGCTGGAAACGACTTCATTCTTATACAAACAGGTTTGATCCAACTCAGATGTGGAGGCTGACCGGTGATCTAATCTGTTTGCTACTCTGAGTATCTTTTCTCAACAGAATCTAACTATTTCAGGTTTTTGGACAGCAGACAACCATTTTTTTTAGAAAATTACCCAGCATTGTAAGGGTTAAGTATTGTCGGGTCCATATACGAAATTAGAAAGATAAAACCTTGCACTTGTCAACTCAGTACTAACTTACCATAGAGAGAAACGTTGGTTTTGAGGCTTATCTATAATGTACCTAAGCACGCTTTGGAACGGTTAGAGATAGGCGCTTTGTTGATAAAACTCGCGTGATAAACACCCTAAACATACTAGTACTACCTTTCGGATAATATGAAAACACCATTTTTGTATGTTTATGTCTGGAAATGCAAGCCCTTCCATATTTCCTAAGTCCCAGTTGAATAATGATTAACGGGTTTTCACTTAACACTTTGAACACCGGACTTGTTCAAAAAGGAATTTTGATGGTAAAATAAGTCCAAAATGTTATTGTAAAACGGGCGAGATGATTACCTCGATAATCAAAGTCGTTTGAGTTCATTCGATCATTTTAATACTTACATGTTATCATGTACAATATTTAGTTTGGTTTGTTAATTTCCTTGGAACAAAAGGGAATTCCTTCAAGTCTCGAAAATTGGAGACATCCTTACATCGGGTGGCAAAAACTTTGCATTACTAATGCTGTGGAACAATTGCCAAAACGATATTGCCAAGCCAGCAACTCTCTTGATTAATGAAGCAAAGACATTGAAATCAACGTTTGTTTCTTCCACTTTCAGGTTCCGGCCGCCTTCGTCATGCACAATATTCTGCCGGGTGTGCACATACCCCAACCCTAACACCTTTCGCTTAAAATTTTAAAACTAGTTGTCACATTCGCCTTGTCACCTGAAACCTGAAACTCTCAAGGGACTGCGCCTCTGTAATTTGTGGTGTTAGTAAATTCCAAGCTTTAACTGTCCAACAGAAGGGTAACGACTTCCTAGAGTCTGTTCGAGATGACTGCATTGTATTACTCCAGGGTCTTTGTATATCTGGTGGTTCTTTTTGGTTGAGAAAGGTATCTCTGGGGGGTTTTCGACTAGATTATTAGTAATTTTATAGAACATGGATAGTCTGGCTTCCATTCCTCTTCTTGTTAGGTCTTTACATTGAAGTTCGTTTAGCTTATCTCATACACTGCATGGTCGTAGTTACCGATTTTTTTATTTTCGTCTTTGTAACATACATTTTTAACCAAATTTTGGATATCGTTGCAAAATCAGAAGCTCATTACCTACTTCAATGCCTTGCGTACTTTAAGAATTCTCACACAGTTTACACTGATAAATGGTATATAAATATATATAGTTGCCCAGTTGACATTTGTACCGAAATAGGTGGCACAAATTTAATCAAAGGAGTGTTACAGAAAAGGTTAGACCAGTGCTATTTTATGATTTTGTAAGTAGATGTGTATTAGGTATACTTGCTGAAGGGGTTTACTTTATTCGTACTCAGTTACCTAGGTCATAAAATGCCTGTTTATGTAAGTTTTTTTTTAATTGAGCGAAATAACCATCATGCGTGAAATTGAGTTGAATGTTATTTGATTGGTTTCCTACCATGTCTTGAGTGAAGCAAGGTAATACAAGCTCATCAACAGCCTTTGCACTCCACACTTTTAATGTGAAAAAGTGGTCGAATCTATTGAGTGAGTGATAAAGTCCGATGATGATCTTTGTAACGGTGTCCAACACGTTTACGATATGATTTCCTTGCAGAATCACAGTTGAGTTGGTAATACAAAGTATGCTTGGGTATGTGAAAACATGGTGCAGAGAAATAAGGCTACGAACGGAGGATAACAATTCTTACTCTATGTTATCTGAGAAATAGAAGAATTCCCAGACGTGAACTCCAGTTTATGCTATGTATAAGACAACCGTAATACACAGAATCATACAGATATCTAGGTATATAACGATGAGAGACCTGTCAGGATTTACTTCAGGGGGTCGTTGAAGAGTAAATATAATTAATGAAAACTTTGAATGCATCTTTGTCTAGTAGTCTATGATTGTAAATTGTTGTTTTAAATGGCAGTCATACTCCAAAATTAGTTCTTCAACATCCCGCACATTCTTCGAATAATTATCGGTATTCGTAAATAAGAGGAATCGTGTAGACATCGGATCGTCTAAAATCTATTACTCGAAAGCAGCAGCTATTGATAAGAACAAACTTATTATAGTTGATCTAGAAAGAAAAAATACACAAATAAAGAACTAATAGGACAACTTAATTTTTATTTTAATATGAGACAGAACAAACACTGTTAATTTATAGCAAGCCCACTCTAAGACCATCATAAAACTTCTTAACATATTACTTTGACTATATTCGAGATTTAAACAACAGTGATTTCGACACAATTCAGAGAACCAATGCTACGTTATGCCAAATAAGAAGGGTTTAGGTTTGACACTCCTTATTGTTTTGCAGTATCTCAGTCGCTTGCAAAGACTGCAGGAATGTATTAAATCCCTGAGAGAGACGCTCTAAGAGATGTGTGCTTTGGGAGTAAAAGCTATAAAAAATTGATATTCATGATCCTTGTCACTAAACCAAAGACCATTTTCAGTTTCTGTAATCATAAGTTGCTAAAACCCATTGTGTTTGCTAATTAATATAAATTAAGCCTTTGCGCATGTCTGTTCTTATTTGGGGAAGAAGGTCTATAAATAGAGGAGTTCCTTCTCGTGCGCCTTGCTATCGTCATGTGACAATTTGAAATAAAAACCATACAACAACATGACGGAATCCTCAAGATCCAATGTTTAAAGTGTTGATCTTTCTAATTTCCCTCATCAGATCGAGCAAGATTTAGTTCATAAATGTTTTCGGTGTTTGTTTTCCTCCTCGCTCGACCCATTTTTGCTTGACAGAAGTGATGCAAGCGTCGATGCACATGCGTGGTGAACCGGAGACCCACATGACAATGACATCTCAAACTACCACCCCTTACTCTAAGTTTAGATCGTTGTTCACAAAATGCACACATTTAACTGGTCTGCAATATCTGCGATTTTAAAGTTCTCTGTCTTTTCGGTATGTTATGAGAAGGAATGGAAACCGGTAAATAATCTAGTTCTGTGTTACTTTAGAAATCCATGTTGTAATTTTTCCGACAGAAGACAATGTACAGTGTATCTTAAAAATTTGAAATTTTATTCTCTGAGAGAGTCTCTTTAAAATACAATTGTATTCGAAGATGAATTTGTTGTTCTTGTTGATATTCTTTGTCAACCATGAGCTGTATATACTTCAGTTGAAATAAATTGTTCATCTTCTACATTAAAAACACCATTGCACATTTCATCAGATTTTTAAGCAAAAAAAATCCATTCAATTTCACTTGTCATGTGTATGAGTGTCGCATTATCTTTTTAGGAAAACCTTATGTTGACCTTATAACTGTATACAGTGATATCTCGTTAATCCGAACACGTCCGTTCCCAACGAAATGTCCGGATTATCGAATCATCCGGACTAATGAAGCAGAGCGTGTTCTTATACACATTAAGTCATAAACGGTCTGTATGCACGTATATACTTAAAACACTTTAGCAAACGCCAAATTGTCGACCGTCCCAAAAATAATCTTCTGATATGGCAGAAAACATTGTGGGAAAATGAGAAATTGCCCGTCACGAGCAATTTCTCCTTTTCCCACAATGGTTTCAAAAGTTGTTGCAACAAACTAGTCAAATAATTCCGTTCCCTTACAATTTCGTTCGGATTGCGAGACATTCGGATAATCGGGGTCCGGATAAACGAGGCTTCACTGTATGTCGTATTTTGACTGCTGATATAAACATGTGTCACGTCAATGAGATGTTTACACTTCATGCATTTTGGCAATTATTAAAGACGTTTAAATAATATTGATGAACACAAATCACGATGGGTTACATATATACAGAGTTTACATTGAGTAAATTATTACACAGCTGTTACGTTTGATTTTACAGATTTCATCTTGTTTTCGGAAAACACCGTTTCCATGTGTCCATTTCTTCAGACGTAATGATAATTTCTAATGACGTTTACTGAAGATTAATTGAACACAACCATATATGTGTCAATATAAACAAAGTACTTAAAATGCACTCTATATATATCAAAACCATTATATTTTTATGAAGAACAGTATACAGCTTGTAAGTTTGTTTATACAGGTTTGATCTTGTTGTCTGAAAACACTGTTTGTGGAACATCGGGTTGCATTCTGAATGTGTTCCAGGGATGGACGGTAAATGGTGAAGGTGGTGTGGTAGTTCTGACATCAAGCCGCCGACCAAGTGTACCAACTCCTGGATTACGCTGAACGGTGGTTCGACCAAACCTGTTCGCTCGTGTAATAGGCCCTTGTGACCAGAGGTTTTGTTCCGTATTTCCGACACCCGTCATGCTTTGCAGTTTAAAGATATTCAAAAGGTCATTTATAAGACGTTCGTTTCGCTTGTTGTTCTGGCTAGTCTGTGTATTAACAGGGTCAATCGCAACGTTTCTTGGAGGCAATGTTGTGGTTATACGGTTGAATATCGGAGGTAAAGCAATGCTTGGTTCGGTTTGTGCTCTAAACGATGGCGCAGTTGTAGTTTCCGGTATTGCTGAAGTTGCAGTACTTTCTGTTGAAGTGTCAAACATGGTCGTGTCGGTGAACTGTCCATTGGTTAAAACAGGATCAAATGTTGAATTTGGTATAACGATATCTCGGTTTCGGTCTTTTGCTGTCTTAACGCCATGGTTAAGGGGTTCTAATGGAGCGGTAAACTGGCTGTTTATTGATTCCAACAATGGATAGAAGTCACCGGTACAAAACAGTCCGCTAAAGTCGTCCATGTCGAAAGAAGAGAGCATTACTCCACCCACACCGTTATGCCTGACCCAATTCACCTGGAAACGAAACAAATAATTACCATTTGATTGCTCTCTTATTACTTTTCCACAAGGGATGTATTTTCTTGAAAATATCTTAAAAATTGAGTTTGTGCACTGTTACCTTTAAACATGATTAGTTTTCACAATTCAAAAAGAATCTATGCACACAGTAAGGCATTCATTCATACATCTCATTCGTCTTTATATATTATCCATATTGCTATGTGAAATAAACCAATTTTGTAATCTTATCCTATTGTGACTTTTGATGTTCCTTTCTTAACTCTTTTCAATATGTAAATACCTGATACATTTGAATGTTGTCTATTTAAAGTCCATATATGTAGGTGTGTTGTTTGTTGAAAAGCCTTTAGAAAGTGCATCACTTGAGAATTGCCAACAACGTTATAGACTTCGATCATAGAATATCAAATTATAAAGCATCGTGACAAGTTTAGATGCGAATGCAAATAAAGACATTCATTTATTGACAATGCCCTTTGTTGTTGAATAACATCACATGTAATCATGAAAGTATGCACAATTTTAGTCTTGGAATATATAAACCTCATACATATCTTGGCATTTTTATGTTATTTGTATGGACTGTCGCATACAAACTTCATACTGAACGCATATTTACAAGTGTTTCCCGAGCAAATGCATTTGACTTAAAGCAACACAGATCATGCACAAACATATAGAAAACCATGCACCAGACCGGCTTATTAATAAACATTTAAATATTCTTGAATAAGCATAAAATAAACATTAGTTTGTGTTAGTTACATGTATCCTGAGACAAGAAGGTAACAAAAACCAACATACTGAATTAACTCATATTTACAGATACAGAGGGCTCGTTACTGTTTAGTAGTCGCTTTTGTTGTCTTTGGGTTTGCTGTCTTTGATTTTGGTGTTGCTGTCTTTGGTTTTGGTGTTGTTTTGCCCTTTTTTGCTTGAGCCCTCTTCAACATTATTCGTCGACGGTGCTGAATGATTCGAAGTCGTTGCGCTTTTGTAAGGCGTCTTCGTTTTCCTTTAACCCGTTTTCGTTTTTGTCCCGAAGGCTTTTGAACAGTCTTTGTAGATTTATCTTTGGTATTAGCATCTTGGGAACGTATACTTATTTTGTCCTTTGTCTGCGTTTTCTCAACAGCAATATCTTTAGATTTACCACCTTTGCTCTGTTTTGAAACTTTCTTAACTGGAGCCTTTTCCAACGTATTAGTTTCTTTTCCTCTATTGGAAGAAGGTGCTGACTCTTTGATTTGTCTGGGTGGTGGAATTGTCCGAAGGATCTTAGATGTTTCAGCTTTAATCCCTTTCTCAAGAGCAACTTTTAAAGTTGGTTCTCCTCCATCTGCAGGTTTTTTAGCATCTTTAGTTCTTTCCAACACTTTTTTCGTCGATGCTGATTTAGCAGCTTTTGGTTTTGGATTAATTTTTGTTTCCTTTTTATCAACAGTGTCAACGATTTTCTTAGCTGGACGCTTCAGTAGAGCACTGTCCAATTTAAACACACGTTTCGAAGTTGGTATTGCTGTTGCTGGGGGTTTCGTCGGTGTATTTGCTTGAGTGGTCTTCGTTACTGGGTCCGTAACAATAGTTATATCCGTCGGCGGTGGTAATGTGGTAGGTGGTTGTGTAGGGAAATCTAGCTCGTCCTTCAATGCTGCATGTAAGGTATACTTTGTCGTGTTGCACGACCCATTAAAGTCGTCGGTATCCATTGTCCACAGCATGAATCCATCAACACCGTTCTGTCTGGCCCAGTACACCTAGAAATTGTGTTTATATAGATTCAGTGACGAGATCTTTTTCCATCTCCAGTGTATGATAGATGTAGGTAATGAGAAAGGTACGACATTAATGGCACAACAACAGTTTTGATATTACATTGAACATATAAAGCTATATTGTTATGGCAGTGGGATTTTCATATTCACAATTATTACAACAAACAACAAAAATGCTGTGGACTAAACGAAATTACGAAACTGCTTTTAAAGAAACTATACTTATTGACAAGACAATTCTTAACAGTAGTATCCGCGACAAAGAATATACATAGAAGGCTTTGACATGTTGCATAGCACAGAGGCTGCTTCAACCCTTATCTTTATCCAGTTGAATAGCATTATGTTCTTTTTCTCCTCTTTCTTAAAACTGACTAGTACCATATGAAAGCAATAAACTTGTATCAATTGAGTTTCCACACATTTTTCTCTATTTACTGTTTTAAACATAACGTATAAATGAGACAATGCCGAATTTGAATGATGTGATTGGTTATCAAATGAAAACTCATACATAACTGATATAGGTCTTGGATTCTCATAAAGATAGAAATTCGAGACGACCTAATTCTATAAAGAAATGCTTCGTTTAAATTGTAACAACTTACTTTGAATCAGGATCCATGGTTTAAAGATTGGTTTTGCCTTGATAGGCCCGAGATCTTACATTGTTATATTACATTGAAACAACTTTGATTTAATGAGTTATAAAATGTGTGTCGGTTATATTTTGGTGAATAATCGTGCTTCCCAGATCTCAACCAGTGCTACACTGTGTGCTCGTTCGGTCTTGTTAAATATATGTAGTGTAATTCCATAAGGTGTTTGTTAAACCATAACCAAAGATAAACGATATTTGAACAGTTTGTTGCAGACGACTCTGGGAAAACATTTCGAGAAAAGGAGAAATTGCTCTTGTCGTGCAATTTCTCCTTTTCTCACAATGTTTCTTACTCCATCAGAAGATATTTTTCATCCTTGAAATGTCGTCTGCAAACGCCTTCAATTTTGAACAGTCAAAACTTTTGCATTGTGTAAAGGATGAACATGGCTATTTGCCTACCTTATGTTTAACGCTTTCGATGTCCTCGCCCGCTATCCACTGATCACCGCTGTACCAGTATGCAACTTTACTCTGCTTGTCCCAAATCCGGGGAGCATCGAAGTATTGATTACACCGCTGAAATGATAATCAAAAACAACAAATACCCTACATGGTTCTTAGTTTTAAGGCGCTGGGACTAATACTATGACAAACAATCTGAACTCATCGTGTTAGTCCAATAAGAACACCCATGACATGATATGGAAGCCGCCATATTGTTTCTCAAGAGAGTTCTGTCATTGCGCTTCCGTTTACAAATAAAGATCATAAATGTGAAATCTAAATGGTCATTTAGTTTATACAGACGGTTTTAGATAGTTCAATTTAAAATACCACTTTTACGTATGAGTTTTTGATTTAAAATGATTTTTAACGATGTTCAGCACTTCCATATACAATGAACTACTTAACGTGAACGCTTATAGGAAACGTGTTAAAAGCCGGGGACGATTTTACCCGAGATATTGTAACCCTACACTTATGTCCGGTGTGTTTTTCTCAGCTCTACAAATACCCAAGTAGTTCCGATTGTGTGACAAGGCCTGTGATGCTCGACTTATGATGGAGGAAGGTCCCATACTCAACTGCCCCCAAGGCGAATTGCATTCTGTAAGTCAACCTGGAGCCTACCACTCATAAACATTTAATTGCAGACAATGGGTGTTGAACCCAAGAGGAAAGGTGCCACTTGACTTCAATTTCTGTACTCTAACCACCTTGCCAAAGAAGTTCTGGCACGTAGTTTGTAATCTACATCAACGCTTTTACATATAGATAAACGCTGACGAATAGTTAGACACCTTTTTGTTAACCTAGATATTTGTAATCATAATGCACACCATTTTTGTATTTTGTCTACAGCACATGATTTGAATATCACAAACCGCAAATTTCCTGTCCATACGACATGGATAAATACAATAGCTTTAAGTGCTGTTCTTTTCTTGTCTATTCAACCTGGATTTACCATTCGTGCGTATTAATCTTTCTGTCTTGAAATTTAATAAATAGGGTTTGCAGAAAATACTGCAATAATGACATAGAGATTTAAAGTATTACCAAACGTGCAAAAATCTAACCTATAAAGATCAAAAAGGGCACACATTTAAATTGTGAGTTTCTTTTGTGTTTCCTAACCCTTATTATGCTGGGTTATTTACACCAAATGTATCATTTTGTTTTCAGCTTTCCTAAACCTTAACCATCTGTTTTATTTTGATGAGGAAAGAGTAGCAAACAGGTTAGATCAAAGGCCATCCATCCATTTACTTTGATCCAACCTGTTTCGATAAACATGAATTCGGTTCCAGCACTAAAAGGGTTAACGAAAAGCAACTTACGTGTGTCTAATTTTTTCGTTTCAGTCACGCAATTTGGAGTTTTAGACAAAATACTTGTATAAGAACATTACCATATAAGATCTATTATTATAAAATACAAATTTGCCAATGATCCTGACTATTTGGTTGTACATTGCGTCTATATCGAACTAAAGCGTATAGGTCTACACTTTAGCACACTTTGCGAAACGATGAGATTTTTTAAGGGAAAAAACTTTCCTAAGAACAGTATAATTCCTGTCACTACCAAATATAGTATGATATCAAAAAGCAAGATTCAATAATACTAATAATAAAGTCTGATTTAATTTGAGAAATTCATGCACTTAATAAGCTGGAATCTTTCTTTGTTATTTATTTACTTGTTTGATTGTGTATTCTTTACATGTAATTGCTTGTATAGGTTTTTGAGACCCGTAAAGCTTAACTAAAATGCCTTTTATCTTTGATTTAGCACAAAGGGCTATATTCTATATAATAACAAATTTGATAAAGATATTCAGTACTATGAACGATCGTGTTAACAATGGCACCCTGCTAGGCCTACATGTATGTGACAAGGAACAAGGTCGAACGAAACTTCCACAATAACGCCAACAGCTTTGTATAGTTAGATGTTACATATTTTATCGTATACACGTAAAAACCATACAATTTTGTACGAAAGTGCCTTGGTTTATGTATCAGAGGCGAGTGATTGGAGCGAATTACACAAACATTCGAGGAGATTTATTTGATGCTTATGAAATATAGTGATTATGCATATGATGGACATTGCCTATTCTTGTCTCCATCGCGTGACTTCATGATATATCGTTAATTGCATTGGAAGAGATGATAAATATCTTTATTTAAACTCTGTTTTGTAATCTAAACGAATTTGATCAGTTCCTGGTTGTCAACCGATGTTTTGTCGAGTTCGGAGTTATTTTTGGAGGTCCAGTTCATCATGGATGGAACAGATCCCTTACTTAAGCCTAATAGTGATGGAACCGACTTCATGCTTGTGCAAACAGATTCGATCCAGTCCAGCCGCCAAGTAAATATATTTAAAACGCGTAGCGCTGACATATTTTTATTTCAATTTTGCTTACGACCCGTTTTCAATCAAAAACACAAATTTACATTAACTTATCAAATATGTATTTGTATCAAGATAGCGACTTAACACTGACACATGTAATGACTTATGCTGGTGTAAAGTATTTTCGTCTATAAGTCTATAAAATGCTATGTAAATGCTAAAATGTTAACCGAATTAAATTTAGTAAATACAATTAGTATGTTCTGTGTTTAGCTTTTATGGGATGAACCTCTCCCATCGACAATGAATATTTACCTCGTAATAGGCAATCATTCCTGGTTCCCTGGTGAATTCTCCGGCGTTTCCTGGACCGCTCGTGGGAACCATGTATCCGTTATAGCGGGGTTCTTTAAGGGTGAACGTTCGGCCGTAACTGGATATGCCCAACACCAGCTTGCTTCTATCCACTCCGTTTGAAATCCAGTACTTCATAGATGTGTCCTGCATTAATCAAATTTACAACGCATTTACATAAGGATGGGGTTGACTTACGAGGAAAATTGAGGTTGGGTTCCTTTTGTTGATTACAACGTGACGTACACTACAAAAAATGTGAATTTGACCTTCCTTTCCCAACTCATTACCAAACACAACATTTTCGATTTTTCCGAATTGGAAGAGTTTGCAGACGACATTTCAAAATGTGATGAAATTGAAAAATAAATCATCTGACAGGCCAGAGACCATTGTGGGAAAATGAGAAATTGCTCGTTAAGGGGAATATCCCCCTTTGCCCACAATGTTTTTCAGAGTCGTCTTCAACGCACTGGTCAAATGTCGTTATTGTTTGGTAATGTGTTTACAGATGGAACGTAATCATACATAGTTTTATATAAATTGACATGTATCGAGTTTATATGGACGTTTTCCAATAGTCTTCAAATGTTTGTAATAATCAACAAAAATATGTTGTTGTTGTTTTCTATCATTTTTCTTTTTTTTTATTCTTTGATATCTTGATTTCCTTTGAATGTTTTAGATTAACACTTCGGTACAAAAATATGACACTCTGTATTACGTTTAGATGTTGGAAATATTATCAAGTAGTACAAACAGTATGACAAACAACGTTCTCGTATTTGTATACGACAGAAAACATCGGAAGATCTTTTAGATAATGTGACAAATAAAATTATTCAACCCTTTCTAAATCAACAAATTTTGGACTGTCCCAAATTGAAAGAGTTTACCGACGACATTTAAGAATGGGATGGAATTGAAAAATATTCTTCAGATAGAGCAGAAAAGCTTGTGGGAAAGGAAACATTTCTCGTTACGAGTAATTTCTCCTTTTCCCACAATGATTTCTAAAGTCGTCTGTAACAAAGTAGTCAAACGTCGTTATTGTTTGGGAAAGGGTTAAGAATCCAATAATAAGTTTCATAACTCGACATCAAGTTCTTGGAAAACCAAATAGTGTGAGATAATTAAGGAGTATATTTAGAAAATAAAAAAGAATTTTTCATCTATTGTTTATGTTCGTGATGAGTTCAAATAGTTGATATAAATAGATCATTTAAACTACAGATCTCAAGGTAGTTTTTAATGTCATGACCAAGTCAATAACATATTGCATAAAAACATGATATCTTGTCACATTATAGCTGTCATCATCATAGCTCACAAAATGTTGTTGTTGAGACCAACACAACATACTTAAGAACAATTTCAAAAATGTCAATTCAAAGAACATTCTGTAAACAACATAAATTCAGGTCAACTAGGGTGATTCACTATTCCTACAAGGCAACCGAAAATACGATCACAAATAAGGATATGTATTTACAAAAATATAATATTACGTTGAATTAACCATTCCCTGTTACGTCAACAGAAGCGCAAAGTACTAGAAGGACATTGAAAACTATTTCTAACTGAACCACTCAAGTACTGCAATTTTGTAATACGAATAAAGTAATGAAAATAGATTTTTCATTAGGTCTAATTCTTGTTACGGTAACATTCATTCAAATATACGTATCAAGCAATATAAAACAAAAACAGACACAGAGAAATTGCGTCCTATAGCCTTTATAGCATTAGAGTACGATAATATATCACAACTTTTGTTCATGATGCGATCTTTCAGTGGTTTTGCAACGTTTCCCTTAAACCTTTCCCAAACAACAAATTTTCGACTGCCACTGCCCCTAATTGAAAGAGTTTGCAGACGACGTTTCAATACGTGATGAAACTGAAAAATAATCTTCTTATAGGGCAGATAACAGTGTGAGAATAGGAAAAATTGCTCGTTACGAGCAATTTCTCCTTTTCTCACAATGTTTTCTAAAGTCGTCTGCAACAAAGTGGTCAAATGTCGTTATTGTTTGGGAAAGGGCTAATGTTAGTGTTCTGGAAAGTATATTTCAGGGAAGTGATGTCAGTATTTGTGTACATCCCTTTACCTATCTACGATAAGTGGGCGAGTCTATCATTAAGCGGATGTAGGTAGTCATGGGGAGAATTTTTTGGTTTTATTCTTTTTTCATATTTCTTTATTATTAGATTAAGACGGAAAGTATAGGCACATTGCGTCCCTCTCCTGAGCGTGTTTTAGGTAATGAAAAGGTAGATAAGTTGTCGGTAATAAAAATGGGAACCTTTTTTCTGACCAAATCATTCTGATGTGTTTATGTCTACTAGAACTTGACATTATAGCCGTCGTGCTCTGTAACTATTTCTATTTTTAAATATTTTAAAATATAGATTTAAAACCTTACACTCTATATTCCCCAAAATCAATGAAATATTAGTCAATTTTGATATGCATCGCTGCTCTCGAAGATAGAATAAATGATTTCCTGATATTTTTTATTGGATAGAGAATACGATAAAACTATGAAAGAAGGAAACATGCATTTAATAATTGCTTAGTAAATTCAATATGAATATGCTCTAAATGTGCGATTATTCGGAACTTCCTTTCACGTCTGTTTGTTCAGTGTTAAGCGTGTAAAGTTATTTCAAAGACTATCCAGTAACGTAATCAAGAAGAAAATCCATCTGTTTTGATGACCCAATGAGGTATTGAGTTAACTCCAACTGTTACAAGAAAACGATTATAACTTGAGTAAATGATGTTAGTAAATAGGATTTTCTAACCTAATGACCTATCAGTAAGGGCGGTAATGTCATCTTAGTCCACAGCGTCACTCCCCTAAGACCGAGCAAATGTGTAATTATAATTGTTAGGATATGAACGATTGTACAACTAGACTTATAAATGCTTGCGCGCAGGAGAGAACATTTAAGTCAAAAGACAATGCCGTTGACACAATAAGTTTTTTCTATTGTTGTTTAATATACAATTTACAGTAGCTTTTGAAAGCATAACCAATTTAGGAAGCGTCAATTCTTTCTAAGTATGTACAGATGGTATGCGGTAGAACTTAAAAGCGATACCACGCTTTTAGAACATGCTTATTCACTGTAAACACACTTTAAAGAATGAAAAACGACAAGATTTTGTTTCAAATGACTATTCTTCGATAGGTTTAATTTACAGCTTTCATTTTACGTTTAATTTACAGCTTACAGTTTTCAACCTCAAAATTTCCTTACGTCTGTGAACATTTAAACGTTGTTTCTCTATTGCTGTTGAAATAATAAATGAAGGATCGGCACCAATGATTTTTTTTTCTGAAGCTTTACATTAAAAAATTCTAATCGTTGTCATTCGTTATCATGGGGATACGCTTTTGAGGATCATGAGGATACGCGTTTGAGGATCATGAGGATACGCTTTTGAGGATCACGAGGATACTATTGTATATCGACGAAACTGTTACCCGGTTTGTCTATTATACTTACAACGTTTATTTCCGCTGCTGGGCCAAGTTCGTCATCACGGGCATAAAGTTGACTAGGGTGACCTGTGTAGTTATCCCAAGGTCCATGGAGGTCGTATGCAAACACATTAATAAAGTCCGCGTACCTAAAATCGAATAGACATATTGATTACAGTATAAGTCCAAACTCAGATAGACATGTTCACTAGATTATAACTTCAAAACAAGATACTCAATGTGGGGGTATGGGTAAAAAGGTTTTGTTAACGGAACCATTTTTTTTTCACTACTCTTACAATCAAAGATAGTAACCATCAGACTAATGAAGTCCGTGTACCTTAAATCGGATATACATGATGATTTGAGTATACCTATATAACTCAATGTGGGGGTATGCGTAAAAAGGTTTTGTGAACGGAACCATGTTTATCGCCACCCTTACAATTAAGGATAGTAACCATCAGACTATCATAGTCTGATTGTTTCTATTCTTAATAGTAAGGGTATAAATATACATGGTTCCGTTAACAAAATTGTCTGTTTGCTCTTTCTGTGCTTTAGTGACGAGAAACACATTTTCATTTTGTAGCCTTAATCGACTCTTATAGACTATAATTTTTTGTCTCATGTTAGACATAGTTTCATACATTTATATTGTTATATAAGATAACTTGTCACTGGCATTTAAAGAATTAAATGCCCTATTTCAATCAATATCGGTGAATTTTGTTTTTACTCCCTCTTGCACATATATTGTTCACCTGTCCCAGACCAGTTTACCTTCAAGTAAGGTATAGAGAGCATAAATATAATCATATTTACTCATGAATTATATCACAGTATAAGTTATAAAATGAATTTGAATAAATGAATGAATCTATCTTTCTTCCTGCGATCATATATAGTATGTGCTATGTGATTTTGCCTAGTACAAACCCAATATGATTTATAAACATGTGTGCCTCACGCATGAATATTCGGATGAGTCCGTCTGTAAATTGTTAAAAAGACGTTATCGTCAAAGCTTAACTCATCTGTTTGACAAAAGGTGTATAAGCTTGTATGTATTTGCAAATGTATAATTAGAATAGTATGGTTGCTTTACCAGTTGCTTTATTAATCCATGCTAATGAAGAAAGAGGGTGAGAGAGTATTCTTCAATAGATTCAAACTTGAAATAAACAAAAATCTTAAAAAGGGGACAAGGTAATTTTAGAAAATGTATCTTAAACCCTAATAGTTCTGGAACCGACTTCATGGTTATGCAAACAGGTTGGATCGAGGCCAGCGGGCAAGTAAACTGGCGGCTGGCCTGTGATATAACGTGTTTGCTCCGCTGAGTATCTTTTGTCATCAAAATTAAGCACACGGTTAATGTTTTTGGAAAGCAGACGACACAAGGATCTTTATTTAGAAAAATACTAAGCATTTGAAGGACTTAAAAACACGTAAAGAACGCACTGCTTTTGTGCTTGCCCCTTTTGATTAAGCGGTTTGTTAGATTTTTAGAACATAACCCAGCATTCTTAGGCTTAGTGTTATTCATGCCGTCTTACTTTGAAATGTTTTGGATCTCGTAAGCACTGTCTATGATGTATTTACTCGCAGAGACCCCGGCTACCAACAGCAGAGGAGGCTGATTAGTCTGGTTACCCTCGTCTTCAAACTCGCGTCGGACATCCTGAAAGATTGATTTAAAAACAGATATTGTAAACACTTTTAACAGATGTTTGGTTTCAACACTTGATGTAAAATCAGATTTGATAAATGTTTTAAGAAGACTGGAAAGGGGATGTGAGAGTGGTTGAGACAGGGGAGGGAGAGGCGAGTGTAAAAGAAATGTAGGTAAGGAAAGAAATTGATAGATAGCAAACAAGAAAGCACATGCATTTGCACGAATATGATATATAGACCAAAGTTTTCCTGCAATAGAAACGGAATTTAATTCCAAGAAGGACAATCCCCTTCAACCATTTCTATCCATAATTGTGCATAGAAAGTGGGTTTAGATCTATATCTACTATAATGTTCTTTGTTTTTGAAATGCAATGGTCAAATTTCGTTTCAATTCGATACATTACGTTTAAATTTGACCTTCGTTGACCTTTAACTTTTCAATACCCGAGTGTTTTGATTTAAAATTGGTTATGAGTTTCCTTCGTTTCTTTTCTCTGTTTATAACAATTCACCAGCAAAGAAGGCAATTACCCATGGGTATCAATCAATAACTTATGTTTCAATCATCATAAACCACAAGGACAGAAACAGTGTCTTTAATCTCGTTAAACTTTACAATAACACATAACATTCTATATTTACCAATATTTTGACCAGGCTGTTTATTCCTTAGAATAAATCTTTCCAACAGAAAATAATATTGCAATCGCTTTACCGTTTAGTTTAGTTCATTCATATTTTAATGCATTCATGCTACATGAGGAGTGTGACACATTTACAACAACAGATATACACGTATTTAAAGAAGATGTGAAAAGGCAAAATATAGTTGCAATTGGATTTGGCCACAAGATGTAACAACATTATCAATTGACCCTCTCTTTGTGGTCTGTGCCATGGAACTACTACTTCTCGTCGTTTCCATTAATATCACCTATCCCTAAAGTTACCACAGTACGTGACAGTAGCGTAGATATCATTGAAAATAACCATTTACTGTCTTGATTACATGTAGGTCAATCTACACGTGTGAATTAGTTGTGTTCCTTGATTAAGTCTTCAGTATTCTATAAATGTAACACGACCTTTCAAGTTCATTAACGCTGACTCCTACCGCCCACAGGTTTCTTGCACACCATTGGTCATGAAGGTAATGGCAATCAGAATCAGGTTTTTGGGCCGTCAAACCCTGCTTTTGAATGCAGAAAAATCCATACAAATCGACCTATCTACACTGCCTGACCTTATCAGCAAACTATCAAACAACAACCATGTACAACCTTGCTATATGTTCTGTCAAACGGCTAGGTATAGTGTTGAAGAGCGAAACATTTATCGAGTTTGAAGTAAATTCATATATTTATGATGTCATTTCATCAGTAGAAGACATTTAATTAAAAAATATTAAATCTCAATGTCTCAACAAGGTTACTTTGTTACACTGTTTTAACATTTTATTCTTTTAATCCACATGTACCTTAAGAGAGATCATACAGCCATGTTTCCTCGATTTAAATCAGGTTGTCGTGATTGTAAAATGACTTTCAGAAATGCTATCCCGAAAACTAGAATTACAATGTTGGAAACAATTCCAATCGTGTTTGACCCTTGAAATCATATAAAGGTTAGGTTTTAATCATCTTCATCCGTATGACGCCTCTCCTACGAATTCATAGTGTTGTCGGCGGAACACATCAACCAACCTCGTTGAACCATTACCAAACAATGGCGGCATTTAACCACTTTGTTGCAGACGACTCTGGAAAACCTTGTGGGAAAAGGAGAAATTGCTCGCTAAGAGCAATTTCTCCTTTTCCCACAAGGTTTTATGCTCTTTCTGAGGAATATTTTTTCAATTTCATCACATTTTGAAATGTCGTCTGCAAATTCTCTCAATTTAGGACAGTCATAAATTTGTCAGTTGAGAAAGAGTTAATAAAAAAGGAAATCGAAAGTACCCGAAGCAGTAGTGAGAAGTTGACCCGATCCTTTGGCCGGCCGCCTCGTTTAGTCGGATGTTGCCAGTCAATCGTGAGTCCGTCGAAGCCGCGTTCCCTGAGAAAGGTGACCGCAGACTTGGCGAACATCCTCCGTGACCGACCTGTTGACGCCATTCGACTGAAGTCTTTACTACCCATCATCCAGCCACCAACACCAAGTATCGTCTTTAAATCTGGATTCAGTTGCTTTAATGCGTTAACTCTCTGGTACCTTTGGGGTAAAAAATAGGTGTAATGATTTCAAATCATGTGAAAGATGCTTGTGCTGATTGGACTGGATTCATTTGCTTTAGTGCGTTTACTCTATGGTATCTTTGGTTGGAAATATGTTGTTAAGATTTCAAATTATGTATGAAATTTGTCCTGAGATGTATTGATTTATATGCTTTAGTGCGTTTACTCTCAGGTTCCTTTGGAGGAAAAATAGTTGTATTGATTTCAAACTATGTGAAAGACTTTACTACCCATCATCCAGCCACGAACACCAAGTATTGTCTTTAAATCTGGATTCAGTTGCTTTAGTGCGTTGACCCTCTGGTACCTTTAGGAGAAAATAGGTGTAATGGTTTCAGATTAAGTGAAAAATAAGTGTACTGCTTGGTCTGGATTCATGTGTTTTAGTGCCTTTACTCTCTGGTACCTTTGGAGAAAATAGTTGTAAGGATTTCAGATTAAGTGAAAAATAAGTGTACTGCTTGGTCTGGATTCATGTGTTTTGGTGCCTTTACTCTCCGGTACCTTTGGGAGAAAATTGTCGATATGATTTCAAATTGTGTGCAAGATATTTGTACTGTTTTGTTTGGATTCATTTGCTTAAGTGCGATTACTCTAAGGTTCCTTTGGAGGAAAACAGTTGTTATGATTTCAAATTATGTGAAAGGTATTTGTACTGTTAAGTCTCGTATCATCTGTTTTTGTAGTTGTAGCCAGTGTCTGTAATTGATTGATATTTAGCAGATAAATTAAAAGTGATGCTAGTTTGGGAAGTATGAACAAAGAAGCCTATAGTATTATCATTAAAGACGTCTAGTACATGCGTAAAGGTAATCCTTTTCTCCCATTCAACAAATCGTCTTCTGATCGTTTCTGAAATGTTTCTTTTCCTGTTCTTGTTATATATCTAGGTTATCGAGAACGATACCTCTTACCATGCCTATCAGCCAAACATATTGAATAAGTAGTTAGCCAAACATATTGAATAAGTAGTTTGTGATTCGACAACCTGTGCTTTAGCTGTAATATATAATGTAGCAATATCCTACGTCTCGGCATAAAGAGAATTGAACTTTATGCAAATATTCTTACATTTAAATCCTTTTAATAATCATTTCATTCCCACAAATGACACATATTGCTTTGATTTGCTTTGATTTGCGATGACAGTGTATGCAAATTTACGGTTTATAAGTATGCTTCAATAAAACATGTTTTGAGGTGGATGATCACGGACCATTAAATATTTCATGAGACACATACACTAGAAACGATGAGAAAGATGTAGACAATGGTTTGATTGTCACTATTCTAAGAATATCCCTTATCAATTAAGATATATTTCTAACGCTTCCATTAACCTTATCGACGAAACCTAATCTTCTAGAGTAACTTTTGTCAGACTGGTTCCTTAAACAGTTTATACAGATTCATCAAAGGAAATGTAAAATAAAAAGTTGGAAGTTAACCCTTAGAATGTTTAGCAGCTGTCTAAAACACGGTTTGTGTAGTATATTTTCAAATATCTTAAATGTCTGCTTAATCTCGAAAGATATTCAGAGTAGCAAACAGGTAAGATCACATGACAGTCCCCAATTTACTTGGCGGCTGGCCTGGATCACACTTGTTTGCATAAGCATGAAGTCGGTTCCATCACTATAAGGGTTAACCCATTACCAAACAATACCGACATTTGACCAGTTTGTTGCAGACGACTCTAGAAAACATTATGGAAAAGGTAGAAATTGCGCTTAGTAAGCAATTTCTCCTTTTCCCTCAATGATTACTACCCTATCAGAAGATCATTTTTCAAATTACATCACATTTTGAAATGTCGTCTGCAAACTCTTTCAATTTGGGACAGTCGACAATTTGGCGTTTGGCATTGGGTTAAATCAATCTTATTTTCCATACATCCCCTCCTTCCATGCCGTTCCATCGTCGTTCCATTCAGCCGCCGCCAATCTGTTTCCTTGTAGTTTGGCATACACATAAATAATGTGGGTGCACATTGAGGGGTCTATATCCTCGGGCAGAAACTTCCCTCCTTCCGGCCGATACTGGGACCAATTAGTGTAGACGCAGACGAGCCGGTACCCAGACACACCTATAAACGATACAGATGATTAGATATATATATTACCTTTAACTTAAAAGGTAAAGGTAGGGTTTATAGTCTCATTTCTACCAAATAGTGTAGACGCAGACGACTCGGTAGCCAGACACACCTGTAAAATTATTTTTTTAGATTACAAATACTTTACATTATTATTCGTTTGTATTTATATTGGGACAAGAAACTGTATAGTTTACGTCTTGAATGAAATATTGCCATTGTCAGTGTCTCTGTAAATGATACGTGTAATTACATAATCATATTATCTTTAACTTAACTTTCACGTGTAGAAGTAAAATTTGAATATTTTTCATTTAAGATGCAGACCAACAATGGAAAGAACTAGCTAATTTCTATACTTTCTAAACGGTAGATTACTCTCCGATATTTCTATGTAATATCACTTTTTTACCGATACTTCTCTGTTAACGATTAGAAATTATGCTTTTCGACGAACGTTTTCACACATACTTTATAAATATATGTTGTAAGCTGTAAACATGATTTTATGTACATTGCTGACAAAAATCAGGTTATGTTATGTTATGTTATGTTGTGTTATGTTGTCCTATGTTATGTTATGTTATGTTATGTTATGTTATGTTATGTTATGTTATGTTATGTGAATGGAATGCTTTGTTCAATAGTTTAGCGGAAGCGCTTCAGGGTATGCGGACACAAAAGCTGTGGGCATTAGTCCTGTGAGGAGCGGGTCCAATTTTTAACCTTAGATTAATCTTTATTTCTTTCCAGGAAGATGAATTGAGAGGGATTGACATTAATGACTTAATGACGGATGATGTTAATTTGAGTTGTAAGATCTTACTTCACAATCGAAGTAAAACGATTAATTTTAAGTTAAAATAAATTAACCATTTTGGTTCCAGTAAGCAGAATGGAGAGTGATCGATCTGAGTTGCAATGGCTAGGTTCACAAATGACGGAAGAGATTAAATTGTGATTTCTTTACAATGGCTTTACAATCGATGTACGACAATTAAGTTCAAGTTACACAAAACTTATCTATTTTGGTTTTAACATATTGAAATAACAACGATTGTGAAATGCGCTGTTACTCCTTATATCTATCAATAGCTCACGAGTCTTCCTCCTGTAAGCATGACCAGTGGCAAAATCAAGTTAATCAGATGTCTTTGGTAACTCATAAGGAAGCAAAAACATCTCAGAATGTTTGAAAAACAGATCATAAAAGTCACAAAAACACTTACTTCAACAAACAACTGTCGAATTTAAATGTCGTTTCAAAGTCATCAAACAGTCATTTTGGTAACATAAACAACCGTCTCATTCTGTGACTACAATGTTTGACGGTTCGTTAAAGATACATCAAGAAATGTTATTCTGGATTCTTATCACCATCAATTACCTTGCACGTCATTCCATGTGTATTGTTGTTTCAAAATTGTTACCTAAATGTTAACCATTATTCTGTAATCGGTGTGCGAATTGGCTGATAACTCTCAAAAGATTTCACTGTACATAATATAACATTATAACATAATATAGCATAATTCTATTCATCATCAAACATCAAAATCATGTTTATAGCTTGAAAATATATTTATATATATGTAACATGTGTGAAGACATAGAAGCAGTTCTTGTTCCAAGATACGCCTGACTGAAAATGACTGTCCCCGTATATTCAAGCCATTGTTTCTCTGAACTACACACACAGCCCTTACTAGTGCCTCATATGAATTCGCTAGTTAAAGTATCAAATGGAACCATGCATCAAGATTAGGTAATGTCGAAAATAATTAATGCAATCGTTCATCCTACTAACATTTGTTTCTGCATTCTATTATCACGGAATTCGTTTCACACCGGATATTGCTATTTGTCATAGTATAAATGAGTCGTCAGCTAATGGCTTTAATTTCGACTTGTTTCCTCATTTCAGTCGGGGGTTTCATTAACGAATTACCTATAAGAGATTACACTATTTCGGGGATGAGTGTTATCAAACAATTCGTCAATTTATGTTCAAAATATCATTCATCAGTCAGCGTATGATCACAATAAAAAATACGTGCTTTAAGCCTAACAGTGCTGGAACCGACTTAATGCTTATGCAAATATGTTAGATCCAGGCCAGTAAATTGGCAGCTGGCCTGTGATTTAGTCTGTTTGCTTTTCCGGGTATCTTTCCTCATCATAATCAAGCAGATTCTAAGGTTTTGGAAAGCAGACGACGCAAAACTCTTTTTCAAAAAAATACCCAGCATTCTAAGGGTTAATTAAAGAAACATTCTTGATTCTTAATCATTTACGTTAGCACTGAGGTTACCTTTCGACCAACTTTATAATAATAATTGAATTTGTGCACCACAGGGAATAACAATGTATCATCCATTATTTAATCAAAATAAAGTGACCCAGCCTTACACATTTACCTCTGTGATCTGTTTTCGTCCAGGAAAGGAATAATCTTCATGGAATGATCAGGCGCTACAAGATCACGTGATTCATGATTATTTCAAAAATGATGAATCGTTCAAAAACAAGTCTCGAAAACGTGAGAGTAATTTTGACCGAATACATCTGCAGGATGGCAACGGTTTAACAAAGAGTCGAGAACATTTCATCAGTCTTTCTAGCAAACAGTATGTTGACGTCTTCAGCATATTTATCAAAACTGATCTCCACGGAGTAATCTTTAAAACTACCATTATTATTTTTTTGTATTCCCAATGCATTAATTTAGTCTTTAACGAGCGACAACAATACGGTTTGAACGATCAATCGTTAGAAATACTTCGACACTTCAGAGAAAGAAAGCATTCGACAAATTATTAGCCATTTGAAGAAAATACGTTGGATTTTTACGTTTTTTTTTTATGTATGGTTTAATGCTTTTGTCAACAAATCATTGATTTTTATGAAGTTTTAGCTGTACATTTTAATGTGTTATTCTATTATCAGAAATAAACATGTCTTCGTCAAACACCTGTGTTTATTCCTTTTGTAGAATATGCCGTTGGTGGAGAGAATAACGGTTAACGTTGAACATTTGCAAACAATCACCAAAGGGCTTAACCCGTACATTGCTTGAACCGACGTTTTGTTTATGCAAACAAGTTAAATCCAGACAAGCCGCCAATTTACAATCCAGACAACCCCCAAGCAAATTGGCGGCTAGCCTATGATCTAACCTGTTTGCTATTCTTGGTATATTTCCTCATTCAAATTAAGCAGATATTTAAGGTTTTGGAAAGCTGATGACTCAAAAATCAGTTTTTTTTACATGGCCCAGTATTCGAAGGGTTAATGAAAAGCTATTGAAAGTTGTTCACATAAATGAAGGACTTGCTGAAGCATCTAACAAAGAGTTTATTAACCCTAACATTATGTTGGTGGACGTAATGTTGACGAAACTGGTTATTGTCAAATATTTCTTGAAAATGGAGAACGCATTGTGTTTACACCGAAGAATACCTAAATACATATATAGATATTGCCTTATGCTTATTACTTACATGTACTACTGGAGCAACTTTGCACCTTCGAAATCATTCTTAAATACGAGTATATACGAAAAGGCGATTTTTTTTAAATGTGAGACTCTAAAGGACTATGTATAAAAGCACTGAAACGGATATTTATATTATATATGTTACTTAAACCTGCTTGATAACTGTTTTTGGGGGTGAGGGGTTTTAACAGGGAATGCGCTCGCCTGCCATGCTTTTTGTATTTTGTATTGGTTCCCAATAGACTCATTGCATACGATTGATATTCAGATTTATCAAGTTTTATACTACGAAAGCCGCGATTGTGCCAACACTCTTTTCACCCTTATAGTGCCGGGTAATTTTCTGCAAAAAGATTCTTGTCTTTTCTGCCCTACAAAACCTAAAATATCTGCTTAATTTGAATGAGGACAGATTATCAGAGTAGCAAATAGGTTAGATCACATAGATGGATAAAAAAGTACCTTTTAACCCTAAAATACCGGAACCGACTTCATGCTTATGCAAACTGGTTAGATCCAGGCCAGACGCCAATCAACACTGCGGCTGGCCTGGATCTAACCTGTTTGCATAATCATCAAGTCGGTTCCAGCACTATAAGGGTTACGAGGTTAAGAGACTTACCATAAAGAAGAAGTACCGACCAAGCAAGAAGTATGAATGAAGTCATCTGAAATTGTAATAGTAATAAGTATTAGACCATGTGCACTGTATGTACCAGTTAAATTCAATTCAAGTATTCTCATTCAAGTATCTAAGGTCATGTATTATCTAAGAAAAGCTTATCAAATAAAACCGTAAGTTATATAGGATCTTTTTTTTATTAGTAAAATTTTCCATCAGGACGTTTGTCAATGACCAAATAGTTTCATAATATCCGTGCCATAGATAATGTTAAAAGTAATTTTTAACCTTTTTATAGCCACTATCTACCAAGATATTCGGAACTTGTATTATCATATTACAGTCATTCAGATGATATTTGTCTTTAAATGAGTTGAACATTTGTTATTTTGGCGTAGTGGGCAACATTGCATACTTTTGTCTTTTCTCTAGTACCTTCACTTTTTAATCATTCAGTTGTGGTGAGAGTATATGTACAATAACATTGTTTTTTACCCTTTTCAAAACAACATATTTTCGACTGTCCTAAATTGGAAGAGTTTACAGACGATATTTCAAAATGTGATGAAATTGAAAAATATTCTTCAGATAAAGCAGAAAACCCTGTGGGAAAAGTAAAGATAGTTCGTTACGAGCAATTGCTCAATTCCCTAAAATGTTTTCTAAAGTCGGTTGCATTGAAGCGGTCGATTGTCGTTATTGTTTGGGAAAGGGTTAAGGAAGAAGTAACCATATGACTGCTGTACTGCGCAGCGATCAACGAATGGGTACCACCTTATTGTGGCAAAAAGGGGGTCTGGATAAAAGTTTGACAAAAGCGCATTTATTTTTTTCCGAAGACCAATATCTTGAATTTTCTTTAAGAATTTTAACACATAGATCAATAGTAACATTTGTATCCAGAAATTGCCAACTAAGATAATCAAAAAATTGAATTAAAATCACCAAAAAAAAATAAAACAAAACAGAAAAGACAAGATCACACTACATATTTAAAACAAATAAATGAGATGTTTACATCCAATAAGCTATTGGAAATAGACATTTCTTCACACAAAAACAGATAAAACTACAAACTGATCAATAACGAAATAAAGATCGATATGGTGTTAATGGATGTTTAATGTAAAGTGACAAATTTTAAACAGAAAGTGTACAAAAAACAATTCGCAATTTTGTGAAGTCCGTATGTAATGTTCTTTGTATACAGATTGACCTTACGATGTATCCCTCCTACACGTATTGTCCTTTCTAATCTTAAATTATTGACTTTGGTGGAATACAAACAACGATGCTTTCTAAATGCCATCTAAAATACGTCACACTTCTGATTGATTGGAGCTCCTGCTCTCTTTCGTTCGTTATTCTTAGCCAATCATAAATACCATTCTGGGTTTTCAGTTCATTGTACACATCATTCGTAGCGTTATAAGGCGTTCTTCCTCTATGTTAGAGCATTTGGCTAGAGTTTGGTACGTTGTTATCAAAACGAAACGGTCTAATGAGTATATTTGTCAGGACCCAGACTTGCCTATACTCAATGCGATACTATCGTATGTATACAACTGTTCCATGAAGAAACGTTTTTTGTTTCTTTAATTTCTTAATGCTATTGGGTAATCGGTCGATGTCCATTCTGCTTTTTCCTAAAAAAGACGTACACCTTTGACGAGTTACGTCAAATCTCTTGCGTTTTTGCTGAAACTGTTCTGTGCATAAAACAAGTCGTCATGATCGTTTAAGGATTAGTTTCTAATCTCTTCTTTAACAGGTGCGTACTATAGGTACTAATTGGCCCGAACAAGAACAAATAAGAACCAAAGATAGGCGAAGATGGATATAACGTGGCAGCTCAAGCAATTTATCTGAGAAGGCACTATGTTTGAAAGAAAAAAAAGGATAAAGGAGGATATTATTAAACTTATGAAAAATATGGAACGCTTCACGAATTTGCGTGTCATCCTTGCGCAGGGGCCATGCTAATCTTCTCTGTATCGTTCCAATTTTAGTATATGTACAGCCGAAGCTTGTACATTCAATAGGTGAACATGCTGTCTATATGGACATACTACTTATTTAACAGAACAATATGCAAGTGTTGTCAATTTGCATATATCCGTTAAAGGGAGAGAAGAAATTGAATATTGAGAGGTACACCTTCCAGTGCACGTGAATCTCAACATTAAAGCATTCCCACGAATCCCAAATTGTCTCATCGCCAGACATTTCAATAATAAGAAAGACTGTGTTATAACTGAGCAAAACTAAACTTAAGTACACAATTCTGAAACCAAAGTTGTTACGACTCAATTGTGGTGTGCAGTAAGTCAGGTTTACATGCATTTGATATTTTGGTTATCGAGATGCATATGAAAGTTTTACAATATCCACACATGTTCCTATTTGCCTGAAGTTGAAATTCTTTGCTCAAAATTCTTTCAGCAATGAAATACTATTGTTACATGTTATAAAATCCATGTTTCTTCGCCCGAAAACTGTTGTCCTGGTTTATAGGAATTTGACTTATAGTCGTGGTTCAACCCTAATTTACCGATCCTTATGAAAAGTTTTCTTTGATGCCAAACATTTTAATTGTGTCCATTAGTCGTTTTTAATATTCAAGGTTGAGTACCAGCTTAAGTTAGCATGCTCAAACTTGAAAGGAAGTCAACAAGCACTTGGCCAGATAGTCTTCCAGTTAAACGAATTCTTAAAATTGTCTATAGAGGATATAATAAACTGGGTATGTGCTTTTTTCTTTAATTGCATTTAGATTAAGGATAAAGCCATGAAAAAAGTACCGCTTAATTATTTCTAACAACTTTTCAAGTAAATGTTTAAATGAAAAATAAAGAGGGGGTCGCTTTTATGCATACTTGAAATGTCTATTGGAAGGGAAAATAATTCAATGCTTCATGACTATACGCACAATCCCTGCATACGCACTATGGAGTTGCACTGATACTAGGTTAAAAAACCAAGACGTCAAAATGAAAGAAAACTGTTTTCCAACGTTTGACAAATGGTTCCTTACGAAAAAGCAAGCAAATCTGTAGATCTGCTAAATACATTAAATAATGTCTTTGCCACAGCTCGTCTTTTACATAACTGCCTAGTTCGTAAGAATAAAAGTTATTGAATTAGAAATAAACATTTCTATGACAAAAATATGGAACGCTTCACGAATTTGCGTGTCATCCTTGCGCAGGGGCCATGCTAATCTTCTCTGTATCGTTCCAATTTTAGTATATGTACAGCCGAAGCTTGTACATTCAATAGGTGAACATGCTGTCTATATCAACGTACTACTTATTCAACAGAACAATATGCAAGTGTTGTCAGTTTGCATATATCCGTTAAAGGGAGAGAAGAAATTGAATATTGAGAGGTACACCTTCAAGTGCACGTGAATCTCAACATGAAAGCATTCACACGAATCCCAAAGTGTCTCATAGCCATACCTTTCAATAATAGGAAAGACTGTGTTATAACCGAGCAAAACTAAACTTAAGTACACAATTCTGAAACCAAAGTTGTTACGACTCAATTGTTGTGTGCAGTAAGTCAGGTTTACATGTATAAGATATTTTGGTTATCGAGATGCATATGAAAGTTTTACAATATCCACACATGTTCCTATTTGTCTGAAGTTAAAATTCTTTGTTCAAAATTCTTTCAGCAATGAAATACTAATGTTACATATTAAAAAATCCATGTTTCTTCGCCCGAAAACCGTTGGTCTAGTTTATAGGAATTTGACTTATAGTCGTGGTTCAACCCTAATTTACCGCACCTTATGAAAAGGCTTCTTTGATGCCAAACATTTTAATTGTGTCCATTAGTCGTTTTTAATATCTTAGGTTGAGTACATGTTTAAGTCAGCATGCTCAAACTTGAAAGGAAGTCAACAAGCACTTGGCCAGATAGACTCCCAGTTAAACGAATTCTTAAAATTGTCTATATAGGATATAATAAACTGGGTATGTGCTTCTTTCTTTAATTGCATTTAGATAAAGGATAAAGCCATGAAAAAAGTACCGCTTAATTATTTCTAACAACTTTTCAAGGAAATGTTTAAATGAAATATAAAGAGGGGGTCGCTTTTATGCATACCTGAAATGTGTATTGGAAGGGAAAAAAATTCAATGCTTCATGACTATACGCATAATCCCTGAATACGCAATATGGCGTTGCACTGATATTAGGTTCAAAACCAAGACACCAACATGAAAGAAAATTGTTTTCTTACGTTTGACAAATGGTTCCTTATGAAAAAGCAAGCAAATATGTAGATCTTCTAAATACATGAAATAATGTCTTTGCCAAAGCTCGTCTGTTACATAACTGTCTAGTTCGTAAGAATAAAAGTCCATGAAATAGAAATAAACATTTCTATGAAAAAATATGGAACGCTTCACGAATTTGCGTGTCATCCTTGCGCAGGGGCCATGCTAATCTTCTCTGTATCGTTCCAATTTTAGTATATGTACAGCCGAAGCTTGTACATTCAATAGGTGAACATGCTGTCTATATCAACATACTACTTATTTAACAGAACAATGTGCACGTGTTGTCAATTTGCATATATCCGTTAAAGGGAGAGAAGATATTGAATATTGAGAGGTACACCTTCCAGTGCACGTGAATCTCAACATGAAAGCATTCACACGAATCCCAAAGTGTCTCATAGCCATACCTTTCAATAATAAGAAAGACTGTGTTATAACCGAGCAAAACTAAACTTAAGTACACAATTCTGAAACCAAAGTTGTTACGACTCAATTGTTGTGTGCAGTAAGTCAGGTTTACATGTATAAGATATTTTGGATATCGAGATGCATATGGAAGTTTTACAATATCCACACATGTTCCTATTTGCCTGAAGTTAAAATTCTTTGTTCAAAATTCTTTCAGCAATGAAATACTTATGTTACATATTAAAAAATCCAAGTTTCTTCGCCCGAAACCGTTGTCCTGGTTTATAAGAATTTGACTTATAGTCGTGGTTCAGCCCTAATTTACCAAACCTTATGAAGAGGCTTCTTTGATGCCAAACATTTTAATTGTGTTCATTAGTTGTTTTTAATATCTTAGGTTGAGTACCAGCTAAAGTCAGCATGCTCAATCTTAAAAGGAAGTCAACAAGCACTTGGCCAGATAGTCTTCCAGTTAAACAAATTCTTAAAATTGTCTATAGAGGATATAATAAACTTAGTATGTGCTTTTTTCTTTAATTGACTTTAGATTAAGGATAAAGCCATGAAAAAAGTACCGCTTAATTATTTCTAACAACTTTTCAAGTAAATGTTTAAATGAAAAATAAAGAGGGGGTCGCTTTAATGCATACTTGAAATGTCTTTTGGAAGGGAAAAAAATTCAATGCTTCATGACTATACGCATAATCCCTGCATACGCACTATGGCGTTGCACTGATACTAGGTTCAATACCAAGACACCAACATGAAAGAAAATTGTTTTCTAACGTTTGACAAATGGTTCCTTATGAAAAAGCAAGCAAATATGTAGATCTGCTATAAACATGAAATAATGTCTTTGCCAAAGCCCGTCTGTTACATAACTGCCTAGGTCGTAAGAATAAAAGTTATTGAATTAGAAATAAACATTTCTATGAAAAAATATGGAACGCTTCACGAATTTGCGTGTCATCCTTGCGCAGGGGCCATGCTAATCTTCTCTGTATCGTTCCAATTTTAGTATATGTACAGCCGAAGCTTGTACATTCAATAGGTGAACATGCTGTCTATATCAACATACTACTTATTTAACAGAACAATGTGCAAGTGTTGTCAATTTGCATATATCCGTTAAAGGGAGAGAAGAAATTGAATATTGAGAGATACACCTTCAAGTGCACGTGAATCTCAACATTAAATCATTCACATGAATCCCAAAGTGTCTCATAGCCATACCTTTCAATAATAAGAAAGACTGTGTTATAACCGAGCAAAACTAAACTTAAGTACACAATTCTGAAACCAAAGTTGTTACGACTCAATTGTGGTGTGCAGTAAGTCAGGTTTACATGTATTAGACATTTTGGTTATCGAGATGCATATGAAAGTTTAACAATATCCACACATGTTCCTATTTGCCTGAAGTTAAAATTCTTTGTTCAAAATTCTTTCAGCAATGAAATACTAATGTTACATATCAAAAAATCCATGTTTCTTCGCCCGAAAACTGTTGGCCTGGTTTATAGGAATTTGACTTATAGTCGTGGTTCAACCCTAATTTACTGCACCTTATGAAAAGGCTTCTTTGATGCCAAACATTTTAATTGTGTCCATTAGTCGTTTTTGATATCTTAGGTTGAGTACCAGCTTATATTAGCATGCTCAATCTTGAAAGGAAGTCAACAAGCACTTGGCCAGATAGTCTTCCAGTTAAACGAATTCTTAAAATTGTCTATAGAGGATATAATAAACTGGGTATGTGCTCTTTCTTTAATTGCATTTAGATTAAGGATAAAGCCATGAAAAAAGTACCGCTTAATTATTTCTAACAACTTTTCAAGTAAATGTTTAAATGAAAAATAAAGAGGGGATTGCTTTTATGCATACTTGAAATGTCTATTGGAAGGGAAAATAATTCAATGCTTCATGACTATACGCATAATCCCTGCATACGCACTATGGCGTTGCACTAATATTAGGTTCAAAACCAAGACACCAACATGAAAGAAAATTGTTTTCTTACGTTTGACAAATGGTTCCTTATGAAAAAGCAAGCAAATATGTAGATCTTCTAAATACATGAAAAAATGTCTTTGCCAAAGCTCGTCTGTTACATAACTGTCTAGTTCGTAAGAATAAAAGTCCATGAAATAGAAATAAACATTTCTATGAAAAAATATGGAACGCTTCACGAATTTGCGTGTCATCCTTGCGCAGGGGCCATGCTAATCTTCTCTGTATCGTTCCAATTTTAGTATATGTACAGCCGAAGCTTGTACATTCAATAGGTGAACATGCTGTCTATATCAACATACTACTTATTTAACAGAACAATGTGCAAGTGTTGTCAATTTGCATATATCCGTTAAAGGGAGAGAAGAAATTGAATATTGAGAGATACACCTTCAAGTGCACGTGAATCTCAACATTAAATCATTCACATGAATCCCAAAGTGTCTCATAGCCATACCTTTCAATAATAAGAAAGACTGTGTTATAACCGAGCAAAACTAAACTTAAGTACACAATTCTGAAACCAAAGTTGTTACGACTCAATTGTGGTGTGCAGTAAGTCAGGTTTACATGTATTAGACATTTTGGTTATCGAGATGCATATGAAAGTTTAACAATATCCACACATGTTCCTATTTGCCTGAAGTTAAAATTCTTTGTTCAAAATTCTTTCAGCAATGAAATACTAATGTTACATATCAAAAAATCCATGTTTCTTCGCCCGAAAACTGTTGGCCTGGTTTATAGGAATTTGACTTATAGTCGTGGTTCAACCCTAATTTACTGCACCTTATGAAAAGGCTTCTTTGATGCCAAACATTTTAATTGTGTCCATTAGTCGTTTTTGATATCTTAGGTTGAGTACCAGCTTAAATTAGCATGCTCAATCTTGAAAGGAAGTCAACAAGCACTTGGCCAGATAGTCTTCCAGTTAAACGAATTCTTAAAATTGTCTATAGAGGATATAATAAACTGGGTATGTGCTCTTTCTTTAATTGCATTTAGATTAAGGATAAAGCCATGAAAAAAGTACCGCTTAATTATTTCTAACAACTTTTCAAGTAAATGTTTAAATGAAAAATAAAGAGGGGATTGCTTTTATGCATACTTGAAATGTCTATTGGAAGGGAAAATAATTCAATGCTTCATGACTATACGCATAATCCCTGCATACGCACTATGGCGTTGCACTAATATTAGGTTCAAAACCAAGACACCAACATGAAAGAAAATTGTTTTCTTACGTTTGACAAATGGTTCCTTATGAAAAAGCAAGCAAATATGTAGATCTTCTAAATACATGAAAAAATGTCTTTGCCAAAGCTCGTCTGTTACATAACTGTCTAGTTCGTAAGAATAAAAGTCCATGAAATAGAAATAAACATTTCTATGAAAAAATATGGAACGCTTCACGAATTTGCGTGTCATCCTTGCGCAGGGGCCATGCTAATCTTCTCTGTATCGTTCCAATTTTAGTATATGTACAGCCGAAGCTTGTACATTCAATAGGTGAACATGCTGTCTATATCAACATACTACTTATTTAACAGAACAATGTGCAAGTGTTGTCAATTTGCATATATCCGTTAAAGGGAGAGAAGAAATTGAATATTGAGAGGTACACCTTCAAGTGCACGTGAATCTCAACATTAAATCATTCACACGAATCCCAAAGTGTCTCATAGCCATACCTTTCAATAATAAGAAAGACTGTGTTATAACCGAGCAAAACTAAACTTAAGTACACAATTCTGAAACCAAAGTTGTTACGACTCAATTGTGGTGTGCAGTAAGTCAGGTTTACATGTATAAGATATTTTGGTTATCGAGATGCATATGAAAGTTTAACAATATCCACACATGTTCCTATTTGCCTGAAGTTAAAATTCTTTGTTCAAAATTCTTTCAGCAATGAAATACTAATGTTACATATCAAAAAATCCATGTTTCTTCGCCCGAAAACTGTTGGCCTGGTTTAAAGGAATTTGACTTATAGTCGTGGTTCAACCCTAATTTACCGAACCTTATGAAAAGTTTTCTTTGATGCCAAACATTTTAATTGTGTCCATTAGTCGTTTTTAATATTCAAGGTTGAGTACCAGCTTAAGTTAGCATGCTCAAACTTGAAAGGAAGTCAACAAGCACTTGGCCAGATAGTCTTCCAGTTAAACGAATTCTTAAAATTGTCTATAGAGGATATAATAAACTGGGTATGTGCTTTTTTCTTTAATTGCATTTAGATTAAGGATAAAGCCATGAAAAAAGTACCGCTTAATTATTTCTAACAACTTTTCAAGTAAATGTTTAAATGAAAAATAAAGAGGGGGTCGCTTTTATGCATACTTGAAATGTCTATTGGAAGGGAAAAAAATTCAATGCTTCATGACTATACGCACAATCCCTGCATATGCACTATGGCGTTGCACTGATACTAGGTTAAAAAACCAAGACGTCAAAATGAAAGAAAACTGTTTTCCAACGTTTGACAAATGGTTCCTTACGAAAAAGCAAGCAAATCTGTAGATCTGCTAAATACATTAAATAATGTCTTTGCCACAGCTCGTCTTTTACATAACTGCCTAGTTCGTAAGAATAAAAGTTATTGAATTAGAAATAAACATTTCTATGACAAAAATATGGAACGCTTCACGAATTTGCGTGTCATCCTTGCGCAGGGGCCATGCTAATCTTCTCTGTATCGTTCCAATTTTAGTATATGTACAGCCGAAGCTTGTACATTCAATAGGTGAACATGCTGTCTATATCAACGTACTACTTATTCAACAGAACAATATGCAAGTGTTGTCAGTTTGCATATATCCGTTAAAGGGAGAGAAGAAATTGAATATTGAGAGGTACACCTTCAAGTGCACGTGAATCTCAACATTAAAGCATTCACACGAATCCCAAAGTGTCTCATAGTAATACCTTTCAATAATAGGAAAGACTGTGTTATAAACGAGCAAAACTAAACTTAAGTACACAATTCTGAAACCAAAGTTGTTACGACTCAATTGTTGTGTGCAGTAAGTCAGGTTTACATGTATAAGATATTTTGGTTATCGAGATGCATATGAAAGTTTTACAATATCCACACATGTTCCTATTTGTCTGAAGTTAAAATTCTTTGTTCAAAATTCTTTCAGCAATGAAATACTAATGTTACATATTAAAAAATCCATGTTTCTTCGCCCGAAAACCGTTGGTCTAGTTTATAGGAATTTGACTTATAGTCGTGGTTCAACCCTAATTTACCGCACCTTATGAAAAGGCTTCTTTGATGCCAAACATTTTAATTGTGTCCATTAGTCGTTTTTAATATCTTAGGTTGAGTACATGTTTAAGTCAGCATGCTCAAACTTGAAAGGAAGTCAACAAGCACTTGGCCAGATAGACTCCCAGTTAAACGAATTCTTAAAATTGTCTATATAGGATATAATAAACTGGGTATGTGCTTCTTTCTTTAATTGCATTTAGATAAAGGATAAAGCCATGAAAAAAGTACCGCTTAATTATTTCTAACAACTTTTCAAGGAAATGTTTAAATGAAATATAAAGAGGGGGTCGCTTTTATGCATACCTGAAATGTGTATTGGAAGGGAAAAAAATTCAATGCTTCATGACTATACGCATAATCCCTGAATACGCAATATGGCGTTGCACTGATATTAGGTTCAAAACCAAGACACCAACATGAAAGAAAATTGTTTTCTTACGTTTGACAAATGGTTCCTTATGAAAAAGCAAGCAAATATGTAGATCTTCTAAATACATGAAAAAATGTCTTTGCCAAAGCTCGTCTGTTACATAACTGCCTAGTTCGTAAGAATAAAAGTCCATGAAATAGAAATAAACATTTCTATGAAAAAATATGGAACGCTTCACGAATTTGCGTGTCATCCTTGCGCAGGGGCCATGCTAATCTTCTCTGTATCGTTCCAATTTTAGTATATGTACAGCCGAAGCTTGTACATTCAATAGGTGAACATGCTGTCTATATCAACATACTACTTATTTAACAGAACAATGTGCAAGTGTTGTCAATTTGCATATATCCGTTAAAGGGAGAGAAGATATTGAATATTGAGAGGTACACCTTCCAGTGCACGTGAATCTCAACATGAAAGTATTCACACGAATCCCAAAGTGTCTCATAACCATACCTTTCAATAATAAGAAAGACTGTGTTATAACCAAGCAAAACTAAACTTAAGTACACAATTCTGAAACCAAAGTTGTTACGACTCAATTGTTGTGTGCAGTAAGTCAGGTTTACATGTATAAGATATTTTGGATATCGAGATGCATATGAAAGTTTTACAATATCCACACATGTTCCTATTTGCCTGAAGTTAAAATTCTTTGTTCAAAATTCTTTCAGCAATGAAATACTAATGTTACATATTAAAAAATCCATGTTTCTTCGCCCGAAACCGTTGGCCTGGTTTATAGGAATTTGACTTATAGTCGTGGTTCAGCCCTAATTTACCGAACCTTATGAAAAGGATTCTTTGATGCCAAACATTTTAATTGTGTTCATTAGTCGTTTTTAATATCTTAGGTTGAGTACCAGCTTAAGTCAGCATTCTCAATCTTGAAAGGAAGTCAACAAGCACTTGGCCAGATAGTCTTCCAGTTAAACGAATTCTTAAAATTGTCTATAGAGGATATAATAAACTGGGTATGTGCTTCTTTCTTTAATTGCATTTAGATTAAGGATAAAGCCATGAAAAAAGTACCGCTTAATTATTTCTAACAACTTTTCAAGTAAATGTTTAAATGAAAAATAAAGAGGGGATTGCTTTTATGCATACTTGAAATGTCTATTGGAAGGGAAAAAAATTCAATGCTTCATGACTATACGCATAATCCCTGCATACGCACTTTGGCATTGCACTGATATTAGGTTCAAAACCAAGACACCAATATGAAAGAAAATTGTTTTCTTTCGTTTGACAAATGGTTCCTTATGAAAAAGCAAGCAAATATGTAGATCTGCTATATACATGAAATACTGTCTTTGCCAAAGCTCGTCTGTTACATAACTGCCTTGTTCGTAAGAATAAAAGTCCATGAAATAGAAATAAACCTTTCTATGAAAAAATATGGAACGCTTCACGAATTTGCGTGTCATCCTTGCGCAGGGGCCATGCTAATCTTCTCTGTATCGTTCCAATTTTAGTATATGTACAGCCGAAGCTTGTACATTCAATAGGTGAACATGCTGTTTATATCAACATACTACTTATTTAACAGAACAATATGCAAGTGTTGTCAATTTGCATATATCCGTTAAAGGGAGAGAAGAAATTGAATATTGAGAGGTACACCTTCAAGTGCACGTGAATCTCAACATTAAAGCAGTCACACGAATCCCAAAGTGTCTCATAGCCATACCTTTCAATAATAAGAAAGACTGTGTTATAACCGAGCGAAACTAAACTTAAGTACACAATTCTGAAACCAAAGTTGTTACGACTCAATTGTTGTGTGCAGTAAGTCAGGTTTACATGTATTAGATATTTTGGTTATCGAGATGCATATGAAAGTTTTACAATATCCACATATGTTCCTATTTGCCTGAAGTTAAAATTCTTTGTTCAAAATTCTTTCAGCAATGAAATACTAATTTTACCGTTAAGGGAGAGAAGAAGTTTGATATTGAGAGGTGCACCTTCCAGTACACGTGAATCTCAACATTAAAGCATTCACATGAATCCCAAAGTGTCTCATAGCCATATTTTTCAATAATGAGAAATACAGTGTTACGGATGAGCAAAACTTAACTTAATTACACAGTTATGAAACCAACGTTAGCCGAAGGCGAATTGGATGATAATCCAAAGTCGAGTCCGACAACCTTTCTTATTCAAAGACATCAACCATCTTTTCTATTTATCCTATTACCAAATGAAAGAAAAACTGAAAATAAAGAACGGAAAAAGTGAAATAAAACGGAAAATCAATGCTGACAGGTGCACTTAGTGATCTTATGACGCATATCAAAAATGTTACATGGCACCCTGTAATTTGCCCGAAAAGTTGCTTGATGACAGGATACCTTTAACTTAGCCTCATTCTTCGATTTACTATCGTAGCAGGCCCTTCTATAACATGTTTTCAAACTTTTGTTTTTGTTGTTTTTTATTACAATCTCATACGCTTTTCGTTTGCTTTGATGCATTTATCCGGTTGCTTGATATTGCTAAATGTTTTCTGTAAAAGCGTTGTGAAGCAAAGTAATGTTTATGCTAGTTTTGTTAGCAACAGCATCGGAAACTATGACCACAGGAGTACAGACCTTTTGTATGATACGTGTAGCTTTTGCTGTCTCATTCAATAAACTGATAGTTTTATTTACCAGGATATTCTCACTACAAAAACCTTTTGTGGCATAATTGCTTTTAAAGTTTAACCCTTATTGTGCTGAAACCGACTTCATGCTTATGTTAGATCCAGGATAGCTAGGTAAATTGGCGGCTGGACTCTGATCTTACCTGTTTGCTACTCTGAGAATCTTTCCTCATTGAAATAAAGCAGTAACGTTATATATGGTTTGAAAAGCAGACGACACAAAGATCAATTTTTAGAAAATAATTCAGCATTACAAAGGTTAAAAATATGCGAACCAGTTTTTGCTGTTATTTTAAACGGTTCTCTCATTAAATAGTCCGTCAATACAACATACCACCATGTTCATTTGACAGATTGAATTGCATTTATTTTGCTAAAGGAGGAACAGCCTCTGGGTTTTACAGCACGATTTAAAACGCACGACAAGTTAAAAATAAATGTCTCAGCATTCGATGATTAATTACACGCCCTTCGTAATGAGCTACATACCGGATCTCAAGCGAAATTTAAATTCGTACATTGATGTACAATTATGTCCTCTGGAAAAAAACCACCATTGTTTAGATCATATATTAACAATGTATATGCACAAAGCAAAACTTCAAAATCTTATTGAAATTCCGATTTTTGCAAAACTGGTTGAACATGACAACCATAATTGCAATAAAAGCAAGTGCTGCAATAATTATTGCAAGAACTTGTTCTAATTCCAATCCCGGTTGTTACAACACCATGTATTTGAATGTTTTACGCCACAAGGAAATATCATGTTTGCAAAGTATTAAACTTTACTCCTTAGAACATAAGACATTAGTCTGTTGCATCTGCCGCAGAAGATTGTAAAACCATTGCGTCACAGGGATGGTTTGCTTTTAATGAAAAACCTATCGTTTTGTCAAAAGTGTCCCTATATGAATAATGCAATAAATACATTGTATTTTTTCACTTCACTGTTGCACATTCCTTTGCATTTAGATCATTCACATAAGTCCACATGCAGGACCAAGCTAAATGAAAAATTGTGATACAATATAAAAGTAAACTCGGACATTGAGATTGGTAAATTTATAACTGTTTGTCCTTTTAAACTACTGGACCATGTTGTCACCAGTTAGAAACAGACAATTCTTTACAATTCGAATTTTATAGAGTCTGCAGATGTATTCACGATCGTTTTTCTTGTTTACCCTTATAGTTCTGGAACCGACTTCATGCTTCTGCAAAAAGATTAGATCACAGGCCAGCCGCCAAGTAATTGGCGGTTGGTCTGTGATCAAACCTGTTTGCTACTCTGATTATTTTTCCTCGTCAAAATTAAGCAGATATTTAAGGTTATGGAAAGCAGACAACACAAGAATCTATTTTTAGAAAATTACCCAGCTCTATGAGGGTTAATACATTCCATTGTATGTGTAATAGAACAGAATCAATTCTCACTAAATATATAATTGTAATCGAAAAGATAATTGCATTCATAGCAAGTGTTCGGTTAAAGTTTGTAATGATTGCTTGCTCTTTTGTATAATTTCTATGCGTCACAAGGTACTCGAAATAAAACGCCAGTTTGTGAAGTAAAACAATCGTTGTAGCTATCTCTCTATGTGAATACGTAACGGAGAATAAGTGCTATACTTTTATAGCTATTGATGGTGGTCGGCAGCTTAAAACGAGAATATTGTCTTGTTAGTTGAGTTAGTGTAAACATATTTATTTCTTAATTATAACATAGTATATCATAGTATCATATGTTTGTTAGCTGCATGTAATAAAAAAGGGAAATATGTATAGGTGAACCAATCACCGCAACATCAACGAAGTAACCCTTTACATTCTAGAAACAAATATATTTACCAGCATTTTGAAGAAATGCCAATGGTTAAGCAACATTGATCCTATATCCATGCCAATATAGATAATCATCATAGCATAGAAAATCGTATTTCGATGATACGTTAAATACACTGTAACTAACAGAACTTGTTTGATAATAACGCCATTTACTTACCATGTTTTTACTTTATTTCTTTATTTCCTTTCCAGACAATTAAAAAGCTCAACACATTTAACTAGATTTCCACTTACTGTTTTCGTTTTAATATGTAATTTATTGTAACTAAACATATGCGTGACGTCACTTGACGACATGTCCATGTCACACCTGACAGGTTAAAGACAATCGACACATGTTTATATCATCACCGCACTGTATAAATAGCTACACACCGTCCCGGGGCATGCACACAATTCATTAACCCATTACCAAACAACAGCGACATCCGACCAGTTTGTAGCAGACAACTCTGGAAAACATTGTGGGAAAAGGAGAAATTGCTCTTAACGAGCAATTTCTCTTTTTCCTGCAATGTTTTCTACCCTGTCAGAAGATTGTTGTTTTTTTCTTTCAATTTCAATTTTTCATAACATATTGAAACGTCGTCTGCAAACTCTTTCAACTTGGGCCAGTCGAAAGTTTGGCGTTTGGTAAAGGGTTAAGCGGACACTCACCTTAAATGCGGCCATACCAGTTGATCTGAGACGAATCCGATGAGCCAGCTTCGACGTTTGTATTATTTGAGAAACGACATGAAGACTAATGTGGACTTTGAGATTGGCTAATATTCAAAGCAACAACTGTCTTACGATGTATAATGAAAGGATGTATTTTCTCTATGATGTTGGGAAAAGACTAATTGTGGCACTAGAAGAAACCTTCTCACGAGAATTAGTCGCATAGTTTTTTGTCACAATAATTCCTTTGTCTTTTGTAACAGTTGCGGTAAGGAATTTTTTTATTACCACATTACCGCAAGCAGACGGCACGTTTTTACTTTAATATATTAGATTTTAGAAAAGCTTTGTAAACACATGAAACACTCTTCATTTCAGCTGTTGTGATATGTGAAAAGATTGAAAACGCAAAAAGATAAATTACTTATGTCAAGTAATATCTGCTTTAGTCACAACTCATTTTGAAAGTTGTCTGCTTCAAGACGCAAACATATGGCGTTACCCGGTAATGTGTTCAGTATGTCGGTATATCCTCAAGGATCTGGGTTACCACATGGTCAGATACAAGGTTTGTTTCGAGGAAACACGCTATCCTGTTGAATGGTCCGAAAAGGGTTTGTTTCGTTAACGTCATTTTGACGTGCATTGAGCGTAACGTAACGGAATGCAATGATACGTCTATGGTGCCCATCCCATTATTCATGGTTCGACCTCATTGTAAGGTCGTCATTTCCCCCCAATAAATGATAATGAAACAAGGAACGACGTTTTAGCATTGCAGGGACAAAGTCAATTGATTAGGATGACCTGTTTGCTCATTTGGCTATGTTTAACGTTCGTGATAACTGGATACAACGCAACTATTAAAATGAACTTGCGTTATAGATAAGTGTGAATTAATGTTCCGAAATGTACTTTGTGGATAAGTAATCCATGTCTTTGGGTGTATTAAGGATGAATAATACATAGAAGACAAATAAAGATACCCCTTTCTAGTTAACAGCAAGGCAAAATATAAAAGGATTTCAATAGGGTTTCTAAGCTATTAGAAACGCCTACCAAATGTAATGAATATAACCAGTAGGTATAAATATTCATTCTGATGAGATTTGTATGGTTCAGATGTAGAAGTAGTATGTGAATATAATAAAAGCAAAAGATGAGGATTGTATATTCACAAACTTTTCTTCATACGTATACAAATTTGAAAGGATTCTCATATAATAAAATTAAGAAAAAGTGACCAGTTCAGAAATTTGCTCCTGATAATAGGTTTCTTTATTTTATCACAACGGTTTCTACCCAATATCTTCAAAAAATGTTATCTTCATATCGAAACCCGATAATGCTAGCAATTGAAACATTTTTACAAACTTCATTATGAGGAAATAAGTTAAATTTGAATTGTTGTTTACTAATTAGATATGCGCAAACCGCCATTCCTAGTCCATTTTTTATGTGTTAATGAGTGTAAAACGCTATGAAATATGAGAGTGTTTTTTATAAACGTAATTATATACGTTCATATATATATATACATCCTTGTCTCAATTCAATTTATATAGCATACCCTTTATCAGGAACACATGGATATAACATTTAAATGTTTGTTTCAATTGATTAAGATTAAGGAATCATGTTGCGAAAAGAGAAAAGGCTACTTATTTCTTTATATTTGTGTTTGACTTAAAGTTTGGACATTTTTACAACGTAAACAAAATTTAGAATCTAAGTGGTTCATTCAAAAAGTTAAAGGCAAACGATTTTTTCCAAATTTGATTGTATTCTATAGACAAATATATCTTAATACAGTATATTGTACATTGGTGATATTCCTTTATTCGAGCTTTTCCACGTTTGTGTAATTTCCATTCACCGCAGTATTTTTATACCAACCGTTTAACAAAGAAAGAATAAGTTTAATAGTAGTGTTCTGCATTTAGCCCGTAAGCACATAACAGGCATGGAAATCACGTGACCAATGTTAACGAAAGTAAGTCATAACAATCCCACCTACTTTTGCCAATGATTGCCACATTGCGTACGCCGTTTTAGTTAACCATTAACTTTCCTTTTCTGGTAGTATATGATGACCCTTGCTTTATGTTACGTCTAACACTCGGTAGAGAAATCTCAGTCAACGGGTGATTCTTTTGTCATGTAGTCTCTGTTTAAAGGTATAATTGCAATAAAAGAATGATAAATACTCTGGAATACATCACTGAGCTACTAGAATGCGACACCTGAAGGATATCACGGGTGAAATAAGCATGAAAATTAAACCCCCAAAACGAAAAAGTAGTCGTATTAGATAACTTTTCGTTCCAAGAACAGAACAGAATAGAATATTCTGTATCTGTTCTCTACACTACATTCTATGTATATACGATACGAAATACCTTGTATTATAAGAAAACAATACACAACTGTTCCCCCTGACAATTGAAACGGGGATCAATAAACTTGGAACATCGAAGGGTTGTTTGGTCAGGAGTTAATCCAATTGACATTAGCTTCCCTTCACATATATTGAACGCCCACCAGCTCCAAATTAAATGTCAGATGTTTGTGTGAGTGCCGATGTAGCTACCTAATCCGCTGATATACAGGACCAAATGATTAATCAGCCGACACTGCCAGGTCACCTGTTGTTTTGCGCTTGTGTGAAGGCGGATCCACGGCTAAGATACATTTGTTTTATATGTACTTTGTGATTTATCTTTTTTTTTTCAATACCCATGTCTTTTCTATGTTTGTATTGTAAATGGCTTAAGGCAAACCTTTTTGCCGTTGCTTATAAAATGCATGTATCTTAGTATGCAATATAGATCATTGATGTCAAAAGAGTACAATGTCCCACCTGTTTAAAAGGACTAAATGTTTTTCGCGTGTAATAAATGTTAAGAAGATGATCTCAATAATCCTTTTCAATATCTATATCTTAAAGATGCTGAAAACATGTACTTAAGTTGAATATTTGTGAGACGAGCATTCGGGCCTTCAGTCATATTTGATGAAAACTATGTAACGAGGGTTAATCAGTTGCTCTCGGACCCACCTTGTTTACAACAAAGTGTGCTATATACCCGCTACAAAGCTATGAAAGGAGATGAAATGGGTATCAATTATCTTGTATTACACAACATGCTAAGTCTGTGATGTCATTTTATAAAAAAAAACACATCTTAATTTAACAAGATTAAAATCTAAATCTATAAGATGGTCCTTTTAATCTTTGCAATTGAGAACTGAACGATGTTAATCGCATCTGTTAGTCCTTGCTATTTCTTCTCTAATACCTAAGAGATGTTATGATAAGGTATAAATCTCCCCTCCAGCATTTACGTCACTAAGAGACAAAGCTTGGTGTACTGATCATGTATCCAGGAAGCGGTCACCGACAGATAACTTAATAAGCTTAATTTATCACGCCCCAGTCAATGAATAATGAAACTTAGCGGCAATAATACGGTATGCTATTCAACTGCAGAGTCTTTTCTTTTGTAACAAACCGAGCAAATGAACCTCTCAGACACAAACACATCCGATCAGTGAAAAACACTGTCGTACATTGAGCGGTTGTAATATGGGCCACGTCACGAGAAAAGGGACACTCGGACATAGCAAACAGTGTAGCCCCAGACCAGCCGCCACGTCACTGACGTGGCGGCTGGTCTGGGGTTACACTGTTTGCCATCTTAGAGGACATCAAGTTCTACCTTTAAATGAATACCAATGACAGCTGTCGTGACTAGATGCTGGAATAATAGCGCTAAGAAAGAGCTGAGTCAGCGGTTTTTATTTATGTCCGAGTGCCCCTTTTCGCGTGACGCGGCCCATATATACCAGCAAATCGTCTCGTATGTCTCCACCCCAGAGTTTTGTCAGTTGTCCAAATGCTAAACAATCTTTCTGGGGAACTCTTTACCTGCGCTGGTTAATGCATCACTTTCTCGTTGTTCGACTTTTTCTGTGGAGATCAATTGGATATTTAACATAAACTCTACACACTCTGGGTCAACTCATAAATTCTATGTTCGTACTAAAGTCAGGCTTATTCATTACATTCAATTGAAACCTACCCTGAGTTCGTTCGTATCGATTCATTTGAAGTTTAGCCAGCCTCAATATAGACCTACCATATTGGTATGCAGACTAGACGAAGCTAGTATAATGAACATAAATTGAGCATGCGTTGATTGAGCAGTGGTATGCTTGAATAAAATCGAATTATTTCTCTCTCCACCAAACGCTATACAACTTGTGCAACTTTTCTCAATTGATGAAATGAATATATCTTAAAAATGTGACGTCTCGGATTAGCCTGTGCTAGCCCTGGATCCTGGCCCATGCGTACACCCCACACTAGCCTAGTGCGGTGTATAGGTAAGGGCCAGGATGCATCGCTAGTGCAAGATGTACATTCAGATCTTGAACGGCACTTGATTTGTTCTTGTAATTTCAGTCCATCATATTGATCAAACGTCGAGGATTGCTACTAGTGGATTAGCAATTATTTATCGCCGATATTTAGTGATTGTATGGTGTTTTTTGTTCATAACTAGAACTGCCATGATTTGATCTGGATCTAGACATTCTACTGACGATGATCAGCTAATTTGACAACAGGGCATGCTGGGAAGCCATTTGTAGTTCCTTGATGTGGTCATATCGAACATATAAACTCCATAATAAGAAACTGAACCAACGAGCTTCCTTCATGATACATCAAAACATGAAAATGATTATGATTTATCATATTCATGGTAAGTACTTTCTGTTCGTTGTCATACGTTGGATACTGTGATCTTGCGTTTTCGATTAATGGCAATATCCAGCGATAAAATGTTATTTGTTATTATGATAAAAGACTTAGAAATGTATAGATGCCATCCATCTAGGAAAAGATAATTAATCGTATCATAAAGCTTTCTGAAACAAACATTTATCTTGCAAATACCTGTTTGGTAATCAGTGAGTCACGAATGATGAGAAAAGCACACAAAAATGGAACTATAAACATATCGGTAAAAGGGGACATCTCCAAACAAAACACTACGTAGCAGGAGTTGTTCCTTGTCTCAAGCTGTTCACCAATTTTAATCGCATGCATGCGTGGTGGCTTGGAAGTAGACGAAGTCAATCAATATCGTTCCAATAGAATCCATAGAATATGAGCATTATTATGGGCATACTTTGTTTATTTATATAGACAATAGCTGAACGGACTGGCTTAATCAAGCATTTGACTGTTGAACAGGACGTGTAACTTGCCTGACTCCTTATTATTTAAGTCGCTGACAAAATAAATTTAAATAATAGTAATAGTTATTCTGACCAACGTGTTTATATGCTGGGTCCTTATATGAATACAGTGATTTCTCGTTAATCCGAACACGTCCGTTTCCAACAAAATGTCCGGATTACCGAATCATCCGGACTAATGAAGTAGAGCATGTTCTATACACATTAAGACATAAACGGTCTGTATGCACATGTATACTTATAACACTTTAGCAAACGCCATATTGTCGACCGTCCCAAATTGAAAGAGTTTGCAGACGACATTTCAAAACGTGAAGTAATTCAAAAATAATCTTCTGATATGGCAGAAAACATTGTGGGAAAAGGAAAAATTGCTCGTTACGAGCAATTTCTCCTTTTTCCACAATGTTTGCAAAAGTTGTCTGCAACAAACTGGTCAAACAATTCTGTTCCCTTACAATTTCGCTCGGATTGCGAGATATTCGGATATTCGGGATCCGGATAAACGAGGCTTCACTGTATAGTTCTTATCTTGTGTGTCATATAATACCACGATGCATATACATCTGAGAACAAATCTGTATTTAATGTTTGATTAGTTCACCAATGCTGTGAATTCTTCCAGTTAAAGGCTATATTAAAAAATACTCTACTAGCAACCAGCAGTAAGCTCATGTGATATGTAATTCTCTCTTTAATGAGGGTATTTTGACAGAAAAAGTTCTCCTTTCCCTTGTTGATTTACGATCATTGGCAAAATGGATAATATAGAATTGTGAATGATATATGTCTACTCTAAATTTTCCTTCTCAATTCTATCTTAGTTTTTAGATTATTCATGTGATGAGGGATTCCCTGAATAACTTAAGTATGAGTCCGCCTGTTCCCTCTCTCTCTTACTGTTTACTTATTGTCTGTCAAGGAAATTTCTGATGAAATATTTCATTTGAAATTGGAATAATGCCTCAGCTAATTCTGCTCCTTCACATGCTCCTTATCCTATGTTTTTCTCTCCAATTACGATAATCATTAACATCAACCTGTCAACAAAACGCGCGTTAATCCATCAAAACATTTAGTTCAATATGCTCTAAAACAATTAGTTTGATCTGATAGAGAAAGTAAATATCACTATCCATATCTAAGACATGCAGCCGTGGGCTGTGTCCTTGTCCATGCATTACGGTTAAAGAGATGTTTGGAGTCTTAGTCTTAACCAATCTTGGTTCTGCAAAATACGAACACTAAGATATGACTGAAAGACTGTAAAAAGTAACGCTAAGATCAAATCTAAATTGTATAAAAGGACATTTGTAATACATGCATGATACCTGATATAGCAATAACGTCAGCACAGAGATGGGGGATGCAAAGACCTAATGATTATCATTATGTCTAAATTATCGACTCTCCCAAATTTAAAGAGTTTGGAGACGACATTTTAAAATGTGATGTAATTGAAAAATAATCTTCTGATAAGGCAGAAAACATAGTAGGAAAAGGAAAAATTACTCGATAAGAGCAATTACTCCTTTTCCCACAATGTTTTCCAGAGTCGTCTGCAACAAACTGGTCAAATATCGTTTTTGTTTGGTAATTGGTTAAGGGAAAGGGAATAGTTCATTAAGACGTAAACGAAGTCGCTTGTCATTACAATTTGCAAACGATTAACCCTTTACCAAACAATAACGACAACCTACAGCCTAAGGCGGTCACTATGATTCAAAATTGAGATATATTCTTGGAAAATAACAACGATGCAGCGATGTATATATCGGGGAACTTTAAGGGTAACCATATTCCCCCGTCTGCAAATGAATACTGAACTTGAATTAACAAGCTGACGTCTCCATAGAAATATGAGATGAGGCAATTTACATGTTTGTCTTTATTTCCTATATCTGCAAACCGATATGCAAATGATAAATGATGGAACCCCTGTCTATGCCAGTGAGTAATACTGTCGAAAAATCTCCTATGGTTTTCTTTTTATCAGTGCTTAATAGTTTGACAGTTTGTTTTGTCTTTATATTACGAACAACGGACAAATTATTGAACGATGGATCAAATAGCATATAATTAGATCTCAATTGGAGAAAGAATGGATATGTGGTTCTGAAAGTAAATATATAGGTAAGTACAACTAAATGACTGATTAATTTGCACTTTACATCGGATTTAAGTTGTAGTTATTCGCAACCCAACGCTAGTACAAAGGTATCCGATAAGAACTTTCCAACCTCTGCAGGTTGTATTCTGGAGTGCCTTTACGCAATAAATACCCATATCATGCCTTACCTTCAATGAATTGTGAGCAACATATGATACATGTACCACTGCGAATGGAGGCTTGTGAAAACGTGAATAATACACACGACGAACTTATTAAAGGCATGTCTTTATCTGTTCATATATTCTAAGGAGACACCACAAACAGTTTTTAGAAATGGTTGTCGTATTTATCTCTTTTAAAAAGCATGCAATATCAAGCCATTTTTTTTGTGGTGTGTTTCAAGCCATTTTTTGTGGTGTGTTTCAGGGTATGCTCAAAATAACAGAGCTACGGAATAATGGCGATTGATATTTATGTGTATACCATGGTATCCAATGCCGATTGGGAAGCATAAACATGTACGATTTTTAACCCTTTACCAAACGCCATGTTTGCATTGAGTCGTCTGAAAAGAAAACTGGTCAAATGTCATTATTGTTTGGTAATGGGTTAAATAAAAACTGTGCTTGTTGTTTGCATGTGTGTATCAAAAAACGCCGGGAAAGCTACAAGACTATACCGACAGTTCAAATGACAAAATTGATTAAGCCTTAGTGTCATATAACACATGGAATAATTTCATAAAGAAATAACAGGAACGTCTCGAATTTCCAATCATTGATCTATTCTTAGAAAATGGAACATTACATTTGGAGTTTAGATATCGTCAAAGATAAATCAATAACAATACGACGACATGAATTATCCACGATTCGAGGATGAGGAAACTGTACTCGCATATTGTGTGGGGGCGTTTTTATTGATAATGAATACAATTTGTAATCTTTACAATTATAAACAATGACTTTTTCAGAATGTCAAATAAGATGTTTATTGTCAGGTATAACTGGTGATGCTTAGTTATGCGTACATGTTTGTTTATTACCCTTCTTAGGGTTTCTTGTTCTTCTTCTTCTTGTTTTTCTCGTTATTGTTCTTCTTCTTGTTTTTGTTGTTGTTCTTCTTCTTCTACTTCTTCATCATCTTCGTCATCTTATCTTCTTCTTCTTCTTCTCCTTCTTTTTCGTTTTCTTCCACTCCTTCTTCTTCTCTTCTTCTTCTTCTTCTTTTTCGTCTTCTTCTTCTTCATCATCGTCATCTTCTCCTTCTTCATCATCTTCATCTTTATCCTCTCTTTCTATTTTTTACTTTTCCTGCTTCTCCTTCTTTTTTCTCTCCTAGTTGTTTTTCTTGTTCTTTTTATTCTTCTTCTTCAACCTCTTCTTCTTCTTCTTCTTATCCTTCTCCTTCTGTTTATTTGATAGATTATAGTATTATAGACAAACACCTATTCATTGTTCTAAATGAATTTCCTAAAATGTCTTTTTAAAGGGAAAAATTAAGACAGGCTTATAATATATTATCCAATTCTTCATATTTTAAACATTACATGCATAACCATAATTTTTAGAAAAAAAAAAAAGACTGGAACAAATTTCGGTTTTTTAATACACTATGAAATAACAAGAAGTATTAACCAACACACACACGCATTCATTTTGGAACCACCAGTCACTTTCTAAACCTGAAATGAAAACACTTATGGCAAAGACGTTAGTTTCATTATTCATATTTATGTATTAGTTTAATAAACACGGGGCTTCTAAAATATTTCACTGATCAAAATCTGAAGTAACATAAAATGACCATAAAAGTATGACCATTTAAATTTCCATTGTGCTATCTGGTGAAAATCAGTTGTCACAAAATATAATTTGCATAGTCCTTTATTGACAAGCCTTTCACTCAAAGGTACGATACAGACCCTGTTGACCATAATGCTAGATACAGTTTATAGGATACAATAGCCAAGATCAGTGAGGCTCACACATGACTATTCAATTTAGTAATACCTATTCCACCCTGTTCGAGGAACTATGTACACGAATAAAAACACTTCGATAATCATTCATTTTTTATTACCAATCGAAGTCAGCACCAATTTAAATTCACAAGCTATTAACAAATATTTCATTCCATAAACTCAGATTCCTCTGTTTCAATACACTTACATCCCCTTATTGTTCCAATAATAGCGTATATCAACACACGTGAGGCAATGATCTTGTTACTTTATCCATGTCCTTTACAAATGTCAAAGGTTTTGCATACATAACTTTACAGCGCTGACAATTTTGTCCTTTAACAGAAACATTTTCAACCGCGAGTAATGAGCATACGCCGCATTCCTGCAGGAAGATTACCACTATTCAATAACGTGATGCCATTTGTAGACTGCTCAGGTATAGTTCTACGAACAACTGTTTGCCCTTGATTGGGCTGCGACCGAAGTCCTAACTGGGAAAAGGGCACCCTTTGAATTTGTTGCCGACTTGTTGCCGGTCGCGACAGTCTTTGTTGCGATAATATAGATTGCTGAGGACGACTCTGTAACAAAACAGGCTGCTGAAGACCGATCTGGGATAAACTGGACTGATGAAGGCGTGTTTGAGAAACCGTCGGTTGTTGTAGACGATTGCTCTCACGCATCTGTGATCTGAGTGCGTTAGAAGCTTGATTTGTACGTTGTGGTTGAGTCGAGCGTAAACCCTGAATAAGTCTTCGTCGTTCCAGTATTCGAATTAAATCCTCCAAATTGATCACTCTCCTTTGGTTGCTGTTAGACCTTGGTGGACTAGATGGTCGAACTGTAGACAGTGCAGCACTAGGTCGCTGTATTATATTTCTAGATGAAGTTCCTTGAGCCTGTAGTGAACGCTGTACTGCTGGCTGTGGTGTCATTGTAGGTATTCTTGTAACCCTTGTTGGTGTGCGTAAATCTGTTGTTGATAGCTGGGAAGCCCTTGTGGGGAGTCTTGATACTCTTCTTGGTATTTGCGCAGCACTAGCACTAGATGCCTGTGACAGACCTGTGCGTAATGTTGAAAGGTCAATTGGTAGTTGTGAAATTCTTTGTGGTAGCTGTGAAACTCTTTGTGGTATCTGTGAAATTCTTTGTTGTTGCAATTGTGGAACTCTCTGTTGTTGCAATTGTAAAACTCTTTCTTGTGGTAATTGTGAAACCCGTTGTTGTCGTAACTGTTGTAATTGTGAATCCAATGGAGAAAGTTGTGATTCTAATCGAGGTAATTGTGAAAACCGTTCTGGTAATTGTGAAACAACGGTTGGTATTCGTGATACGGCAGGTATGCGTTGTTGTATAGACGGGATGCGGCGGCTCTCCATCCGTGGTTGTAGCACATTGCCAATGGCTAGCTCGTCCAAAACTCTATCAGGAGTAAGAACAATCGACTCTTCCGGCAACAAGACATCGTTGGTCGTCGGAAGGCTGACTCCTAGGCTAGAGAGGATCTGTGCAAGATTGTCGTCATTAGCTATGGGGATCACTGTTCCAACCGACCCCGATGGTAACTCTATTCTCTGCGACGACGGTAGTCCCCCATCGAGGATAGAGAAGATCGAGTCCCCAGGGATGCTGGAACCGGATGTGAGCCCCACGATAGGACCTGGCGAAAGGACACCACCAGATCCGAACAACTCATTTGGAAGATTAGATCGTTCTGAGTTTAAAACGTCTTGCAGATTTAGCCGTTCTGATGAACGACCCGGCATCCCTATTGAAACGTTGCGTGAATTGCTGTTTGACGATGATGTGGAAGAGGAAGAGCTACTGCTACTGTTGGAACTTGAAGAAAACGAAATGTTTGGTACGTCTCCGGTACTGTCTATGTGTCCTATTCTTCCACCGAGTTGACCAACGGCTGGCATAACCCTAATTTGCCCAAGGGCTCTCAAGGGGTCAATATCTGATCTTAAACTTGGACCTCCTACCATTTGAAATTCTGGTCTTGATTCTACAACTGGAACCAAGTTATCCTGCATTGAATTATGTATATGAGCTGGTTGTCCAACTTCATGAATACCCAACGCACCTTGTGTAGGAACTGCACCAGGTATTAGGTCTTGTAAGGTTTGATCAAGTGATGGAGGGCTCTGTGACTGGACTGGGGTTGGTAAATCCATAAGATTTGGACCTGCCATATTATGGTCGTGATGGTGGGCAACCGGTTGGCTTGCCGGGGCGGTTGGGGCTTGGACATCCATCAGTCCAGGAGCTGCTGGCGTCGGGCTGTGACGAGATCTCTTATGGTTTACCGGTGCATGGACTAATTCGGCAAACAAGTCTGCTAAAGACGTTTGACTCGGGAAGGACACATCATTGTGTGCGTTGGGACTTGACTTTGGAGTTGTATTGGCAGATTGCGAATGGCTTGCCCCTTGAGGATGGTGGTCTAATAAACTTATATGTGGCAGAGATGAAAGCTGCTGTAGATCTATGCTGGAAGTATTCGACAGTGTTGGTGCTGAATGCGTATGATGAGAATGCCCATTAGCTGGACGGTGTTCGAACGCGTGTGCCTCTGGTGGGTTTGTTAATAAGGCACTAGGTGGTGTTGCCGCGGGGCCACTGAGAACAGGGTTATTCCCCCCACCAATGGTCGGGTCTATAAACTCCATAGTCTTTGGTTGGGTGGTTCGAGTTAGCTCATCGTTGATGGCTGTTAAGAGTGGGTAGGGTCCTTTGTTACAACTCGTCCCAGAAAAGTCGTCTAGCGCCAACGACCAGACCATCATTCCACCAAAACCCTGCTGCCGGGTCCATTTTACCTATGGAAAACATGCGTACAATGTGAAAATACGAGACAACAAAAGAAAATAGTGTGTATGGAATGATCGTTTTACCGCCCATACCTGAAGAAGGTAACATAATCTGGTTCTTGTTTCATTCCTTAACCCTTATGGTGCTGGAACCTACTTCATGCTTATGCAAAAAGGTTAGGTCACAGGCCAGCCGCCGAGTTGATTGGCGACTGGCCCGTGATCTAACCTGTTTGCTACTCTGAGAATCAGAATTAAGCGGATATTTAAGGTTTTGAAAAGCAGACGACAGAAAAACATATTTTCTAGCAAATAACCAAATCTGGAATGAGATTTTTTAGAGAAGGTGGTCCGTGGTCCGTTTGTCATTACGCCACTGTGGTCATTTAAAAGGTTATTTCAATTTTGTTTTCAAATATGATCCTTCACCATAAGATATGGAGACAAAAAATGTTCAAATCGTTGATGAAAATTATAAAACTTGATCTGAATCAGGTAAAGACAATGTCTATGTTACCTTTTCTCTCACACTCTGTTCATCATCGTACCCAACCCACAGATCACCTTTGTACAGGTAGGGGACCTTATGTTCGTCGTTCCACACTCGTACAGCTCCTTGGGATAGTTCCTGGCACACCTGATGTTAAAAGAAATCAGCGATTAGCATCACGGGCAGTGCAACATTCTTCACACAATATCGGAATAACAAACCTCGGTTTCTTCCCTACAATACTGTATAAGTTTTATGCACTTATTCAACCGATTACCAAACAGTAACGACATTTGACCACTCAGTTGCAATCGACTCTCGAAAACATTATTGGAAAAGAAGAAATTGCTCGTATTATACTCTATCAGAAGATCACTTTCCAATTTCATCTCAATTTGAAATGTCGTCTGCAAACTCTTTCAATTTGGAACAGTCTAAAATTAGGTGTTTAGTTAATGGTTAAGCTCTTTTTTATTGTCTTACCAAAACATGTTATAACGGGTTGTACCAAACCTTCGGATATGTCAATTAAAATCATTTTTTCCTATGTTTTCAAAAATCTTTCTTTGTTTATTGATCATAACTCCAAATAGAAATTAAAGGTATCGAAGCTTACCTTGAATTGATATATAGTATGTATAGACTAGCATGCGTCAGTAGCCAATATGCTGTACACCTTGCTTTTGTCCGATTTCTATTGATATTTCAAAATGTAATACAAGAAATCTGCGCGAGAAGACCAAAGGACCAAAATGGATTGTACTTACTTCATAGTAGGCCATAAACCCGTCTTCCTTTGTCAGGTTTCCCATGCGACCTGCACCGATGGTGGCAGCACCAATGCCATTGTTAAGGGGGTTTTCTAGCCTAAAGCTTCGACCATAGATCCCAAGTCCTACTATGAGTTTATGCTTTGGAGCACCGAGTCTCGACCAATAGTTTAAAGACCACTCCTGAAATCGCAATTTATGTATATGTTAACCCTTGTAGTGCTGAAACCGACTTCATGCTTATGCAAACAAACTAGATCCAGGCCAGCCGCCAAGTAAATTGGCGGCTAGCCAGTGATCTAACCTGTTTGCTACTGCGAGTATCTTTCCTTATCAAAATTAATTAAGCAGATAGTTAAAGTTTCGGAAAACCGACGACACAACGTTTTATCTTTAGAAAACTACCCAGCATTCTAAGGGTAGATATGAAATAAATTACACCAATAGTGTTTATCCTTCACCTGAAGATTCAAAAGCGCAGTATATGCCCTTTCTAGATTTTATAAAACGACAAGATCGCTAGGTTAACCATCAAACAACAGCTTGTCTTAGGATGATCAAAGTCTGAGAGCGAATTCTCTCCTCATCAACCGTCTAAATAATCAGAGTGTAAGCCGTCAGCCCGTGGTTTCTACGTGTTAAAACATGACCTGTGCTGTTTTAGTGTTTTAGCTACAAGATTGATTGATGAATTAGACTAATAGGTAAAACGGCTTGGGTATGCTTATTTCCTTATGGAATAATTGTAAAGCGATTCTGCAGCATCCAGTACTTATTGCATGAACCCTTACAGCGTTGGAACCGACATCATGCTTATGTAAACAGGTCAGATCCAGACCAGCCGCCAAGTAAGTCGGCGGCTGGCCTATGATCTAAGCTGTTTGCTGTTCTGTGTATCTTCCTCAACATAATGACGCAGATATTTAAGGCTTCAGAAACCATACAGCACAGAAATCTACTTTAGAAAACTACCAAGCATTTTAAGGGTTTAAGTCAAGTACTATGCAAAGGAAAATTGCATTCGGCGACCGTGTACTCTGTTCTCGCGGAGGGGAGTCCGGTATTTATGAACATCGGACAGGAAAACCCTTTATATGCTATTTTTAGATACCACACGTACAACGTTCATAGATGGGGGAGCGATAATTATGAACATCGGACAGGAAAACCCTCTTTATGCTTTTTTAGATACTACACGTACAATGTTCATAGATGGGGGAGCGATAATTATGAACATCGGACAGGAAAACCCTTTATATGCTATTTTTAGATACCCCATATATAATGTTCATAGATGGGGGAGCGCTAATTATGAACATCGCACAGGAAAACCCTCTTTATGCTTTTTTAGATACTACACGTACAATGTTCATAGATGGGGGAGCGATAATTATGAACATCGGACAGGAAAACCCTCTTTATGCTATTTTTAGATACCACACGTACAATGTTCATAGATGGGGGAGCGATAATTATGAACATCGGACAGGAAAACCCTCTTTATGCTTTTTTAGATACTACACGTACAATGTTCATAGATGGGGGAGCGATAATTATGAACATCGGACAGGAAAACCCTCTTTATGCTTTTTTAGATACCACACGTACAATGTTCATAGATGGGGGAGCGATGATTATGAACATCGGACAGGAAAACCCTCTTTATGCTTTTTTAGATACTACACGTACAATGTTCATAGATGGGGGAGCGATAATTATGAACATCGGACAGGAAAACCCTCTTTATGCTATTTTTAGATACCACACGTACAATGTTCATAGATGGGGGAGCGATAATTATGAACATCGGACAGGAAAACCCTCTTTATGCTTTTTTAGATACTACACGTACAATGTTCATAGATGGGTGAGCGATAATTATGAACATCGGACAGGAAAACCCTCTTTATGCTATTTTTAGATACCACACGTACAATGTTCATAGATGGGGGAGCGATAATTATGAACATCGGACAGGAAAACCCTCTTTATGCTTTTTTAGATACTACACGTACAATGTTCATAGATGGGGGAGCGATAATTATGAACATCGGACAGGAAAACCCTTTATATGCTATTTTTAGATACCCCATATATAATGTTCATAGATGGGGGAGCGCTAATTATGAACATCGCACAGGAAAACCCTCTTTATGCTTTTTTAGATACTACACGTACAATGTTCATAGATGGGGGAGCGATAATTATGAACATCGGACAGGAAAACCCTTTGTATGCTATTTTTAGATACCAAACGTACAATGTTCATAGTGGCCTCGGCCCCTGTTTCTGTCGCCCGGGCAAACAAAGGACTGTTGTGACCTGTCGTAGACTCCCAGGACCCGTGTAAGTCATACGCCATGACGTTGATGAAATCGAGGCTCCTGAAGATATAAACAAAAGTTTTAATTGGATTTCCATTTTAGAAAAATGAGAATAATCGCCATACTCAATAAGTATCGCCAGTTGTTACTAAAACAGGAAGAGTAACATTTTCCAGTATGAAGGAACTTCTACAGATCGCCCTCTGATATTTAGTCCGAATGATCTAGACGTACAGCTCCGAGTTAACCGATTATCCTTTTCCCAAACGACAAATTTTTGACTGTCCCAAATTGAAAGAGTTTGCAGACGACATTTCAAAATGTGAAGAAATAGAAAGATATTCTTTAGATAGAGCAGAACACCCACAATGCTTTCCAGATTCGTCTGCAACAAAAAAGTGGTTAAATGTCGTCATTGTTTGGTAACGGGTTATCTGAAGAAACTGCAAATGCACATCCTGATTGTGTTGCGTGTGAGGCAATACTAAACGATGATAGGTTGATGATATCTGTAAAGTGTCAAATGAAATATTAACAAATCTTCTCGTCAAAAAGATAAGATTCTGTATTTTAAACGGACTTGATACCCTGCAACTAAACGGACTCGTTGTCATTTGTAAGATTGTGCTTACACACGTACCTCCTGTTCAATTTCTTTTTGAAATAAGCGAATAGTCGAATTTGTCAGATGTGATTTCGTTTATCTATGAAGTCATTTATAATAATAGATAATACGTTCCGCGTTTCCTGCATCCCTATCAAACTGCTTTTTTTCATCCACCACTTAAAGCGGATTAAACGATGCCATAAAACAATTTCTAAGCTCAGCAAGAGCAATTTTCCATAAAGTTACAATGCTTGAGGACTTCCGGAATATATGCCTGATCTATCTGCTGAATTAATTAGACATTCTGGGCTCGATGCCTCAGCATCTAAGTCTATTGGATCCATTTACAATTGTATACTGTATTTTGACATGATCGCCTATTTACTACTTTTTTGCTCATCTCCATTGTAGTGACCGTTGATGCACATTGTTATGAATATGCAGTTGCTTAACGAGACCATTGGTCTAAGGGTAGGTCGTCGGATCAGGACAGGACGCGAGTAGCGAGATCCATCTTGCGATCTCTCTTTTGTCTACACTCGACGCGAGTACCGGTTATGTATCCAGGAATCAGAATAGAGAGCGATGAGTCTAAGTTGTAAGAACTTGTTTCACAATCGATGTAAAAGAGATAAGTTAGACTAAACTAAAGTTGTTATGCAATTCGCCTACATTGCTTACCTTGCGACATTGGGGACGTCAAACCCCGAATCAATTTGCTGCTTTCCCGCTGGTACGGCCGCAGAAAGAAGCAGTTTTGGCCGGCCCGTGTGATAGGCGTCGTGCTCAAATGCAGTGGCAAGGTCCTGTAAGAAATGAGTTTTAAATCGTGGTAGAGTGAACAAGACCAGATCAGAGTCTTGTGGAAAAAATACGCATCTTCCCTCGTCTATTAAGCTTGAATTAAAAAAAATACGTCGAATATTTTCCTTTGTATCTCCATAGATTGATTATTCTGTAGAAGACATAATATCGATGGTTCAATGCAATACTATAGTAAGTGCTTCATGTTTATGAAGCACTTACTATAGTCTTGCAATGAACCCTTGATATGCGGATATGTGGATTCATTTTCGCACACTTAAGTCAAGTTTTAGAGAGAGAATGATTTATGAGCATGCATGTATTTCAAAATCGGTGTAAAATGAATTAATTTGGGTGAACGTTTGAATCTTTGACATACGGTATGAAGATAGCATCGATACCTTAGAAAATGATGCATACAATAACAAAATAGTATCTTTTATGATACTACCGCAATGTCAATGTTCCATATTCATTCCCATTGACCACTTTAGAGTCATTATTTGCAAGATTATATATTTTTCTATTTGCATTTCAATGTTTTGACCCGCAAAGTATTGGTGATATTGCAATTTGTGGTTTCTTCAAGGGACGGTCAAAGACTGTAACACGTACAATTTATGATAACAATATGTTGAGTGTTGGGGTTCTAGGAATGAAATCATACACCTAATATATCATGGTTGAGTTAAATGCATACAATCATATCGTCGCTTATCATGGCATGAACATGTAAATGTAGGCAATACTAGGCATATACGATAACAAACAGTACATAATGTATTGATATTTGACGAAAATTGTCCAGAACCACTGAAACATTGCTGCACTACTGTTGAAACCGTAGAGATACTCAATTCTAACTATGCAACAACTAAACGTAGTATGAACCCCCACTGTGAAACCGTTTATCGTTTACCATTGTTGGTACTTGATGAAGGCATAAGCCTGTAACTCCTACCTGTAGAATGATCTCCCACGATTACACCGTTTACCGTTTACCATTGTTGGTACTGGATAAAGGCATAAACCTGTGACTCCTACCTGTAGAATGATCTCCCACGGTTACACCGTTTACCGTTTACCATTGTTGGTACTGGAAAAAGGCACAAGCCTGAGACTCCTACCTGTAGTATGGACCCCCACGATTACACCGTTTACCGTTTACCATTGTTGGTACTTGATGAAGGCATAAGCCTGTAACTCCTACCTGTAGTATGAACCCCCACTGTGACACCGTTTACCGTTTACCATTGTTGGTACTGGAAAAAGGCACAAGCCTGAGACTCCTACCTGTAGTATGGACCCCCACGATTACACCGTTTACCGTTTACCATTGTTGGTACTGGATAAAGGCATAAACCTGTGACTCCTACCTGTAGAATGAACTCCCACGATTACACCGTTGACCGTTTACCATTGTTGGTACTGGATAAAGGCATAAACCTGTGACTCCTACCTGTAGAAAGAACTCCTACGATTACACCGTTTACCGTTTACCATTGTTGGTACAGGATAAAGGCATAAACCTGTGACTCCTACCTGTAGTATGGACCCCCACGATTACACCGTTTACCGTTTACCATTGTTGGTACTGGATAAAGGCATAAACCTGTGACTCCTACCTGTAGTATGAACCCAACGATTACACCGTTTACCGTTTACCAGTGTTGGTACAGGATAAAGGCAAAAGCCTGTGACTCCTACCTGTAGTATGAACCCCAACGATTACACCGTTTACCGTTTACCATTGTTGGTACTGGATAAAGGCATAAACCTGTGACTCCTACCTGTAGAATGAACTCCCACGATTTCACCATTTACCGTTTACCATTGTTGGTACTGGATAAAGGCATAAACCTGTGAATCCTACCTGTGGAATGAACTCCCACGATTACACTGTTTACCGTTTACCATTGTTGGTACAGGATAAAGGCAAAAGCCTGTGACTCCTACCTGTAGAATGAACTCCCACGATTACACCATTTACCGTTTACCATTGTTGGTACTGGATTAAGGCATAAACCTGTGACTCCTACCCGTAGAAAGAACTCCCACGATTTCACCATTTACCGTTTACCATTGTTGGTACTGGATAAAGGCATAAACCTGTGACTCCTACCTGTAGAAAGAACTCCCACGATTACACCATTTACCGTTTACCATTGTTGGAACTGGATAAAGGCATAAACCTGTGACTCCTACCTGTAGAAAGAACTCCTACGATTACACCGTTTACCGTTTACCATTGTTGGTACTGGATAAAGGCATAAACCTGTGACTCCTACCTGTAGAAAGAACTCCTACGATTACACTGTTTACCGTTTACCATTGTTGGTACAGGATAAAGGCATAAACCTGTGACTCCTAACTGTAGTATGAACCCCCACGATTACACCGTTTACCGTTTACCATTGTTGGTACAGGATAAAGGCATAAACCTGTGACTCCTATCTGTAGTATGAACCCCACGATTACACCGTTTACCGTTTACCATTGTTGGTACAGGATAAAGGCATAAACCTGTGACTCCTACCTGTAGAAAGAACTCCTACGATTACACTGTTTACCGTTTACCATTGTTGGTACAGGATAAAGGCATAAACCTGTGACTCCTATCTGTAGTATGAACCCCACGATTACACTGTTTACCGTTTACCATTGTTGGTACAGGATAAAGGCATAAACCTGTGACTCCTACCTGTAGAAAGAACTCCTACGATTACACCGTTTACCGTGTACAGGATAACGGCATAAACCTGTGACTCCTATCTGTAGTATGAACCCCACGATTACACCGTTTACCGTTTACCATTGTTGGTACAGGATAAAGGCATAAACCTGTGACTCCTAACTGTAGTATGAACCCCCACGATTACACTGTTTACCGTTTACCATTGTTGGTACAGGATAAAGGCATAAACCTGTGACTCCTATCTGTAGTATGAACCCCACGATTACACTGTTTACCGTTTACCATTGTTGGTACAGGATAAAGGCATAAACCTGTGACTCCTACCTGTAGAATGAACTCCCACGATTACACTGTTTACCGTTTACCATTGTTGGTACAGGATAAAGGCATAAACCTGTGACTCCTATCTGTAGTATGAACCCCACGATTACACCGTTTACCGTTTACCATTGTTGGTACAGGATAAAGGCATAAACCTGTGACTCCTAACTGTAGTATGAACCCCACGATTACACCGTTTACCGTTTACCATTGTTGGTACAGGATAAAGGCATAAACCTGTGACTCCTATCTGTAGTATGAACCCCACGATTACACCGTTTACCGTTTACCATTGTTGGTACAGGATAAAGGCATAAACCTGTGACTCCTAACTGTAGTATGAACCCCCACGATTACACCGTTTACCGTTTACCATTGTTGGTACAGTATAAAGGCATAAACCTGTGACTTCTACCTGTAGAATGAACTCCCACGATTACACCATTTACCGTTTACCATTGTTGGTACAGGATAAAGGCATAAACCTGTGACTCCTATCTGTAGTATGAACCCCACGATTACACCGTTTACCGTTTACCATTGTTGGTACAGGATAAAGGCATAAACCTGTGACTCCTACATGTAGTATGAAGCCCTCTAGTCTCAACAATGAACAGTGAACGAAGCTTATTTCAAAATTTGGATTTCTATTATGCTTCAATGCGTCAGTCAATATATAGCGATTCAGCCTTCGAGACCAGGCTGCTATCTGGACTAGAACCCCGTATGCTTACCTTTAGAAGAAGGACCAAGTTTTGTTTATCCTCGGGCCGACCCCCGCGCTGTGCCGGGTACTCCCAGTCTATATCGAGCCCATCAAAGTTATGATCCCTCAGAAAATGTTGGGTGTGGTTAACGAACTCTTTCCGAGACGCTGTCGTCATAGCAACGTCGCTGAAGGGTGCACTCCCCGCGTTCCAGCCTCCAATGGCGATCAACGTCTTGAGGTGTGGGTGCTTCTTCTTCATGTTGTTGATCTGTTGGTACCTTTAAGAGAAATGGCTTTTGGCTGAGGTTCATGGTCAATATACTTGTTTGAGGAATAATTTGATTGGTATAATACAGCAAGGCTACCATAAGTGGATATTACCAAACAATATCAGCATATGACCAGTTAGTTGCACACTTAACGAGCAATTTCTCCTTTCCCAACAATGTTTTCTGTCCTATCAGAAGATTATTTTCCAATTTTATTACATTTTGAAATGTCGTCTGCAAACTTCTTAATTTCGGACTGTCGAAAATTTGGCGTTTTGTGAATGATTAAGAAATTATACTTGGCACAATACAGCAAGTCGACTATAAGTGCTCAAAAGGATAAGATATAGTTTAGAAAAGTTTTTCATGGTTACTTCCCTTGATTTATAGCATAGTATAAAAACAAAAGAAAATCTGTATTACGGTCCTTGTGAAAATCGTTATTCATGCTTATATGTGAAGATATCAATAAAGCATCTAAGATCGACAAGTATCGTCTTTGTTTCTTGTTATCTCCTAACCGATATGAAAACATTCTGAACGTAGCTATACAAAATGACATACTTTAATACATTTTGAAAGTTAAATACCATTATATTGCAAAAGGGCGATTAATTACCATTGATGACAGTCGCAAAAACGTTGCATGGTTTACTAGGAATGTAAGTATGAACGACTGCAATGACGATGTTTTACTAAAAACATGCCTTTCTCTCGTTTGATGCATACTTGATAAAGAAAAGAGTCGAATAAGAAGTCAAATTGTCACATTTATGGAATTTCTTTTACAATAATGACCGCAATGTACAAAAGTACACCACATTATCTGAGCTTTCACTATCAAAAGGAAAGATGGTTACTTGATTGCAAAATATGGTTGGATAAAGTAATTGATATTACAATATAAACTAGACATTTGTCATAAACGGTTCGTTATCAAGAAACATGCGTCATCAAGCGGATCGTTTCCTCGCAAACGAGCAGTAGAATCGCTAATTAAATGGATTCATTTTCTATTTAACCCTTTATCACACACTGAATTTTCGACTGTCCCAAATTGAAAGAGTTTGCAGACGACATTTCAAAATATGATGAAATTGAAAAGTTATCTTCTGGTAGGGCAGAAAACATTATTGGGAAAGAAGGAATTGCTCTAAACGAGCAATTTCTCCTTTTCCCAAAATTTCCAAAGTTGTATGCAACAAACCCGTCAAATGACGTTACTGTATGGTAATGGGTTAAATCAACATATAAAAAAGGTAGCCGCGCATCCACACCAAGATGACGTATGGACTTGTACATAGTTGCTAACCATAAAGTATAAAGCAAGTCAAACATTTTCGTTTTGATCTCATTTCCAAAACTTCTATTAATCACACGTCATATGATAATCGTGCGAAAGCTAGGACCGTTACAACCGCGCCGAAACTAGTGGCAAACGGCTTTTGCTGCAAGTGCATAATTATACGATAGACATAGCATAAAGGGTCAATTTGACTAAATCTCGTTTCGTATCCTCGTCTATCCCTAGGCTGCCATAAAGCGTAGGTTAAGCTTCGATTATCGTTCAATTGGCTGCCATTTAGCAGCTTATCTGGTCATATTCTTGCTCGCCTCTTTTATTATCGGATATGACACCGATTTATCGCTTTCAAATCTCTGCCAACAAGCCGTTATGGTATCAATTCGTTTCCGCTTTCTTGCCGATAATCATGGTCTCGAAGGAATCAGAAACCTTTTTTATGTCTAAAATAAATGTTCTTTAACCGTCATAGTTTGAACCGACTCCATGCTTATGCAAGAATGTTAGATCAAGCCCAGACGCCAAGTAAATTGGCGACTGGCCTATGAGCTAACCTGTTTGCTTCTCTGAGTATCTTTCTCAGCAGATTTTTAAGGTACTGGAAAGTAGACAACACAAACATCTAGTTCTAGAAAATGACCCAGCATTGTAAGGGTAAATGGGCAGTGAATAACCCGAGGTACAACGCTTTATAGAAATGATTTAGAATTAACTTAGCTGTTTTTAACATCAAATTCGGTTGAATAGTGATTTGCCCAAGAAAGGGGATCTTGAACATTTTTTTCTTTTTTCGCTTGGAACGAAAGAGGGGCATATTTCCTTTCGTCACATGGTAACTTATTGACCCCAACTTATCTATGTCTCATGTTACATATTGTTTTGATCTATGCATGCAAAACTGAGATGCATAAAGTCTAACTTGCAGAGTTGATATTTAGTTACTCGTTTCGTGTTGGGGATAAAAAGTACAATGTACGTACATCCCTACGGTCCAGGCCGTAGATTCGTCGTTCCATTCTTGTGTCTTGAGTGTGTTGCCTTCCAGTTTGGCGAACGCGTAGACGATGTGTGAACACAGAGCCGGGTTAACGTTGTCCGGGGTAAACTTCCCGGTTCCCGGACGGTACTGGGACCAGTTGGTGTAATAACACACGCGTAGGAATCCACTCGCTGAAAAAGGGAAACTTTGAGATATGAACAGTGCTGCAAAGATAAAGATCGTTGATAAAAAGAAGCAAGTGAGGAAGAACATAAAAAAGAAGAAAATGAAGAAGAAAAAGACGAAATAAAAGAACATGTAGAACAAGAAGAAAGGGAAATGAGGAGATAAAGAAGAAAAAAGAAAAGAAAGAGGAAGATGAACTAGAGGCAGAAAATGATGATGAAGAAAAAGGATGACGAAGTAGAGGATAGGCCTAAAGAAGAAGAAGAAGGAAAGGAAGAATAGAAAAGGAAAGGGAAAAAGGAGTAGAAGAAAATGAAGTAAATGGTTATGATGACGAAGAAGAGGATGAAGAAGAAGCATAAGAAGAAATAGGGGAGAAGGAGGAGGAGGAAATGGAGGAAGAAGAGGGGAGGAAGAAGAGAGGGGGTGAGGAGAAAGAAGGAAAAGAAGGAAAAGTAGAAGAACAATAACAAGGAGAAAGATGGAAACAAACAAAATACCA